>JAINUG010000021.1:3821764-4271764 GCA_029706075.1 Aldrovandia affinis
CCCCCTTGTTTCATGTTAACCTTCTTTTTAATTTTGTCCTTTTTCTTTTGTTGGTGTCCTGCAGGTGGTCATCAACCTCATCCTATGGCCAGGTGTGATCACGCCTGCAGAATCAAATCCTTAAATGAAATCCACTTAAAATACTATTTCCTGAATGTCAATAAAACTTTCTGCATTAAATACGCTCTGGTGGTATGAGTATTTCTTACAACTGAATTTACAGCCAAATGGACAGAATGCATTGTGAGAAAATGTTGGTTATAAAATCAACCAACATCACATTATTGTGCATAGACAGCTATATCGTGGTGCAAATGAATATTTATAAATTAACAATTGTCAGAAATGTCAAGTGTTTAAACTTCATATGAAATTGCCCACATTTTCAGATGTCACACAATTCATTGGTGTATGTCTTTTATACCATATAGCTGTATGGTTTTGTGAAAATGAGTTTTCCCATCTGGGTGGTGTCCTGTGTCATCTTTTGTATGTACTGTTCTAACACACCATGTAACTATTCACTGAACTCTGAGATTGTGTTCAATCAGGAGTAGATGTGCCATTTCCAGTAGAAGGAGAGTCTGTTTTATTCTCTGCCATGTAAGAATCAGAACAATAATGTTACAGTGCACTTAATGAAAGTTGGTGGCTGGATGACCCTTCAATGTAACTGACGGTCACACTTATTGGCTAACTCTGCTTAATTTCCTCTTTCTCTCTCCGTCATTCACACTGTCAGACAGCAGTAAAGGTCAGTGCATATGAGATATCAAATGAGCAATAAATCAAAACATTGTGTGCTTTGATTATTCACAGTTCCCTGCTTTCATACAGTATCCGTAGACCTTTGTCATGATCTTTGTAGAATGGGCACAGCAAAATATGTAGCCTATATTAGACACCTGAAAATAAACATAACAATTGAAATAATTCTGATTTGTATTTTTATGACACACATATGATTGCTTTCAATGCTGAACACTGAATTGCTCACTTGACCAGTTATTTTGCTTAAACGTATATATACGGATTATTTATGAGTAAGTATCTTGTGTCCCTCTGTTTAGCGTATTTAATGCACACATAATAGATTTATATTACTTCAGGGAAAAATGGTTTCAAAACATTTTGTAGGATATTTGACTGAAGATGAGCCAAGCCAGAAAAAATAACTGGAACATTCAGCAAGATGTCTCATTCATATGCCAAAAAACCTCAACATCCTTAGGACATTTTAACACAATGAAGTACACTGTTATACTGTTATACACTGCCATTTAATTTCCTTGAATTGAAGATTTGAACAGAAATTATTTACAATTAACTAAATCTTGAATATATAAAATCTGTACAAAAATTGTACCTGGAATTAAATTACATTAAAAAAGTCATATGCAAATGAACCCCTGAGCCATATGGATGGAAATGTGGAGATTATGGATTCAATGGGTGTTTCAGTGGTTTTTCAGTATCCTAAATGTAAATATTTGTAAAAAATAGACTGGCACAGAGCAAAAAAAAAACTTTTGCTGAAAATATTTTCCCTTGGCTGGAAAATGAAGCTTACAGTTTGGCTTCCCGACATGCATCGACACTGAAACTGTATAACTGATTTGGCCATTTGGGTTTGAGTCATTGTGATTCAAAATGCTAAATCTAAGTTAATGTATCGCAAGGCAATAAACAGTGTAATACATCAGACCCTTTTGTATTATTAAATATCTATCAGTCTGCTAAGATACATTGCCTGCATTCTAATACTTTCTCTGCTGGAATGAAGATTTCTAACAACCTTCTTTCAAAGATGAGAAGGAATGGACCCTCCTAATAGTTACATTAGGTCTACTCAAAGCCTTGTGCATTTTCTGTGTTTGGTCTGACAAAATTGATACTCTGGACCAGCAATAATAGGAACATATTCATCTCTCTAAGACCCTGTCACTTGCATGAAAATCACACCAATCGCCAGCATTATAACACAGATAAATAGTCCAGTAGCATTTTGCTTGTTAACTTGTCACTCTTATTTATTGTCTTGTATTCCTTCCATGACAAAGATAATTGAAGCTGAATGAAATGTGTGTATGTTGCCCATCCACAGTTTACTGTCTGTCACTTCACATGTAAAACGATGGGGTTTGCGTGAATATATCATATACATATCTGCTTCACAGTAGTGCTAAACACCAATGTGTTTGAGTAATAATATTTGCCTTGTCACCAACAATAAACATTAGGAGTTTTACTATGAAAGGTGCAAAAAGAAGTGTCAATGATGAAATGTACTTGGTTTGGACAATTTTGGTGTTTTGTATTCCAAAAGATTGTTGGATTATTGGAAAAGCTGTTTGTCAGTTATCCTAGGTCTACTCATTACTCCTTTGGCCTGACTAACTCGGGCCTCTCTTTAATCTTTAAGAAGGATGACGGTCTGAACATGTGGCTGCTAGGGGACAGTGCATGCCCGTTATAGACATAGCTCAGGCTTCAGTTTAGTTTAGTTTGGCTCATTTGACATTTCACTTTAAAAGAATACAATACATGGATACACCCTGATGTACATGTACATTTTAAAAAGACATATCAAGGATGGCACAGAAAAGTCCTAGGACTTTTTTCCATTGTGGTCCTTGTTGTTATTAGGTGTCATGGTGATGCGTGTGTATTGTGTTTGTGGTGTTAGGCATTGGCAGCATAAACAAGGTTACAATAAATAACAACAATGCAAAATGCATTAACATTAGGCATTGGCAGCATAAACTAAATTCCAATAAATAGCAACAATACCACATACATTTACATTACTCCCATTAAGTCAGCAATACAGTTCATAACAATCAATTACATACATACTACCTTGCCTACCCGACTGTCAGATAGCCATACACTAATATTAGCCAGCTCTTTTTCTAGCCGCTCTTGGAGTTTGACTAAGTTCTTATCTGCAACCAACAGAGCTGAATCATCAGCATAGAGGAACAAGTCACATTTACAAGCCTCTTTCATGTCATTTATGTATACTAAAAACAACAAAGGACAGAGCACACTTCCTTGGGGGACTCTTAAGGGAGCTTAAGGGGCTAGCCTTTGAGCAATAGCCGTTAACTTAGACTAGCTGGTCCCTATCAGATAAATACAACCTCAGTCTAAGTGACACTTAAAACAGATACAGACCTATAGTTGCCTGGGTCAGAAATGCTCCCCTTTTTGTATAGGGGAATGGTTTTAGTATGCTTCATGTCCCTGGGAAATCTACCCTGCTGTAATGAGAGGGTAATGATATGGGTAATGCAAGGGGAAATTTGTTCCGCAGCATCACTCAAAAACCTTGCCGGAATATTGTCCAGTCCTGTAGCTTTAGTAGTGTTAAGGTCAGCTAGCATCATTTTAACTTTATCTACTGTCACCTTTGTGAATATGAATGAATTTGCTTGCACTCCTAGGCCAGTGTAGTATTTCTGAATGTAATCCTCTCCAAATATACCTGAACCTGGAGGGAGTTTCATCACTATGTTACTAGCCGCTGATGAATAAAAAAAAAAATTGTTTACAACCTTGTCTTTGTCAAATTCAAATTTCCCATCAATATCAAGACCTATGTTGCTGGGCCCATTAGAAGGAGCTGGACTCCTTACATTCTGCTCAAAGAGAGAAAGCCTCTGGTGGTGCGTGCAAACATTTGGAATGCTTAAAATGTATTTCAGATGTTTGGATGGGTCAGTGGCAAGTTAAAATGCAGTCCTCATATGCTGCAGAACTGTGTGTGTTGGTAGCAGAGAATATAGGTGCTGCACAAATAGCACAGACTAATAGTGATGATACATGGCTGTGTCACAAGTCTTTATTTAAAGACAAAGTTAAAGATGGCTGATGCCCTGATTGGCTGGTTCAGTAACACCATCATCACACCTTCAACTCTCTAGAGTAAGCACCAGCCCCTTACCATTTGAACTGCTTGCGCCAAGTTAAAATAAGTGTAAGGCTAAGCTTAATACCTAATTGATTCAGACATGCCTGTCTTGGTTAGCACCAGTCCTTCCCATCTGAACTTGACGACCCGCGTCTTGACGACTGTCGCCAAATCAGGGTGCAGGGAGTTCACCCCAGGCTGGTCACATCTGTAGAAGTACAGAGTTAAGATAAGGAACGAAAAGTGAGAGTATTCTGCGGGTAGGGATGGAATGTCTGAAGCTGGGGAGAAATGTACTCTTCAAAACTCCTCCAGATATTGTGTTGCCTCATCGCACAACATTTTACAGGCTTATTTCAGCTTTGACTCTCACCCCGGCAAGTGTGAAATGAAGCGCTGCATGTTGAGTGGAATCGGTCTGTAAGTCATAGAGCTGCGTGGATTATGGAGTGAAAGGTTCTGTGCTTGCTGCCTGCTGGCACACATCCTGTGAGAGTCCCAAAACTGTCATACTGTGACAGATTGCTCACTTCTCGCATCCGATCTACTATCTGCTATCATGCCAACTAAAATCTGTGGTCTTGCTCCATAAAATACCATTGCTTGACTCTCCAGGGACCTTTGAGAGGAAGATCAGTAAAATTATTTTAACCATCCATCCATCAGAAAAGGTGCAATTGTACTCCACTGTCCACTGACATTGTGTGTGTGCGCACGTGTGTTTGTGTGTATGTATGTTTCTTTTTCTTTTCTATAGGTTCTATAGGTTTGCTATTAGTGAGATGGTTGTAGTTTCGACTGAACATCCTCTAGGCCTTTGTAGGGAAGCTATGAAATGTTGCAGTCAGGTCTCAGCATGGAAGATGCAAAGGGTATGCTTGTTATGCTGCTACAGTCCACTGATGCATTTAGTGGGGATTCAATACCAGAAGAAAACAGAAATGAGACTTAACAGGCATTTCTCCCTTTATGTACCTTTCTAAATACAGTGTGCCATCTTTATATAAAACATATTTAATTTCAAAAGGGATACATCCCTCTTTCCAGTTATTGACAAAACAGTGTCCATGTATACATTGTTCAAGTGGTAATGTTTGCTCAGCTATATGTTGGAGGATTGCTGAGCTTGCTATTGGAATGTTAATGGTTTACACATTGGTATGCCGCACAGGAATATTTATGAGTCATACAGAATATAGTGGAAACCTACACACCCAGATGTTCTTAATTTCTTCCTGAAGGGTTAAAATAAACAATATTATTTTGCAAAGATATGGAGTGGGTTTATTTATTCGCGGTGATAGAGGCATGAATCAGAGGTTCCCAGTCATGGGAACCCAAAAAGCATTCTCAAAAAGCCAAAATATGGTCCTAATGAGGGGATTAGTCACTGCAGCAAGTTCTAAATCTCTGAACAGCGATTTTTAGTGAAATTGTCAGTATTTTTTAACATAAGGAGCTCTATGATTTCACTATGCATTTTGATTGGGCAAATGCTTTAGGGAAGGTGTATTGATGTTGCTATCAATGTAGCAAGTATTTATGTCAAAATGTTTGGGATTTATAAGCATTTTTGTGATAAGCCACTTCTAACTTTATTGGTTTACTGCAGCCATGTTTTTTTGTATAACAGCTACATTTATAATATTGTTTTAGAGGAGAGAGCAATAAACGCATTTGTGAAGATTCCACGTTGATACACCAAATGGTATAGGAGGAGATAGCCTTTAAAGCATTTTTTAAATCCAATATGGTCTTATGGGTCCTTGAGACACATTTATTCTTTCTCAGGAGGGATATCTAGAGACATACGTTTCAAGTTCCAAGGTCAAACAGGGCAAAAGTTATGATTGTTTAAATAATGCAACTTCAACTGACTGCTATAGTGCCACCCTATGGCCAAACGGCACAAAATATGGCTAGGGCTGCTTGGGAGATACCCTCTATTAATGTATCAAAGTTTCATAAGAATCAACCATGTGGAAGTGAGAAAAGTGTCAGATGATTTTTAATCAGTCAAAGCATTCAATTCAAAATGGCGCCGACCCGTAAGGCACATGTATATGTGTATACAGTGCATCCGGAAAGAATTCAGACCCCTTCACTTTTTCCACATTTTGTTATGTTACGTTTTTTGGAGAGAGTTGTGGGATTGCTGTTTGGATAGTTTTTTTCGATTGACTTGGATTGTTTGAGGACCCCGTTTTGTGTATCGACTTTGGACTGTTTGAGGAACTGGCTTGGATGTGGATTGGATTACGGATAACAACAACGAATAAGGATTGTGGACTTTATGTGTTTGAATTCCCCCGATGACCCCACCCTTTTTGTGTTTGCCAGTATTTGTTTAATACATTTTCATTTTGTTTGTATTACTGCCTCCTCTGGGTTATTTAACTGCCTACGCCCTCTGCAAAGGTCCGTGAGTGTCGCCCCACCCCAAGGGAAACCACAATATATACACACACACACTACTGTAGACAAAACCGTATATAGACAAAGTAATGGAAAAACAAAATGAACTAAAGTAACTAAATCACAATTAAAAATGAGTTAACACATTTGTTTAATATTAATATCAATACTAATTACGAATATGTTTCTGATATAAAAGATGTTTTAAAATCTAAACTCTAATATGAGAGTTTCTCAAGCAACATGAGATCTCTTCAAAAAAAGTTCCAAGGCACTCACATGAATAAAAAGCCTTTATTCCTTGGGCTAAAACATTACAAAGCTGCTGGCAACCAACATGTTGAGGCTAAACAGCATTCATCAGGGTGAGCAATGATTTACTTTTTTTCTTATGTATTTTGTTACCCCAGGTTCCAATGAGCACCAGTTGTTATATCATACCACACCCCTGAAGCACACCTAGTACTCTATTCACATAAGAGATCTAACAGATTTTGAAAGATATGTCAAAATTATAGGTGCATCAGTCACAGAAACAGTAAAATTATTTCATGTGTCATGGGGAACAGTGTGGGAAATCATAACATGTATGCCAAACAAGGAAAAAACTGCATCAGGAAAGAGGAACGGACAGGGGTCACAAGTCGAAGCTCAATGACAGGATAGTTGCTAAAAAACACAAAACAGCCTCAAAAATGAACACAGAACTGAATCTACACCTCCGTGGTTGAGTGTCAACAAAAACTGTACATCGTGAAGAAGGTGATATTTATGTTATGGCTTCTTATCCAGTAACCACTTGTAAACAATGCCAATGCGCAACAAGGCAAAACCTAGTGTAATGAGCATAACATCTGGACTTCTGAGCAGTGGAAGAAAGTAATGTGGTCTGATGAGCCATATTTTACTCCTCCTATATCTGAATGGTTTGTTTGGAGCCTTCAACCCACATTGCCTATTCCCAACTCTTAAACATGTGAGTGGACCTGTTAAGGTATGGGCAGCCATCTCGTGGGAGTCATTGGGTTTGATTATTATTCTTCATGGTGGAATTTTTGTACATTTTAGGCAAACAGGAGCACCCTATAGTGCAAACATCATTTCCTCAAGATGTTCCCATATTCCAAGACGATAATGCCCCCATACACACTGCTAAACGGATTCAAGATTGGCTTCGTGAACACAAGGAATGCAATTTGGAATGCTATTCAAAACTTCATAACAGCATTCCAAGAAGGATTAAAGCTGTTCTGAAGGCTAAGGGTTGCACAACTCCTTATTAGTTCAAAACTAATCATATATTGTTTGGGGTTTCCAAAACAATGGTAACACGCACACAGAAGCAAGAAACACTAGGAACTACAATTTCAAGACAGAGCAATGTGAACAGAAAACAGACATCTTAAATAAGGAACCAAATGAGGCACAGGTGAAATCAATGATATGATGATTTTAATTAGAAGATTTAATAATTTATGTAACATATTCCAAGATGAACTGCCATACCATGTCAAGATGAACTGCCATGCAGCTGCTTACAATAATTGGCTACTTAAAAAAAAACATTAACAGTCTTCCCCCCTGTTATAAAACATACAACATTCTTAAAATAATTGTCCATTCAGTTTTATATTATGATTGATACAACTCTTTAAAAAAAAAAAAGTTTTTCCTATAGGTTTCCTTGAGGGTATTCAATTTAATGAGCATAAGAGATATTGTTTCGGCAATTTCAGTTCCCCTGTCCAAACAATGACTTTGATGAAGCAATTAAGATCTGAGGTGTGAGGAGAGATCGGCCATCTCCTCTCAGTGTATGCTGTACATGGGGCAATTAGTTCTCATCACACCAATAATGGAGTTCACCTCACTGCCATTCAAACCAGTTAGCATTTTTCCATATCTTTTCCCAAATCATCCACTCTGTAGGGATTAATGAATCACCATACATTCTCACAAATATAGCGGGTTTAGGAGCACATACAGAACACAGAATAAGTAGGGTAATTTACTGGATTGCCAGGCAATGGTATCCATCATTTGTTGCCATTTTTTGTTTGACTGAGATTTTCAAGGTATCTGATTCAGATAGATATTCTAACTCAGACTAATGCTTATGAATATCAATGGAAGCTCCAATGGATAAAGGGTATTCATGTACAGTATAATATGTTTTTTTGAGGGCAATTACACTTCTGTGAATAAGGAATACATTCATTAAATGTAATATTCCTCTCCACTGTGTTCTCTGTGCACCAAAGTGTAAACTATATACATTTTCAGATAATCAGTATCAGAAAACAATTTAATAAAAACATTATATACAGTATACAATATATTAAGTATAGGGTGTCTGGGGTAAACATTTTTTTCCAGATTATAATCTCCTGTAATCTCTTAATTTTGTATAAAAATTTAATAAATAAATGCTGAATCCCTTATGTTCTGCATTTAATGCATTAAACATTAACTAAGAAATCATTTTGTTTTATATGATGTTCATGCTATTCAATATGTGTGATTTAGGATCACAATTTTCAATATACATTTATTCAGCAAATAACCTTAAAAGACATAAATAAGGACAAAGCACACAGCTGTGCTTTGGAAAGGTACAGAGAGCCTCTTGTTGTTATCAAAACCCAGGCAGGGCCAGATAAATGTACTCACAATTTAAAGAGCATGAATTACTGTTGTTATGGTGATGAGCACTTGCAAGAGAATCAATGGCTTCCTGGTGGGTTGATTGCGGGCCATTATGTTACACTGGGTATAAAAAGTATTCACCCCCTTTGGCATTTTTCACATTTTATCTTCTTACTTCATGGAATCAAATGGGTTTAAATGGGATTTCTTGCCACTGATCAACACAACATTCTCTTTTTGATTCCAATCCCTTAAATCAGTTTGGATTCCATGAAGTAAAAAAATAAAAAGTGAAAAATGCCAAAGGGGGTGAATACTTTTTATACCCACTGACTTTGTGCCAACATTGTTGTTTTAATCTGTTCACATGTTGCCATGGGTGAGCAAGGCTTTCCGGACACTGGATTGTTGTTGTCTGGCTTACTGGGCCTCCATCTCGGCTGTGCAGTTAGCAGTGAAGCATCAAAAGTCAACGGCCTCCAGCCAGTAAACCCTCTGCATCTGTCTGAGGACATTTCTAATGTCATACAAATAGAATACTACGAGAATTACATTGTTTTACAAGTAATTCTGTTGGTTCCAACATAACCAAACAGAATGGTGAAATGCAACCATAATGGGTGGTCAAATTCCTCCCTTTCTGTTAATTTCCCACATTACACTGTTTCATACATGCCCTGGTCATAACCAAAAAGGCATTTGACATTGATAACCTCACAATATGTTGAAAACAGCTTAGCGGTGGCATTAAATAAATGTTTCTTGTGCTCAGTTATCTCCCTGTATTTGCTGGTAGTTTCCATAACTGCACAATGTGTAAATGGCTTTCCCTGTTCTTATTATATTTCTATTCAGGGAAAAAGAGAATGAATTTGGTACTGTCCTGCAATGTAGAGGTTCCTGGACAATGACTTGAGAGAAGCTGGAGGGAAGGAAGAAATGAAAGGATCTGTGTTTATGTTGAACATAATCTCCTTGTATGTGTGAGCGCTGGAGAAGGCAGGCAGTGCCCTCCATTGCACACAGTCTTTTGGCAGGCTATAATTTAGCTTTTTTTTAAACTTGCGCTGGCTTCCATGGCAACTCTATCTGCTGAGTAGCCAGGCGAGCGTTGTGAAATTGTTCAAGGGCTCCTGTAATTGGTTCCAGGTTAGACTGCTGGAATACACCCCAGCTGTATTTAGCTGCATTATTGTTGCACATCTTTTGGCACATGTTATGTATCAGATGCAGAGGGACATTCTCAATCCCTGCTGTTATAGTTTTCAATTATCTTTTTATTTAATAAAACGATTACTGCAAGATCAGAATGAACCAATGCACTCTGATAATGTGTAACCAAAAAACATTGAAATTGACAAAATGCATATAAAGCAAATGAGCTGATATTTCTCCTTTGAATTCCCAACATACCCATAAGTACAGTATTCCAGAGCTAAATGATATCATTTGTTATAAATACAGATAAATGTGCATAATAATAATAATAATAATAATAATACTAATGATAATAACAACATAGAAGAGCCTTTCTCTGTCCCTACTGCAGGGAGATCCTTGCTCCCTAACAGAGAACAGAATTAAAGAGTGTAGTTTGTTGCAGGCTTAACTGCACCCCTTTGAAAAATGTGAACCTTACTGCAATTAATTTAGCTGGCTCAACTGAGCTCTTATCTGCCTCTCCTACCAGCTGCAGACAGTCTGCTGAGACACAGATGCCCGTGGACTGGAGAAGGCCCCTGCAGTATTGGATATCAATGTGGTGGAGTTAAAGAGGAGGAGAGCCACTGAAACTCAGTGCAGGTACCACACCCTTTTCCTTAGCTTACCACAGTTCTGCATCCAGACTCACTGGTTTATCTCATGTACAATACACCCCTATCCTACTTTCTAAAGTAAAATATAGGAATATGATTAGGGAAAATACATATCTTGACAATAGATATAAACAATTTCTGAATTTGTTTATGAGTTTCATAATTCATTCAGCTGCAGCATAGCTGAATCTGACCCAGATAATATTATTATTATTATTATTGATAAAAAATACAATTAAACCATTGAATTGATTTGCTATTTACTTTTGCAATGGGTAGAGTTTCTCATTTTAATCTCAGAATATTCAGTATATTAGTGTGAAAGCAATTATGTTTTACAGTGCAGGTTTATGCCCGCATGTGTTACAGTCCAACAGTGCCACCTGTGGGACTGTAAAGGGATGTAAATGCATTAGTGTTGCACGGAAAATGTTGTGGTCCTACACAATGGTTTCTATGTGAGAATGGCAGTGTTCCCAGAGGGGCACTCAGAACCAGTCAAACCAGGTTTCAAACGGTAAGACATGTACAAATATAGTGGAGTACTGTGTGAAAGTCTTCATTCCCTGCGGCTTGGAGCTCTGAACTTGATTCTAATGATATCAAGATTCCTCAGCACAGAAGGAATGTGTGGTAGCTATTGCAGCAATACATCTCCTGGGACAGCCATCTTAAAACAACTGATGGCTAAAATGCAATCACACAGCAGTATTCACACACGTTTTTCATTAAACATGTGTCATTCATTTAGCCATTTTTTATGAGTATTAATTGGAAACTTGTTTTTCAGCACAATCCATTCAAGACTAAATTGAGTTAAACCCTTGATTTAAAAATTCCACCATGCTATCAATTTATGCATTAAGCAAAACATACATTAAAACAACTGAAGAAATGCACTAGTTGCTCATAAACTACAGTTAAATGCTCCAAATACACAACTAAGGTTAACTGCTTTTTAAAATTCTGTTTTAAATTCCAGGCATTGATACCATGTCCTGTGTCATTCATTGCGTCAAAAGCATTCCTCACATTTGTACTGTTTCCAGCATAAGAATTCACTGAACGGCCCACAAGCTTGTACAACATCAGGCTACGTGGGCCAGCTACATTAGCACCAGAACACAGGTCATAATCAGGTGTCTTCTAAGAGGGCATCTGGCAAATAATTAAATAAATCAAAAATAAAATAAATGTAATAAATCATGACAAAAACCTGATATCCATTTAGTGTGTCCAAACTATCAAGTCTAAAAATAATGCAGTTTTGAGAAAACATTCGGGCAAATGTCCCCTGATGAACCTATGCTTCCGGTGTGAAATATTTCCCCCGACCGGATTGTGATGGAAGGTGTGCAGCCATTAGCACTGTGCCACTGTGCTGTTTACTGTGTGAAAACCCGTCAGCCCATTCACTACAGGAAGGTTGCTTCTGAGAACTGCAGCAACACACTCCTGAACTCCTTAGACAAACAGGAAGGCCGGAGGAAATGAAACCTCGAAACTATGGGTGCCGCTAATCTGAGTTTGAACCATTGTTTTTCTTGCTAAGTGAACTCCATAATGTACTCCTGTCCCATTACACAACAGCAGGAGATCCTGAAAAAACCCTACTGTACTCTGTGCCAAGATACTTAGAGGATGTGCTGATGTATTTTCTATGTGTTGGGAGACATAACAGCAGTCTTTTTTTATTAGGCTCCATGGGAGAGTGTGAAATGGAGGCCCACAGTGCACATACTCATCCACCACTGCAGAATGCACCTTCTCCACCATCTTCACAGGCACCTTTAGTTAGTCCATTTGACTATAAGGCAAATAATCTCTCAAAAACTGCTGTTACAGCAGAGGATGCAGTTATAATTATACTTTTACTGCAATAAAACGATCTGGTATGAATTAAGACCTTTCTTCATGTGAAAAAAGTCATGTCGCATTAACATGTCCACGGCATTTCATCACCTCGATTGCAAGTGCAAAGATGTGCTTTCAGATATAATTATAGAGGCCATGGAAGCATTAAGTGTCACCAAATGAGTTATTAAGTTGTAACTGTACAGCTAAACAGATAGCTGAATATGCTGGAGGGCAAACTAGCTTTGCTACCAAGGAGAAGTGCCTAGGCTGCTCATGACAGATGGAGGGATGGGTTCGATTAATACGGCTGCTGCTTCTCTCCCTTCGCACGGCCCCACCGTGCTCATAGCTGCACGTCGGCGCATCTCGAAAATGGCGTCCTCCTCTCTCAGTCTCCTCCGAATCTGGCGCCGGCGGCAAACGCGAGTGCAGGCAGAGGGAAAACAGCTTTGGTTCCCCTGTCTGCGGCCGCCTGCTCCCCCACCCCTCCCGACCTGCTTTATTCTGATCAGCTCCGCGCCTCTTATCGCTCCCTGCCAGATGCGCGTCTGGCGAGAGGCTCAGTAATTAGGTGGCGAGATCTCAGTCTCCGATCACTTTGGTGCCTTATCAGCCCTGACACCAATCTCCTTGAGTGACATTCCGCCCAAACAATTATATAAACTCAGCCCAGGATCCGTGCGGAAAGTCAATTCTGCAAGAAGATGAAGAAGGGAAAAAAAAGATTTAGAGCTCCTGAACGCTGAGGGCAACTGTTTCTCTTTTCTTTCCGTTTTTATTTAATTAAAAAAAGAAGAGCTTCTTAACCAAAAAAGATACCGGGTTTGTTTTTAATGTTTTGGCCAAGATCCTTGGCCGGACTACTGAAATTCACGTCCGTGCGGTACGGTGGGTAGAGATAGCCTGTGCACTGGGGTGCATGAGAAAACTGTAAAGTGCATCAAATTGTATTCTCAAGGACCTCTGCAGTGCTTTGTAGTGGGGGTTTAACTGGGGGGCAAGGAACTCACACCTCAGCAGCCATGGTCCTGGTTATTTGAGAAACTGTGCGACCATGCCAAAACCCAACATTCATCTGACCCTAGTTTAAGAAGAAAATCTTTTTGTATGGCTGAGATGAGCTGAGTACATGTTACCAGCCAGCATTTCAGATTCATCAGAAGAGGGTTCAAATCTTTATGTCTGCTCCAGCAGTTTGTGTTATATTCTGTGCGCAGAGATTGATATGACAATCTACAGAGACAGTGTGAGTCTTTGAAAGCAGAATGTGAGAATATTAATGCTCTATGGTACTGTAGTTAATGATCATTGGATGCAGGGTTCCCGTAGTAGTTAAAGTGATATAGATAGTCTGAAGGCATTTATGCTGGTTTTTCACATTAAACATTGTTTTGTCTACGGTGTGCAGTTAATCACAGCAAGAAGGTCTCGGGTTGGATCCAGGCAGGGTTCTGTGCGGAGTTTGCATGTTCTAGTACTCCGGTTTCTTCCCACAGTCCAAAGACATGCACGTTAGGCTAATTGGAGAGTCTAAATTCTAGGTATGAGTGTGTGAGTGAATGGTTTGTGCCCTGCGATTTTCGACAGGGTTAAACATTGTTTTGACCCTGACCAGGAATAAGCGGCTTAGAAATGGATGGATGGATCCCAGAAACTTGTTATCCTGTGTTGTGTTAAAGCATTTATTATATTAATACAATGTATGTTGTTGGGTGGACCCCCAATTTAGCATGGTTGTTTTTTCCCATATTTACATCACATTGAGATATCTGAACGCATGCCAGGACTGGTTTCTACCAGATCACTTTCTGTGTTGATGCTCAACATGGCCAAACAAAACAATGACTCAAAACAAACAATCCCCTCCCATTTTTCTCACCAGTTGGTAATCACCAGTGGTGGAAAGAATCCTGGAAAATCCTACTCAAGAAGAGGTATTGTTACTTCACTGACAATTTACTTCAGTAGAAGTAAAAGTACTTCTTCAGGAAACTACAGGTGTGGTCAAGGATGTTTATCCTAGTGTAGATGTTTGCTGGTAACGTCAGTTGCCTCCATTTTTACGACTATCACTCTGTTACCTGCGGATAGGTAGTTGAGCCTATGACCTGGCAAACGGTCCGCTGCATTTAGCAGATGCTCTTATCCAGAGCGACTTACACAGTTTTAATGGTAACCATTAGTTTAAGCGACTTAGCCAATGGTGTGGCTCCAGTTATTTTCTGCACTTACTAAGGGTAGGTCAAGTACAGTGAGCTATGAACAGACCATGGGCCAGCTGCTGATATGAAATAATAGCCAAAGTGTGCAGCATGGTTTTGAAAATGTAACAGAGTCAGTTTGATTGTAACAGACTTAGTATTTTACTCAAAATGTACTTTAGTAAAATTATTTCCATTAAAAATACTCAAATACAGTTTGATTCCCCGTCGCGCCAGAGTCGGCTCTGGCCGGGAGTGCCATCGGGGCAGCAATTGGCTGTCCGCCCCAGGGAGGGGGGAAGGAAGCCGACGCAGTTCGCTGCGCACAAGAGTGGTCCTGGGGTGCCGGAATTACAGTCGATGGCTCGGCGAGTGCTGTCTCGGAGGAGGCAGCGCTTTGTCATTGTCACTGCCGGTCACAGGACTACGGCAGCAAACTATGAGGGAGGGGATTGAACTAAGCACAGCGGGAGTAATTGGCTACCAAATTGGGAGAAAATTTGAGTAAAATCGGAAAAATACATGTAAAAAAAATTTTTTTAAAAATGCTCAAATACAGTCAGGAGAGAACCTATCTAAATTGTAAAGTCATCTGTTACTTTACACATCTGGTAACTACCAATTGGGTCACTGTGCCACCCATACCCACATATGGAGATGTAGTATGTGCATTTCTCCACAGCACTCAACTGCAGCAGGAAATTAACTATTTTACACCCTTCCCTAAAAAATAGAAAATCCAAGAGAAGTGTATAAAAGGTGAAAAAGATAGCCTTACTTCAGTCATTGCCACCACAAATGAAAAACACAAATATTTATTACATGGCAGGTATGAACTCAATTAATTTACATAATCTGAAGTAAATGCTCTTACAATCCATTCTAGACCATAAATCTGATAATGCATTGGCTAGTTTACTCAATGACAAAGAAAAAGCATCTATTGCCTCCATGAGGCACATACAAAGCAGCATGAAAACATAAAAAAACATAACAATGTCACTTACAATGTAACAATGCACTTACATTGTACTTGCATGTACTTACTCCAACTCAAAATCATCATGCCTCGGTTCAATTATCAGTCATGAGGCATACACATGGCAGCATACGAACAAGAGGAAGTACAACTTGAAATGTAGCAATGTAACCTTTATAAATTTCTACTCAAAATTGTCCTTCATGCTGCGATCCAATTATGAAACACTCAGTAGCCATTTAACATCAACAAAACTCAAAATGGCAATAAAATGTATGCCTAATGGAAATGCACAGGGCCAAGATAGCTTCCCTATTGAATTCTACAAGCACTTCTGGTCATAATCTCCCCTGTTTTCATTTTTAAAATTGGTAACAGAGATTTGTAACACAGATCACAGATTCCACTATTCCAAAAACTGAACACAGCCCTAATTACTTTACTGCTAAATAGACCCTTCAGACCCTGCAGTAGCTATTGACTGATCTCTTTAATATGATACCTGATGATCACTGGTAAGTCAATTGCCTTTTGACTGGAATCTATTGACTAGAATTGCCTTTTAGAATCTGTTCTCTCAAATATAGTACATCTAGATCGGGTGGGCTGATGAAAATCAAGTCCTCTACAGACATCAGGTGACTGTTTAGCATCATGTTTAACAGCTCAGTCTAGTAAACCTACAGTAGAAGTCACTGTAGATCGGTGATTCTTAATTGTATATGATCCCGCAGTCCTCATGAATGCAGAACACATCATTAGCTGCAAACAATACAAATAAAATAAATCGTAAAAAATATAGAGGCTAATGGGAGATGGAGTCTTATCCAATAATAACGTTGATATGGACTTCAGCCAACTTCAACCAGCCACTCCTCAACCACAGCTTTAAGTGACTTGATATCATGAAGGTGAATCCAGCAACAAGCCAGTTACAAATGCAACCCACATGAATCATATTTGGGCTGCACATGTAGACCCTGTTGGTCAAAAGGTTTTAACAACCACTGCTTTAGATGCAGGAAAGGGTCCAAATATTCAACACTAAATAAACTTTTTCCAGATGACATAATTTTAATTGATCCCATACCCATACTGAACAGCCATTTCTCCCTGCTTCCAATTCCCACCTTCTATCAAATGGTTCACTTTTCTCAATCAGACCCTCAATCATCCAGATTTTATTGGAAACACAAGAAACCACAGATCAGGCTAACCATATTTTCTTTCGTTTTATAAATGTAAATTTGGCTCTATGGTCAAGAAGAGATTGTGAAAACCCCTTCTCCAATTGACCCCTACACTGCTCTCCATTTTATTTCTGAAAATATACTAAAATTCCCTGACATGAAGAATTCAACCACATCTGCTACACTGGCAGACTCCCTATCTGCTGTTTAAATTCATGTTGGCTAAATCCAAAGGCATCTATGGAAAGATTCCTTTCAGATATAAAAACAATCTGCCTGATTTTTCATTAAGGTAAATTATTCATTTTAACCCTGGTTTCCCTACTCTCTCAACCTGTCACAGCGAAATATACTCACAGCTGCATGCAGTTCTGTTTATTTCCCTACAGGTCTCTCAAGATTATTTATCATGTAGATATGTGTATACATGCCTATATGTGCTGTGTATGTGCTATACATACACTATATGGGCAAAGGTCAGTGGACACCTGACCACCACACCTATATGAGCTTGCTGGACATCCCATTCTAAAACCATAGGCATTAATATGGAGTTGGACCCCCCTTTGCGGCTATGACAGCTGCCACTCTTCTGGGAAGGCTTTCCACAAGATTTTGGAGTGTGTCTGTGGGAATTTGTGCCCATTCAGCCAAAAGAGCATCTGTGAGGTCACAGGAACTTCACTGGAACTAAAGGGCCTATCCCAAACCCTGAGAAACAGCCCCAAACCATTATTCCTCCTCCATGGGTATGGCTGAAACACCTGAATAATTAGTAGGGGTGTTCACTGACTTTTGGTGTATATACTGTATGTTTGTGGAATAATGTTTTATGTGTGTATTGTATGTATCAGTACTTATATGTGTACATGTAAAGATGTTTATTTGTATGTCAACAATGATTGGCAATATTTATTGATAATGGCAAGAAGAATGTTTATCAAGATAGCTATTAAAACCTTGAAAACAACACAGTGTAGTTTATTAAGCTACAGGTGAGCAATGGCCGTTAGCTAATGAGAGGTTTGGTGATTTAGCTAATGATGCAATGTCCTCCATAAATTTAGAATTATGCACATTAGCATGTACATCCTCCAAAATGTGTTTTCACTTAAGGCCTCTACATGCTCGAAGGACAACAACAGGACAGCAACACAACCCAGGCTCTGCAACATCAAGGCAACCTTTGTGACCTACGCAGAGGGGGTTTCAGAGGGTGTCCCGTACCTACCACAAAAATCAAACTTGCAACCGCAGCACAACCGTTCACGTTGATATTGCGCATCATTGATTGGTTGGTTAGCGAATGGAGGTGGAGCTGTAGCTAACGATATAGATAGCTAGCATCATTTGTTCGACATGGTATACAATGAATCAGCTTCAGGAAAGATTGGCTGAAGAAGTTTGAAGGTACAGGAGTTTCCCTGCTTTCAGGAAAACTTTATCGACCTTGTTCAATACATTGACACTACTAGTGTACAGAAGTGTAAGGACACCATGTTGCATAGGCTGCGCATAGGCTGTGCAGATGTATAAATTGCAGAGTGCTTGTGACATTGTTGCATTGTGCGAACCGCGAAGAAGTCGCACAAGTTACGTAGAAGCATGTAGAGGCCTTTAACCAGCATCTGACCTTAATGCGCCAGAAGACAAAACTGGCGTAGGTAGAACACAGGTGCCCAATCAACCATAGTAGTAGCTATAGACTAGTTTTCAAAATGAACCCGCCCTTCCCACAGGCCACATGTTCAACATGGAGGAAGATTATAAGGATTATGTGACTTACAAAAAGGTCTCTACCTGATCTACTGTCAAAATGATAGTAGCTAACCTATTTTATTATATCCAAACTGTGCAATAAAGTAACTAATCGGTTTGAAAATCAAATAATAGTTAATTGTTTATCCAAAATCTTAACATTATATGCAAAACGACTGGAACTTGTATTTGTTCACTTGATAGCTATCACCAACCTGACCAGAAGTCATTCCTGATATAATTTAAATACTGTATGTTAAATGTATGGTGCGTGTTGCATTATTTTGACAGAATATGTATCATGCCCCTCAGTAATAGCCATATCATAAATGCTTATGTTGTATGTCCACTGAGAAATAATATATATGGGCAAAACCTGTAGAATTGTGGACCAGGTTATCATTTGAATGGAAAGGTAGTCATCTGTAAACACAGGCACTGCACATCTGGTTGAAAGGTTTACTGTTCTTGCTATCTATATTTCTAGAAATTAAACACATTCATTGCTAAGGAAGGGAGTTCATCTGAATTATGTAAATATATACAATTTTTCCCCGACACTGATCATGGCACAAGCAGCACTAACGGCCATTTATATTTATAACAAACTGTCATCAAGTATCTTGGTGAAGGGAGACCATTCTTTATGACAATATTCAGAAAATGGGATGATCTTTTGCCCCCTACAGACATGGGTTATTGAAATATCATACTGCTTACATAGCCTAAGCATACTAGCTAATCCTCAGTCCTCCAAAAAGCTGTACATTTTTAGAATATCTGTTCCCATACTTAACAACACAGAACATGGCTCTCACAGTGTCATATTTTGTCATTATTATGATCTTTAAAAAATAACATGGAAATTACTGTACTGGACGTTTAAGTGCCTGTGTGTATCCAAGTGGTTACTATGTAAGTCATTTGTAACTGAATACTATTGTCTTGACACTGGTGTTGTGTCATAGTTTTACTTGCTGAATGTATGGATTGCAGTAACTGGCTGTCTGCAGTGGGACCGATTCCCACCGGCAACGATTGCTCCTGAGATTGTTAACTTTAAGCCAATCATCTGCAACAGGGAAACTGGAAAAACAGTCCCCACCCAGACTTCAACCCGAGACACGTGTGGTATCTTGGTATTGCTTAATATTTCTGAGAACAGGAGGAAGTCAACAGACTTTACCAGGAATGGAGATTCCCTATACAGGTTGTCTTCTTAAATCAGAAACAAAAAAGGTATTCTATCTTCCCTGGAAAAAAATATTTACATCATATTACATCCAATACAACAGGTATTTTTGGGGAACAGCTAAGAAAATAAACCATTGTTCTGGGATGGAGAAAAACAAGGGAGCCAATCATTTAGCACATGCAAAGTTAAGCACAGGCTTATCTTGTCTCTGCAGGGTAATGTGCTTTTGTCATCTCACATGCCTTTCTCTAGAAATTTCACATTGACAATGAAGCCGTTCCATTAAAATGGGGGGTTGGGTAATTTGAAGGCAAATCTATACATATTGGTTTAATTGTGGGTGCCCACGCTGTGAAGGAAAGGTCAGTAGACAGACTGTTGTTTGTAGTGTGTCACACACATTAAAACCTGCAGAGCAATCCAGAGACATGGGAATAGATGATGCTAGGGGGACACCATCTGGCATACATCATGCACCTCAATTCATTATTCCCTCAATCAACTCAATCATCAGCTTTCTCAAAAATCATACTCAGTTTGCATCAAACCGATCCGCTTACAGTCTTAGATTACACTTTGCACTCCTTAGAGTTTTTAATTTGCCATTCACTAAAGCAGGATTAGAAATGATTTTGTTAAATCCAATACACTTTGAAGTCTGTGAACCCTAGCCATTAATTATTTTTAAAAGGACTCATTTGATGTGCCATATTGTCCAGTCGCAGCAATATAATGGAGAATGAATCTTCTTGAAATACGATTTCAAAAGTAAAAATTAAATACACAGAATATTTCATTATCTAAACATGAACCTCCTTTAAATATTTTTGTAATAATTACTGCATAGTGATTTAGTGAGTTCATATCTCAATGAACTGGAAGTGACTCAGTGTGCATAGAGTTTCCATGATGTCCCCATGTCCCTGTACGCTTTTCCCCAGTACTCTGGTTTCCTCCCATGGTGCAGAGACATGCCGTCTAAGTGAATTACCATTGCTAATTTGTACCTTGTGTGGACCTTGGAGAGGGACTGGCACCCTCTCCAAGGTGTGGCCTAGTCTTGCACTAGTAACTTTCAGCTTCAACTCAGATTCACCTTCATTCTCAAAATATGTGGTGCAGTGCTCAAGGAAGTGAGCCTGTAATTCAGAGGTTGGAAGCTCAAATCTTAGGTGGAGCAGCACGGTTAAGTACCCGTGAGGAATGTACTTAACCTGAATCGCTTAAGTAATGATCCAGCTGTATAAATGGATATGTAAAAACAATTACAAGCAATGTGTCGCTTTTCTGGATAAGGGTGTCTGATAAACAAATAAACAATATAGGATAGTGTGGTTTTTAATTATTTAATTAATTTATATTTTATTACATTTCATAACTTTTTGGAGCTGAGAGATATTGTTGGATTTTGTGCCTTGTCCCATTCCTTAGTTGCTTAGTTACCACACTGCTAGTGCCATGGAATGTAAATGATACCTTTATCATAAGCTGCACTAACACTCAGGTGACCCTGGGCCATAGCAGCACCAAATATTTGCAATATATTAACTAGAGGGGCAAAAATATTGCATTACATTTAGCAGGTGCTCTTGTCCAGAGTGACTTATACAATTTAAAATTGTATACATACAATCCATGCATTCATTATGCTGGATTTACTGAACCAATTCAGGTTTAAAACCTTGCTGAAGGGTGCCACCACAGTGTATCACCTGTAAACTGAACCTGCAACATTTGAGCTTCGAGACCAGTTCCCTAACCATTATAATACACCGTACATTGTGTACAACTTTATATGACATATTAAACAGCTATTAGGGATGTGCTGTATTTTGAGGATCATGTTAAAGGTTGAGGCTTACAAATACTATTATAAATGATCAAACATTTTAAAGAAATACTGCACTGGAAACATTTCAAATGTAAATATGTTCTAACCTTAAATATAATTTATTATGCCGGAGGGAAAGTCTTGAGCTTGTCATTTTAAGTTAGGCTGCTAAAGTGAAACATGCAAATGACTTGTTATTTATAGTGTTACAACCGGCTCAAGGCTGAAACATGATACCAGGAAGACAAATCGAAGTTGGAGGAGTAACAACAAATGTATTCAGTCATTGGGTTCACAACAAACGTCACAAGATGTGGCTTTCCACACTGTTCACACAAGCAAGGAGAAGCGAGGAACTGGGGAAGCAGCACTCCTTATATGGGACCAACTCCAGCTGTCCCCAATTGGCCACAATTAGGTGGGTGGGAGTGGACTACTCCACTGCCCCACTCCCCCAGCCGTTGGCCACACTGCAGAAACAGAAAAAGGAGAACGAACTGGCGGAAGGGACAGACAGCCATTACAATAGAGACCAAGCTTGTTACAGGTAGAAGTCCCCAAATATATCCTAATCAATTCACTTCTCATGCTATATTTACACCCTTACAGATTGATGTGCTGATTTGTCCATGAGCATATCATTGGTTTTCATTTAAGCTTTGTGGAAACATACACAGCTGTTCCCTTGCAACAAAATACAAAAACACTTCCATGTTCATGTCCAAATGCGGACTGCCACCGGAATAATACCAGCTGCTAGTTTTTTTTTATTTTATTTTTCTCCTTGTTTTCTCCCTGTTTTTCTCCCCATTTTTAGTATCCAATCATACCCTCCTTTTTCACGTGAGTAATCCCACTCCCTCATATATCTTACAAGTTTGCTGCCGGAGTCTTGATACCAGCAGTGACATGAGGCTGGGCACTGCCTCCTCCAAGCCGGAATCCGCCAGGCCATCACCGTGACTCTGGAATGCGGGCCACTCCTATACGCAGTGTACTCGGATCAGCCTCAATTGGGGCGGACAGCCAATTTCCGCCCCCTAGTGGCACTCCCGGCCAGAGCCGATACCGGTTGCAGTGGCCAGCGTCAACCGCTAGACCACCCGGGAGGCCCCAGCTGATAGTTTTATACTGTTATGCAGATCCATTTCCTCTTTGCCTCAGTTGTCATCCTGAAAGTCAACATTTCTTTCTATTATTTTTTGTTGTTATTTGTATTACTTATTAATTTGATTATTAGGCAAGCTAAAAGAAAATTGCAATCCCTGCATACCTACTGTGTAATTTCAGTTTGTCCTCAGGGGAGACCCCATGCTCTATAGATGCAAATTGAACCAAATACTGCATAATAAATATGTAATGATAATAACTGACTAGCCAGCTATTGTGATTGCCAGTCAGCTGTGATTATGAAATCAAGGCCCTTCCCTCACTACTGAGAGAGAAAGTAAGTTGGACACGGTATAATATTGACATCACTCAAAGGACAGTGCCAGTAGTAGGCTCAAACAAGACCGTCAATACCCCAAAGCAGTGCCACATACATAAAAGCACATGACACTGATGTCAAGTCACACTTCATTGAAAATGCTGTGGCATGCAGAAGATGAAAGTATTACATATATGAATAGAGGCCTGTGTACAGACTGATTGCTTGTGTGTGCATATAACAAAATGTGTTGTTTGAAAGGACTTTGATTTCAGTACCCTAGAGAAAGTACTGTATATAGCTCTGGGATACATACTTTAATATGCCATTGTAAACTTGGTTTGAAACGTCATGATACACCATAGTCATGGAACTGTACCATACAACATACCCTTGTAAGCACATCTTACCAGTTGCGGACTGAATTGGAGGGCAGGTGTGAGAGTATGTGTTGACCACTGATTTGCATGGGTTGAGGGATTGTTTGCAGTTAGGCAATGCATGACAATTTCATTGCTAACACATGAATTTCCAATGCACCACAGTTTTTAGGACAGGATTTGAATTTCCCCCCAATATAATCAAAAGCAACAAGCACTGTAAATTATCTGTAATGTGTTTATCATATATGCAGGGTACATGCACCAAATATAAATTAATTTCCGGATGTAAATATGTACGGTTAATATTACTGAAACATCCCAGACACATGATGTTCAACAATTTAACATCAACCAAATGAATGTGTTCTACAAAAATGCTAATTGTTGGTGATTGCAAATTATCCATGTAGAAAAATTAACTTGAAAAAAACAAAAACACTCTTCCTAGTACTTGTAGAGATTACTCAAGTCATGTAGGGCACTTTTCAGCAATGGAATGCAAGAAAAACTAGTTAACGATTGCTGGACGCTGAGTTGCAACACTTACTTTTTTTTGGCACAATGTTGTGTGTGTGTGTGTGTGTGTGGTTTGTTTATACATGGCCCACCTTCAAAGCATTTTCCTTCTATATTGACAGAAATAATATTTAACCATTAGTGTAAAAAATATTTTCCCATCCTTTCTTACGTATTTATGCAAGTTATCATCTCTAATACTTTACCGTTACAGGCAAAACCAAGTTTTATAATCGAAAGGCACAATGCAGTTTATTTGAAAAGGATAACCATTAAATACTTTGAAGGTTTATCATTTTATACCTTTCAAATTTTTTACCAAGGTTATCTTTCGAGCCGATATGGTCTACAATTTACAAACAGTGCACCAAGAACAGGTGCGCTCTGCGTCACATGCTGGAAGGGTCCACACCCATGCAAAGGTTATTACAGTTTATTTCCACTGACGTTTGGACCACTCCCTAGTTGAATCTGGAGCTTTTAAACCACTCCTATTTTTCCTCGTCGGCGCTGCTGCTGACGAATATCATTGGCTGTTGTAAATGGCTGTGGGCGTTTATTTCCGGGTATTGCAGGGGCTGGCTTTTCAGGTTTCTTGCCGTGGAATTTTGAGTGCTGAACCTAGGAGGAGGTATTGAGTTGGTGTACATCTCCTTCCCATCTTACACACACGTTAATGTAGAACGCTGTAGGATTTAGCTATACTAATAAGTATGACAGAGAGCTCAGCAAACAAGTCGGCAAATGGGGAAGTTTGTCACCGCGCAACGAACGGCATAAAACCGGGGAGGAACGGCTTCGTGAAGAACCATTATCTCTACCAACAGCAGCAACAAAAGTACTGCTGCCCCGAGGAGAAGGTGAGGCCCTGTCGTCAACGATACGGTTTGGTGGAAACTGGGAAGGGATGGGATTAGCAAACAATGCGTTTCCGGAAACATCCATAGTAGAGGGTGCGTTGCTGTCTACCGCTATACCGTTATATTTATACAGTTGTACAGTTCTTGGATTTCTTTCAGAATAGTCAGCTAACGGCAGTTCTCGCTGGATTTTAAAGTCTAATTTATTTTATGGTGACTAGCTACAGACAAAGTTGTTAGCAGCACGGGAAAACGTATCTAACCTTGGCTAAAGTTAAGATAGTTTACACGTTAACAAATCCGATATTGCTTGCTAACTGCGCTAATTTATATACATAAACAAGTCAGTGTACAGTTAGCGATCACTATCGAACTTAATTGACTAATGACTAATGTCAACTAAGACCACTAATCGTGTCATCTTTGCTGTTCGGTTTGTGCCATTCATGTAATACTTGGCTATTAACGTTAGTTTCTCACCCAGCTAACCCCTAACGTTAAACTTCAACAACTGGAGTCAGTTATAGATGATTTGCATTGCTTGTTTGCCAGCTACTAAGATATCACCATGTGCTTTGGATACTTGCTTAGTATTGCCAGCTTGTGTGCTGCAATGGATGTGGCTAGGAAAATTGAACTGATTTTGTTGTATATAAATATACATTTACTATTGTGACATTACCCTAGCTAGCTAAATGCACATTTTCCTCAGTCTTGGTTTAATAATATGCTTCTTGTTACTATACTATAAATTGGCTACTTAACAAGTTAGAGAATCTACCACTTTGGCTGGTGTGCCAAGAGGAATTGTCGGCATGTATAGCCATTTCCTTTCCTTTTTGGCTTTTTAAGACTCCATGTTGATGTTATTGCTCAGTGCATATGGATGTCATTGTTTTTAGTTAGCAAGTTATTTGAGAGTTCGGCATGATTAATCACAGAATAGGATTAATCATTTAAATGCTAACCACAAAGCATTAAATCAAATCAAGGATTTCAAGAATGTCGCGCAGACTCTGTGCTCAACTTTTAGTTGTAGTTTAAAATTTGGCACCAACATCACTTTTTTCACTGTTGGCTGAAGTTGGCATTGCCGGGATGAAGGGTTATCAGTTTCATATAGCTAAAGCTTTCTTTCATTTTGAATTTGCTACAAAGAAAATGCAGTGGATATGTCAGTCCATGTATTTTGGAGGAAAAAATATGTTTCCAGTATGATCTTAAACCATGGAGAGTTGCATTTTGGTGTAAAGGTTAATGAACTTTATGGACTTGTAATCAGAAGCTCTCATGTTCAACTGTTGGGAGGGACACTGTTGGTATACCCTTGGAAAGTCCTTAAATTGCTCTTGATTTGTTTCAGTAATCCAGGCAAGTTGCCCTAGATAAAGGTGTTTGCTAAGCAAGCAAGCAAGTAAGTAGGCTATATTTAAAAAAAGGTTGGAAAAAGCACTGCAAATGTTCTGACATTTCTAGGAGTGTGATCATTCTTGGTGCCATTTTGACTTCTATTCATTATTTTTCCAGGGTATACCATATGTCTAGTACACTGCCTTGTTTTATTTGTTGAGCCTTTTTTTCCGCCACAAGATTTTTGCAATGTTGTGGTTAATATCTTGATCATGTTTAGGTCCACCATGCCACCTGTAACGGAGGATTGTATAGCAGGCCATTCAACGAATCATTTGAAGAAACTCCCATGCTGGTTGCCGTCCTCACGTACATGGGCTATGGCATTCTCACAATCTTCGGATACCTCAGGGACTTCATGAGGGAATGGAAAATCGAAAAATGCCACATTGCCAGAGAAAGAGAGGAACAAAGGGTAAATTATTTGATGGCCTGTTTGTGATTTTTGTACTTTTTCCAGGAAAAACAGCTTTTCTAGGAAGTAATATTTACTGGAAAGGAAGGAAGTGCTACTGAAAGTATGCTTCACTTTGTCATTCCATTCCTTGTGCTGGCATTGGGGATACTCTACCTTTGGAGAATGAAAACATGTAAAACGTGTAAAACATTGTTTTGGACACAATAAATTATAGGTGGTGGTTATTTTTAAGTAATAGGATTTACTTTTTTTGTTCCCTGACATTTCAGTTTTGGCACTGAAGAAACACAAGCACTTGAATGGAGAGAAAGTTAAACTGTATTGTTTCCCTTTCTAGTGCTAAAAGATTAAATGTACCATTGGCATTCAAAATAAACAATTTGCTTTACAGTTGTAAGAAAAAATATTTTGCTGAAACTAAAGAGTGACTGGGGAGTGACTCTATATTTACAGAAACAATGTTTGACAAGAGTAAATATGCAGCTTAAAGAATATTTGACATTTAGGGGGTTGAATATAAAGCTGTGGGATACCAACCAATTTAATCTGTTTTTATGTTTTTGTCTAGGATTTTGTACCACTTTATCAGGATTTTGAAAACTTTTACACAAGAAATTTATACATGCGAATTCGGGACAGCTGGAACCGACCCATATGCAGCGTTCCAGGAGCCAAGGTGGACCTGGTGGAGCGGGTGTCCCACGACTACAACTGGACCTTTGAGTGAGTCACTACTTGCATCCCTGATGATAACCAGGGCTGGGAGAAATCACCTGTCTCTGTAATAATGAAAATGTCATTTAAATCTGTAGGAAATCCTGAACTCAATGAAATCAAGGCCATTTATTTTTTTATTGTTTTGTTAGAAGCCTAACAAATTTACAAATGTTTGAAGAAGACCTATCAATGCAACCAGAATGATTTTTAAAATCTAAATCGGTAAGCAATTACCAAAGGAGAAATCCCATTTTTAATGCTTCATTTTATATGGTATTCATGATGTAACAGATCATTGCTGCCAGGGACAGAGAGAAATGTACTGTATATTGTCTACATTATGAGTCAGAACAACTCTAGGGAGATCGTGAGGAGGGAGAAGGCAACAGACCAAGGACCGTTTCTTGTTATGCACCCATCAGAGCACAGGGCAAAGATTTAGCCTCAGGGCAAAGCACAGGGCAAAGATTTAGCCTCTCCAGGGGATCTGTTAGACACTGGTAGGAGACAGAAGACCACTGAAGCATCCTGTGAAATAGGTTGTAAGAACCTGATGAAAGGGATCCACCCAGCAGTCAGGCGGCGCGTGTCAAATAGAGGCCATCAAAGGAAGCCAGCACAAGCTTTAATTAATACACAAATGTTTTAAAAAATCTGGACACCTTTCCATGTATTTTAATCTCCTCCTATAGTTGGAAGTATGCACCTGGCACATAACATGCAGCATAAGCAATTATATAATTATTTTTTCTTTATTTTCTTTATTTTAAAGGAAACATTTTCATAATGGTCTGCACAAGGTAAAACCTCCAGGTATGGAATATGAAAATGGTTATTTTTCCCCCTCAGCTACACAGGGAGAGTGGTGAAAGATGTCATCAACATGGGCTCATACAATTACCTGGGCTTTGCTGAGAACACTGGGGTGTGTGCTGAAGCCGCTGCAAAAGTGACCACAAAGTATGGGGTGGGCGTGAGCAGCACAAGGCAAGAGATGGGTAGGTCATCCATACCCGCCTGCCGCAACAGGGAAACGCGTCAGACAGTCACCCCAACACAACAGATGAACGTAATAGTGGTATGAAATTTCAGACGTTGACCTTGAGTAAGGCCAAAGAGAGAAGTGAGTCTGAAGTCCTAAACTGTTTGCATGTGATAAACAACACACGATTACGAAAGTGGTTGTATTACCTTAACAAATAACGAGTGATAACATGCCATTGTATTTTTTTTAATGCCTGCACCTGGTGTAATACTCTGTGCACAGGTAATTTGGACAGGCACGAAGAAATGGAGAAGTTGGTAGCCAGATTCCTGGGAGTGGAGTCTGCCATGGCTTTTGGCATGGGTTTCGCAACCAACTCCATGAACATTCCAGCACTTGCTGGCAAGGTATGAAGGACTCCCTCTGACTCCGAAGCTCTCTCTCCCTCGCTCACGTTACGGTCTTCCTTTGGCTGGTCATTTTGTTCTGTTCTACCTTTGCCCTGTTAAAAGCTTTAAAGCTTTAAAAGACTAACGTCCGTTTAATGTTTTGCAAAGTGTATGCTGTTTTGCCCACCGCGTGTCTTGACAGCGTGACGTAAAATGGTGCATTCGTAATGCGCGAGGATAGCTTGGTCGTTCGGGGCACAGAAAGGATAAGACTGTTCCACACGCTTCCTTTCCATTCTATCGCCAAAGACATTGTGTGCCATGGCGCCTACACGCGACCGTGACCTGAAGCCTGTACGAGAAGAGAAACAGACAAACGGCCAAGACCGTGCAGGAAACAGGACAGCCTCGTGGAGTCATAGGGAGTTTTCCCTATTTCAACTCCTCTTCCTGTTTGTGGGCAGAGGTGTCCCTTGTGACGTTGAACACATTACAGCTGCCAGCGCGATAGCGCCGTTTTCTGTTCCTGTTTATGTGCAGTTCATATTAGGTCTGTGAAGGCTTTAATCCTACAAGAGCTCAAATATCAGTTGTAAATGACAATTTGACCGCATGTTATATGTGGTGTCCCTCCCCTTTACTGAAGTAGGAACCCTCACTGAACGGCCGTTTTGTATCATGCAATAAACGGAGCCATTTCCTTATCCAACACCACAGAAGTGAGTTAACGCAAGAATGCCCTTTCGCCATCTTACGCTCTCTCTCTGGATTGAGATGGTCTCTCTCTGCTTCAACGGAAATATTACAAAACGATAACG
Source organism: Aldrovandia affinis (assembly GCA_029706075.1). NCBI lineage: Eukaryota > Metazoa > Chordata > Actinopteri > Notacanthiformes > Halosauridae > Aldrovandia > Aldrovandia affinis. The sequence continues at coordinate 3,851,492 of JAINUG010000021.1, forward strand.
TACAAATACAAATGAGTTCATTGGTCGAGGACAGACATCTGAACATGCTTTGAGGGCATGATAATATAGAGATTGTACAAATACTGACTTGTTGCAAGGAGTTAAGTATCATTTCACTTCTAAATTGCTGGAGGGGGATATAACATGCAGGCCTCATAGAGAGTAAAATCAATCAATAAAAGGGAATGTTCTCTGTCCCTGAGATGGTTTTGTGCTCTCTATGTGGATACCCACTAAGGTGTAAAGTAAGGAATGATTTAAATAGGCCTTCATTTTGTGGGTTAGTGTTCCTTTAAGTGCGAGGAAACCGATCTAGTTTGAATATTTTGACATTGAGAAAAAGTGCATCCACTCAATACTGTAAACTGTGAATTACATAATGAGAGCCACCATGGATGCATAGAAAAAAAAGAAATGTTTGTGCTTTGATTGCAAAGAAACATATTTTTTTCAAGTGTAACCTCATTCATATTTATCTGTAGAGTATGAAACGACAGTGTTGCGCATTCAGTGCTGGCTAAGTTGTGAAAGCGTTGGCCACAAAGCACCATGCTGTGCAGTTCCTGCGGTGTGGAGTCAGTGCCGTGTTGCTGTAAGCGGTGTCGTGTTCGATGAGTTACTGGGCTGATGTGTCTCGGGGCTCCTCCCTCCCAGGGCTGTCTGATCCTGAGTGACGAGCTCAACCACGCCTCCTTGGTTCTGGGAGCCAGGCTGTCCGGTTCCACCATCCGCGTGTTCAAACACAACAGTGAGTCTGCCTCCTATCTCCACACCGCTCTGGTTTACTCAACTCTGACGTCTGTTTATTTCGCCTAGCAACAACTTGCGTCCCCGTGTTTTCTCCCAACTTGGTATCCAATGCACTGGACTCTCTGTTGATTTAAAAGAACACCTATATAAACGCTTGAGGTTTTATATCACCGAAGCTCATAAATGAACAGCAGCAATTTGTTAACTCTGTGTTGCTGTGTCCTAATGGGGTACATGTGCATTCAGCAGAAGAACACAACTCGTACTGGCTCATAATAGGATTGTGTCTGCATTCTGTACCATAGTAAATTGTGTTGTAATGTGTCAGAGTGCATGTTTTAAATGCATGCACTCTGCACTCTCCCGAATACTTTTTGAAACCCCCCCCCCCAAAAAACTATTGGTGTTGTGGCTTGTAATTGAACTGTTACTCTCTAGTGCATCTGTTGCTAAATAAAAATAAGCTATAGGGAACCTTTTTCCAATCACATTTTTACTGTAGAGTGGGATTGATGATTTTAATTTGGCATTGAGAGAAATTGCCAAAGTTGCCAGCAAGGCTAGGGCTCTCAAGTAACCGGGAGCAGCTGGACAGATTGGCTTTGAATAAACAATAAAGATACAAAATGTTTTTTATAAAGTCCAAGTACAGATTCCTTGCAACAAGTTTGAGTAGCAGATTGACCATGATTGGTTGTCCATGTTTTCTTCAATTGATCACAGTAGCAGTTTACATTCAAAATAAATTTGTCAATTTTGTCATTTGTAATGCTGAGCTCATCGATCATTTAAATTGGTAACCAGAGTGTTTTTGTAATGTATTTTGCTCTTTGTGAGATGATTCTAAAGGAGTCCTATTTCTTCCCCACGCTTGGCTGTTGACAGCAAGAAAGACAGATATGTGACTCTTTCACATTTCCAACACTAAATTACAATAGCTGACCAATGTGCAAATTCAGAATTGATTTGAAGATAATACACTCAGTTTGCCTGTGCTTAGCCAATGCCTGGCTATAGAGCATGTCATGCATTTCCAGTGTGGGCTCTGAAATAATCAGAAAACCCAGGCCTTCACCTCTCCACAAAGATAATGGGAGATGGTTAGGTAGCTATGCATAGATGTGCAAATATGATATGAATTGTATGAAAATTCTCCAAAAATAGAATACTATGGAAGTCAGCAGAATTTGTAGGCACCTCATTTTGGGGAGGTCAACTGTTTGTACCCTGCTGAGTAGAGTACAGAAGAACTGAATAACCAAATTCTCACTGACTTGTTTTCTTCAGACATGCAGAGTTTGGAGAAGCTCCTGAGAGACGCCATCGTTCACGGGCAGCCCCGCACTCACCGGCCCTGGAAGAAAATCCTCATCCTGGTTGAGGGAATCTACAGGTACTCCAATTGGCTGCATCTTCTGTCAGTCAAAACCACAGTTCAGTTTTGATTTCCCTCATCTTGACATGCTTGTGCTCAACGGAGAATGCTTGAATAACAATCTATCGACACCCCCGAAGCATGGCTGTTGTGTTAACCTCAAATGTCCCTCCCCCACAGCATGGAAGGCTCCATTGTCCGTCTTCCTGAGGTCATCGCCCTGAAGAAGAAGTACAAGGCCTACCTGTACCTGGACGAGGCCCACAGCATTGGAGCACTGGGTCTGAACGGAAGAGGGGTAGTGGACTACTTTGGGCTGGACCCCAGGGACGTGGACATCATGATGGGGACCTTCACCAAGAGCTTTGGAGGTGCTGGGGGATACATTGGAGGGAAGAAGGTAAAGGAGACTGATTTTAAACAGTTCCTCAGACGTCTTAAGTGATAGCCATTCAATGTACCACGCATTATCAAGTGTAGAGTTTTGGGCGTATAGAGCTATTCGCTGTGAGTGATCGGGGCCTACTGTCCCATCCACACCCCCAGTTGAGTAGTGAACTGTCTGCTCTAAGACAGAAGAGCAGGTTAGGCGCGGAAGCAAAAGTAACTTGTTTGCCCTCGTCTCTCGCTGTTCCTTTAAGGACCGCTGGAACACGGTCGTCTCCAGCGGGCTGCTTGTGACTTCTCGAAAAGCAGAACAGGACTTGCATCACTAATAAAGTAGCTCTTTAGCCAGTCACTTCAGCATTTGTTTTCCTCATTACAGAGCAACAGAGCGAGGGTTCTTCCCCGTGATTGCATTTGTGGGTAACGTTGGCAACCCACTGTTTGTGACCACGCTGACAGCTCAGCTGATTCTTGTTTTTTTTTTTTTGTTTTTTTTCCTGTGTTCCAAAGTTTGTTTCCAAGTGTCTGGTTTTTTTTTACACAGTTTCAGTCCCTGGTGTTCAAGTACAGTGTGAAAGCAGCACACAACAGGCTTCTCTACTGGGTTGGTTTTGAGGTGCCTCAAGGCAAAGTGGTTCATAAATCCACATGTTGTCCTGACGTTTTGCTTGAATACTGTATGCAATTTCCTGATAAAAAATATTATTGGAAAAAGCGATCGATTGTACAGCAGTATTTCTACAACATTTGCGGATGCTTTTTTCATGTTCGCAATATGGAAACTAGTAGTACTGATGTCAGATTTATATTTGTCCCCAATTATGGGAAGTGTTAACTACTATTTTATGGTTATTTTAACACCCTCATTGAGAGTGACCTACAATGCCTTGAAACTGTGAACAAATCTCAATTAAGTACATCAAGAACATATAGTACACATACATAAGTATGACTTAACAGTACAATGTGTCTTGTCATCTGATTATTTTAATTGGGTATATGTATGCAGCAGTGATGTGTATTGAGTAAAAAATAGTTTAATTTAGCCATATATTGTTATACTATATACTTGAAGATTAATTTATTTCCTGTAAATTCTAAAGTGTTTGGTTAAAATTAACAGAACGAAATATGCTTGTTTGTGATAGGTTACATTCAAAGCTTTGGAAATGTGTGGTGTTATTGAGAGTAAGTAAATCCATAAATGATAATATTTTGAAAATACTCAATTAGTTTGTTAGTATGTATGCATAATTACACCAAGTATGTGCAATTCAAACATCCCAAGGCCTTTCCCAATAAATTCTTGTATTTGAAATAGACTTGCAATCCGCTATATTGGGATGTCATAGGCACATAAAGTGTAGCGTCTCGATATGAAATGCCTTTACAATGCTGAGCATGAAATCATGCTGTCCTTTCTGTGAACTTTCTGTGGTTGCCCCATCAAGGCCTGGATGATTCAGAAAGTCTGCGTCAGAGTTAAGCATGACAGTCACACTGTGCTGATTATCGTATTCTGTGCTGTGTCCAAGGCCAGCTGCAGGAGGTCTTGAGCAAAGTACTATATGTCTGCCCTGCGCTCATCCTCAGTCTCCTGAATCCGATGATAGCCAATACCTGTGCAGGAGTTAATCTAAACCAGAGGTTACGCACAGACAAAACTGACTCTGGCGCTCATATTAAAATACACATGGCAGTTTGACTTGAGTAATGTAGCAATAAATGTCCCAAAAGTCACTTTCAGGTTAACTGTATGCGAAACCCAATATTTACGGATCTGTATGTTCTCTCTGCAGGAGCTGATAGATTACCTCTGTACACATTCTCACAGTGCCGTCTATGCCACATCCATGTCACCCCCTGTGGTGGAACAAATCATCACTTCTATGAAGTGCATTATGGGAGAGGACGGGACCACTGTTGGTGAGTTTCAAAAGAAGAGCATTGCTTTTGACAGATACAAGCCAAGATCCCCCCCCACAGTTTGCCAATTGTGAGATAATACAAGTGTTGTGTTGATACCACAAGGTGGCAGTGTAGGCCTTGTAAGAATTTGGTATACCGAGATGGAGCCTCCGTTCAGTTGCATAGGCAAAGTTTGTAAGTACACAATGTTAACAAGAAGGGTTTCAGAAAGGATGACAATTTATTTATTTTTGATCCCAAGGCCGTCGTTGTTTTCAGACAAGCAGAATAGCGTGTTGATTATCAATTGCAATTAAAAAATGAATAAAAAAACTTCAAACACCAATTTCTATTATGTCTAGCTCGAGTTCATATGAAAGCTCCAGAACGTCTTCCAAAACACACTTATTTAGAAAGTTGTTTAAGGATGCTATTGACTCATACTCGTTCTGTAGTCTCCCGTGAGACGAAAACCTTCCCCCTTAAAACAGATGACGGCCGAAGGCAGCGTTTAAACAAGCCCCAGCTACCTGCAGCCTGGTGCCTCCGTGCACATCCGCTCTCACAGAAACCGCCGTTGTTTCCCTTTACAATGTGCGGCGTGTCTGATCTTTATCAGGCCGGAAGATGTGGATAAGCTCTGTTTAATGGCGATTCTGCTCCAGCCCCTTGCTGACATCAGGCATACCTGTGTCATTAACCAGCTGTGCTGTAGACGCTGGGTGTAGTATTTCCCCACCACTCCAAAGTCCCACATGCACAGAAATAACATAATGGTAGACTACGATCATCATAATGACACAAATGATACATTCTCAATCATTATCGTCTTTGTTTGCATTGCATTTTCTTTTATTTGTAAAATATATATTTTTATTTTATTAGACATTTTTCATTTTTTTATCCCAATATATGACCTGTTGATGAGACTACAACATAGGTCTTAATCTGAGGTGATCATTAAGCAGGTGGACAACAGGAAGTTCTGTTATTCTGGTCCATTTTGCTCTATTAAATAAGACCGATTAGTTGTACAGATGCCCATCCCCATCCAGGTAAAATCGTTTAGCAGTGCGCTTAATCCTCGGAAATTCACCCAGGCTCTTTGAGGCGCTCCAAAGCTCCCCCCTGCCACCCAATCTTTCCACATCAGCCCCAGGTGAAAGGAGCAGAGTGTTCACCGTGAGTAATGCGTGTGTAGCTTGGCTTCGCCGGGGGTGTTCACATCTCTCCGCTACACACACATTTAGCCGCCAGACAAAGGCCCGTTGTTCCTGGGCTCCGGGCCCTGGCTCCCCCCACCCCTCTTATTTTAGATGGCAGGGTTTATTTTAGATCCCTGCTTTCCCCAACGATCGCCCGCTGAATGGAAAAGACCGGTTCCGAAGACTGACGGCACACCAGTCCGCTTCGCCTTCCGACCCTCTTAGTCTGAGTGACAGCCATGTTGACCCACACAGTGAGAAACCTCATGCATATGCATGGCCACTTTCATAAACCCGCTCCACAAAATGCAGATGGAGATGGAGGTTATTGGAGCACGTCAGCGCAACCCCAGAACGCGTTGAGCGTAGGATAATGTTATTTTCTTATTTCGTTTCCTCAAAGATGTTATTCCGCGAGCGATAGCGCACCAGAGCAGGGTTAAAGGCAAGGTGTGCGCAACGCCGTACGTAGCGAAATGCGAATATTTAAGAGCGAAGGCCGCTTTACGTAATGTGGTGCTAATTATGTGATAAATTAACACTGGGTTGCGAGGAGGAATTGGGTCATGCGCGGCGTGGCGGGGCTCCGGCAGTCACTGGCCACCTGGTAAAGCCGGGAACACAAAGCAAAACCAATCAAGCGGGGGTCATAAAGAGCGGATTTCCTGTGCATTCCCGAGGGAGCCCACACCTTTTCAGGCCCACTTGTGTCTGTGTTGTTTTACACTTAAGGCAAAGGGAATTCCAGGATTTATTTGAGCTCCGTTTCATCTTCGTTCAAATACAGTAGGAGCCAATGGGACCAGTGAATTTAGTTTGTTGTCCTTAAATGGACCTGTGTGTCCATTGAATGTGCACCATCATTCTCTGCTGTTTATTGCTTATTTTTCTCTAGTCTATTTCTTATTAAGCTGTTTGTTTTTGAGAATTTTTAGCCATTTGAACCGAAGCTTGGTTGAAGTACACCTTCCAGTGTATCCAGAGGAATATCTTTTGAAATTGCACGTGAAATTGAAACCGGCCAGGGCCATTCAAAGTCCGCTTGTCTGCCAGAGACGTTTACAACTATTTTTAAACTTTTATCTCTCGTTGGTCCATTTTGTTTCTGTTTCAACTCCACCTGCAGCTCCGGCCGCACCTTCTGCATAAAAGGCGTCTGCAATGCTGTTTCCATTTTTCGCAGCGTTGAGTTTTTAGCTCCTCAACCAACTTTAAACATTGTAATTCATCATCATAACCCACTTATAAACTTTTGGCTCTTAATGAACCCAACCCAGCGTTTGGTTCCCAGCTACAGTCTGAGGGAACTGCCAAATGAGGTGTTTGTGTTGTGGCGAATTAAGACCGTGATTTGCACAAACCCTTATGCAATTAAATGTAAAATGGGGCCCGTTTCATGTCAACCTGCATTTAAAAGTTACCGCGTGTAGCCGATGCGTGCAAAGTATGTAAGCGCTGTGAGCATGTGCATGTTTAGTGACAACAGATGCAGGAAATATGGTTAAGTCTAGTGGTCTTACCAGGCCAACTTTAAGTAAGTTCTCGGATCAGAAAGATAAACCTCAGACCAAAACCTGGCACTTTATCAAACCCAGGGCTTTGCCCGGTGTTTTGCGGAAGCCGGAACGTCTTGAAGGCATCTGTGTCACGAAGACGACCATTTTGTTGTGTTTGTCAGTCGTTTGGAGCAAACAAACGCAGACAATGGAACGTTGTCGTAGGGAGCCCCTTTAACTCGTAAACCCGTCCAGTCCTTGTTTGTCATTCCTGAGACTGCCCAAGCGGTCGGGAGGAGAATGGAGTCATTAAGGAAGAGTGCTTGTCTCCTTCGTCCGTGGCATCGTTGAGCTCGGTTTCACCTTGTGTGCTCAGTCAGGCTCGCCCAGCGACAGCCATTCGTCTCTATCGAACGTGTCAACTTCTGCCCAGCCAGAGCACAGATACACATGTTTTTAGGTGTTAAAGTGTGTTTGTCCATGACCCCTGCCTGGATGAGGGCAGGCGTCCTAACCGTCCGACTGGACACATCGGGCAATGAACTCTCGTACACCAAGCAGATATCTCTGATTGTTTGAGATACTGATAGACGCTTCCTCACTACATTCTCATCTGTGTGTTTAATGATATGCTCCCAAGCGTGCCCATTTTAGGAATACTCTTAATGCTTATGATGAGCAGGTAGAGCCTTGTGGAATGCTTGTGATTTAGGTTTGTGTTGAAATGTTGAAATACTAGACGGACTAACCAAAAAGAAAATGAACAAAAACTCTTAACATATTGTTATTCATTCAGTCATTGTTTTAAAGAAGGCTGTTAGCCCAGCACTTTTCTTTACAAATTTTCAGTTTTGATAGACATGCCAGAAAGTGAAAATGAAGCCAGGGGCCGTATGTACAAAGAGTAGGAGTGCTGATCTAGGATCAGTGTAGCCTTTTAGCTCATAGTGGATATGGTTAGGATATGGACAGGGGAAACCTGATCCTAGATCAGTACTCCTACTCTTTGTACATGCGGCCCCTGAGCTAAAGAGAAATGAATGCAGCCTGGCTTTTTCAAATTTCTCTTGCTATGTATCTTTCACTGGCCATTTACGTTGTATAGACTCTTATCTCGAGGTAAGTGGAATATGTAATCTGGAGTAAGTGTTTTAAGGGTTGCAAAGTCATTGTTCCACCGATGTGCACTTCTCGCGCAAGATGCCTGCTTTCTCCTGCCAGCTTTTTCAAGAACTTTTCAAGCGGGAGGAGATTCATCCATTCTGCCCGGGATTGTTTGAACATGTGTCACAAACATGGCAAATGAATCAGAGAGATGAATAGTCGGACTGCCACTCTGCTTCCTGGCCTTCCTCTCAGGCCCGGATCCGTGTGGGGGTGTCCCCCTCGTCAGCGAGCCCGGCTCTGGGCACGGGCGTTTGTAATTATCTCCCACTAGATGAAAAGGAAGTGAGGAGAAACCTTCATTTGAAAGGAATACAGCTCCCACATCTGGAAGCTCTTTAGGCCGCCTTTTTCACTCCAAATCTCCAGTCAGTATCTGGAAGGAGTTAAGAATGTGTATTGTGAAACTGGTCGCTGAAAGCGTACCCCAGAAAGATTTACTTTGGAGGCACCCTTTCCCGAGAAGAACATGCACGTTGACTGAAGGGCTTGAAGTTGGGGAGTTTGAGTTTCCCTAAAAAACTTTATTGCTTTCAGATGCATGTTCGTATTTAATACATTCGTTCTTGAGGTTTATGATGCTGGTTAGAACTTGGAGGGAAGCACCTTTTTCTTTTGTTTTTGCTTCTCAGAAGTTTCGACTGCATGTGGCCTTTTCTTTGCCTCCCTCATCTAGCTGATTATAAGTCCAGAACAACGTTTTGCTTTTATTTGTGGGTATTTCGTGTGTGCGTAGGTGGTGAGACCATGTAGGATGTGTTTTGGGGGGGTTAAAATATTTTTGGTTGTACGTTAATTTTGTGGAATGTCGAGTACTTCGACATGATCTTTGACGCATCGCCTTGCTACAAAATCCACGAGCGAGTTGTTATTTATTACGTACAAATGACATGCGTCTACTCCTGTCAGAAACAACTCATTCGTCAGTGTAATTTGTCACGCTCTTGGCTGTCGCTTTTAAAACGGGGACGTTTTGGGGGTGGGGGTGTCTGTAGCAGGGCCCGGTTTCACTGCTCGGCTGTGAGGAGCTCACAAGTGAGATGAAGTGTTTAAGATTACACATTGCGGAGAGTTGCTTTTCAGCCACAGAACGGGTGACCCGGTCATGACTTGCTTTATCTGTCAGTGGCCAATTTACATGGGGGGGATCACTGGAAGATTCCGATTTCACAGCCAGTCAAGTCCCTTTTCACGAGGGCACGTCGGATAGGCCGCACGTGTCTCGTCCGATCGCCTGTCACGTTGCGCTTTCGTTTAGTTAAGTGAGGGCGTTTTTTCCCCCCATGACCGTGATTACTGCTTTCTTTTTACTCTCGTTTCAGGAAAGACATATTGTAAAACAAAACCTCCATGTGGGGTACCAGATGTTTATATTTCACTGCTAAAAATATTCAATGGAAACGCTCGTAATTGAGGCCGCGTTTGTACCCGGGGAGGAATTTGCGACTCGAAGGCCGAACCTCTGTCTCGTGGTGCGTTGCGCCAGTATCGCAGGACTTGAAGCTGACATCAGATGTCACACAGCGAGAAATTTCAGAGGAAAAGGAAATTCCTCCGCGTGCGTCTTTAGCATGCGTGGAATGTGTGACAAGTGAGAACCAATACTTACAAACGTGGGCCTAACCTTTTGAATGGATCACTCTGCAGTAGGCCAAACGTTTCTGAATTCCTTCAAGCGCAGAACGAGCCCGTGTGCGCTCAGCAAGATTTTCAGGGACTCCTCTTCAGGCTGTGTCTGTGTGTGTGTGTGCGTTTCCTTTCTGCAGACCCGTCTAATAGAAACGCTTTGCAGTGAGTGGAAAATGGCTCCATCCAAACAGAGTGAATGGCTTTTCGTGGTTCATTGTGTTGCAGTTTTGTGACTCGCTGTTACATGCAGAACTCCTTAGCATTGGGAGCTAGTGAAAATCTCCATGCCAAACACATGAGGGATAATGAGAACTGTGCTATTAGTGCCTGGTGGAAATGTGGCAGGTTAGCAGTTAGCCCTTCCCACGGATCTACTAGGCGTGTGTGGGTTTATGTGTTGTCACAATGGCATTAAAGTCTTAAGATCATCAGTCACACAGTACTCCACCTTCAACATATTGCAGTCGGTTTAATAGGCTTGTGGTTGGCTAAGCCTTGATTAAACAGTAGCTCTTGCCTGTCCGTTATGGAGAAGGCATTACGCCAGCGGTCATGTTTTTTTTCTCCTTTTCAACCGTTTGTTCAGTTTTAACTTGGCACGGTGTAAATGGCGTTTTATCACCAGCAATTGCTCGTGCTCATAAAGCGCAAGCCTAAATAAATTTTAATTGTCCTGAAAACATAAAAGACTGGAAACATGGACAAAGGCCGAGATGAACGTTTTTGCTGAGCGTGCCTCAAATGCTTTGTCCTCAGGCCGAGACCGTATTCGGCAGCTGGCTGAAAACACGACGTACTTCCGCAGAGAACTCCACGAGATGGGCTTCATCATCTACGGGAACAACGACTCCCCCGTGGTTCCCATGATGCTCTACATGCCAGCGAAAATCGGGTTGGTTCACAGACCCTAGCACCTCTACCATCATAGTTGTTCCATTGGCTGAGTGTAAGGTTCTCATCTGTCGATCCTGTTTTTTATTTTTTTCCCTCCCAGTGCGTTCGGGCGGGAGATGCTGAAGAGGAACATCGGAGTCGTGGTGGTCGGGTTTCCAGCCACACCAATCATCGAGTCCCGAGCTAGATTCTGTATTTCCGCAGCGCATACCAAAGAGATGCTGGACACGGTAACGGCCTGCAGTCTCCCGCTTTACGAACCGTGCACCCTCCACCACATTCTCCGTAGCCAGTGAATACGTTTTGGCAGATGTTTCTTTCCTCCCCAGCGAAGCCAAGCTAAATTTGCTAACGTGCCCTTTGTTATTTTGCGCGCTTTGCATTCTTCTTCTTCTTCATGTGGCTGCTTAAAATGTCCAAACATTGCAATTTCCCATCGGACAGGGTCTTTGATGGAAGCTGCCTGACCCGTAGCGAAGGCGTAAATTGTAAAATAAACACGTCACTTGTTAAAAAACCAATTTGCCTGCTAAGACGAGGCTAACTGCATAGCCAGGTTAAATGAGGATACGCGCAATAATTATGCACCGATCAGCTGAGAAGTTTTACAACCCTGAGGTCATTAGAATGAAATGAGCAACATTGCTCGACTCTTAATGAAACACTCCATATCGAAGAGCGGGCTCTAAACCCCAGTCCTTCAATTAGGCCCGCGTGCATGTTTTAGGATTACAAGGGCCAGTTATGGAAGTCTGTAATAAAGCTGGTAGTGCAAACGCGTCCCCCTCAAAGCTACGACGGCTGCGTATGACATGAATGAATTTCAGAAGTCGGTGCCCCATTCCACGTGCGAGACAAGGGGCTTTACGTAACCAGGGCTTCTATGTTGCTCTGCTTTCTGGCAGGAGATCAAAGAGCATCTAATCTGCCTCCCCAAGGACACTTGATTTAGCCGCGCTGAAAAGTATATTGCGCTTTTTTCACAAAGCCCCGCACCGCAATAGAATCGCCTTTGTTGTGCGAGTCCTCGTATGGAAGCCCCACATTTTTCTTGTTTTAACTAAGTCCCCTCTCGCACACATGTTCACGAAATGGTTAACATTTTTATTCAGGGATTTTAAGGAAGAAAAAAAAAAAAAAAAAAAGGGGCAAAGAAAAAAGGCAAATTGCTTCCACATGGCTGGCAGTAACACAATACAGAAAGGTGTTCTCTTTTGCTGAAGGAGAATGCTTTCACTTCACTTGACTTTGGTCTACCCACTTAAATAAAAAAATAAAATAGAAACCCATATACTTTTTGCCGAGCCATTTCAAAATGTGCGGCTCTACCAGCGCTGCTCTTCTGGCGAGTTGCGTCTTTCATGTGTGTCACCGAAATCTGTTAGTGATCCACTTCTGTCAGATTGATTTGTTTACTGCATCTTTCCGCCATAACCCGTTTTCTTTTGAGCGCACACGATGCGACACGCAGCTATCACTCTCGATCCAGTCGTATGCCGTAAACCAGCCCACCGTGACTGCTCGTCCATTGACGCCCACTGCTCCGCATGTGCTGTTGAGCTGTGTGTAATTGCATCCCTTGTAGTGAGCGGCATAAATTGTTTAAGGGTCTTCAGCACCATTTTAAAAGTTGGAATCGTCCTACTCCGTTGCAGTCAGGACCGTGATGTGAATTTGTTGTACGTGCTCTGCTTAACTGTCTCGAACGTGGCAGACTTCACGTTTCCGCCCACTGCGGTTGTGTTCAGCCCCTCTGTTCTCTGTTCACAGGCATTAAGCGCGATCAGCGAGGTGGGCGACTTATTGCAAGTTAAGTATTCACGACACAGAATACTTCCCTCGCTGGACCGACCCTTTGATGAGACCACATACGAAGAGAACGAAGATTGAATGTCTTCCACGCCAACCAAATGTGCACTGCTCGTCTGAGGCACTCTGTGGAAAAGTCACAGAACCACTTAATACATAAGCCCCTCTTATCCTTCTGATTTTAACACACGGAGCTCATGATGGCAAGGCAGTGTCCAGGCGGAAAGCGGTTTCTGATTCTTTTTCTCGCGTCTGAAGCGTTCTGTTGGGTTTGTTAACTTATTGTGGCATTTTGTTTCCTTTTTTTGGAGGGGAAAACTCCAAAATCACTCTGCAGATGACAGGTTGTCGATGTTTGTAGGCTTAAATGTACCATACCGTAGTCGATCGCCCACGTTTCTTTTGTGCAATGTTAACTCGGAACCTCTTTGATTGGCACATTTTAGAAAAGGAGACGTTTATTGACCACTTGAATATTTTTAAATGCGTTAAGATGGCGGTAAACCTATGATTTATCTGCTGTCAGCCCGGGGTGCCCTAAAACGATTTGAGTTCACAACTTTCTTTTTCCTTATCATTGCAAGTGTGCTTTCTTTCATGCATCACATATCTGATTGTCAGCAGTTTAAGCTTTCAGTTTAGTTTTTTTTTTGTATAACTTGAATTTCTGCCAGGACCAGTTGTCTTACTTGAATCAAGGCATTATCTTTCTTGCTTTACCAAAGTATTTATTTTACTTTCGTTGAACGTAAATCGGCAGCATTGGGTAATGTCAAGGCAAAAGACTTCCCTCTGTGAGCAGCCATTCACAGCTGTCAGAATGGCTTTCCAAATGATTCCAGTTTGAGCTTTTCGAAAATTGCTAAGATCTGTCATCTTGTCGTTTTTTTATTTTACTTACAAAAGATGATCAATATAAATTTGTTGTATATTTCTGTAGGGGACAGTCATGTTTAAAGTGCAATCTTGGTGATTAACTCCTCTTCGGTTAAGAAGGGTTTTCTTCTTGGTCCTAACTTTTATACTGCCATTTTAAAAATCTTTACTTTCACTCTTAATAGTGCTTGTCTGTATTGTTTGTCATTACCGAAGACAAAGGTGTTTTTGAATACTTTCTAGCCTCTGAAAGAATGTGTGTTGTTCGGGTGTCTAAAATGACTTACACTTGCTTTTACTTTGCCTTAGACGCATCTTTTTATGTACAGATTTATTTATTAAATTTCACGTCTTTTTTTCTTTTTTAAAATAAATGGACTTCATATCAGTGGCAGCTCCAAATATGCTCTCAAAATGCATGCTGTTTACAGACTGCATGCTCTCAGTGCAAGTACTACTGACGAGTATTTTTATTTTTTTTATCATTTGTAATCCTTAAAAATGCATGTATGACGTAGTCAATTGAAGCTGCTAGTTTACAGTTTAAAAAGGGTGCTGAGTTACACATTCTTAACTTCACTGTTTGGTGGCTCGTCTTAACCAGAGGTCATTCCAGATTTAGATTTTAAATAATCAGCATATAAATCTGAGTTACAGTTCTTCCCCACTGTTCAGACCATAATATAACAAACTATGTCAGTTGTGTTTGGTCATGTTTTTCTTTCTTTTTCTGTTTTGCTTGAGAGACGAGAGAATTGCAAACAAGGTGAAGTTTAAAGTTGACCATCGGCCAGAAAAAAGCATTTAAACTCAAAGTTGTAACCAGTCTGAATAGCCACTTAAAGTCAATAGAATTTTCTAAGTGTACAAAGATATCTATTTAAAATATGAATGATACAAGTCATTCTGTTGCTTTCTTACTTTAAAGTTAAAAGGTGACTATTGGAGTAATATATTTTATTTTGCTTGTTTTTTTGTTTTTTTATATTGCACACTGGAGAATGGTATGGTTATGAGAAACACGCAACTAGTGTCAAAACAGTGTGGATGTTCAAACTGGCAGGGAAACTGCAGTGAATTAGAGGCTTGGACATTGGACTGGTTTGAAAATACATGTATGTGTTCTAATGTAACTTCAATTTGCTACCAGTAATGCATAGAACAGGCATACTTTTGGATCAAAGTACACTGTTTGCTACATATTGGTGAATCACCACAGTTTGTCATGTTGCACTTCTTCCTTAAAAATATTAAAATATAATGACTGAAAAATATTTTGTTTACCTAATACTTCTTTCACATGGAAATATTAAGACACATGTGGCACCAGTATTATAATGTCCAAGTTATGCATTGAGCATAGGAATTGTCTGTTTTCCCCTTTGCTTTTATTGCACCAGATTCTAGTCTTCAGAAATTAAATAGCAAAACATTTAAATATCACTTGTTTTCTGTTTAAATCTGGTATTTCTAAATCTGTTCCATTGTTATCTTATACCCCTGAACATCAGCACTATCATAAGTACTATAATCTACCTTCATGTTGTTAATTATGAAAATGTATTGCTTTACACATCAACCTTCAGGTTCATTGAGTCAACACCATTATTCCACGTTTACTTACATTTTTGAGTGTCTTCCCTCTGTTGAGATTTCCCATTATAGTTCTGTCTTATGGTCCCTCATAACGTTCATTTGGCACCAGCTTTCACTTTTTCATTTGTCAGCAAAACACGACATAACATTGAGTAAAGAGATCCCACTTTGAAACAACAATTACAGCTTAACCAGCAGTTTGCAGAACATCTTACCACAATTGGATAAAATCAAAACCACTTAAGTTAACACTAAGTTAACTGAGATGCAGGTTTCAACACTATAACACTAATAGTTTAATGTTGTTGTGAAGCCAAAGTCAAATTTCCTTATTGAGTGGACAAAAAAGGTTATATTCTATAAGTGCAAAGCTTTTTAAATTGATGCAAGAAAACAATGCAGTGATGAAGCTTGGAAGAAATAAAAATAATTACAACCAAGGATAGGAGAGATTGGTGTCATGGTGCCACTTATAATACTACTATGACTAATACCAGAGATATTAATAGACATTAAAGGTATTGACTGATGATAGCAGCTGTTCTGTTCAGGTGTTGAATAATATAACTTCAATACATTTTCAGTCCGTCTAACATTGTATCTAAATTAGGTTTAGACAAAATGTCAAAGTAATCAGTGTAGCTAATGGATTAGCAATTGAATTAGCTATTTAGTTGTTTATGTATAACTCTGGGTTCCTTTTTAAGATTGCTGATCAAATATGTGTAATTGCATAACCTCAATCGACGAACCTCTTCTAATTGAACACTCAAGTTTTGTTCCTAATTGCAAAATGAATTTACTGTGCCCAGTGTCACATATTTAACCGCAAATGCTTTGCTGCTGTTTAGTTTGTCAAGTAAGTCGGTTTTTTTCAGTACAAACTCATACTGGCCTGGGTGCTTCTTTTCCTAATTCCATTGGTGAGTATACTTGTGAAGTCTGCTTGTCTGTCCTGCTAGTTTTGGAAATATGGCACTTTGCTTGGCTTCCTGGTTGAGCTCAAATTTATCGTCTTCAGAATTCCGTATTCCTCTTTTAACTATAGTTGCTTCCCCCCCCTGCTGCTGATTTTCACTCTGTTCATTGCACTTTTCTGTGTGTGAATGTTGCATCAGTCACCCAACCCTATGGTGTTCTCTTACAAGTATATGAGGTAACTAGAGCCTGCAGTCTTTGGTTCTCCATTTCAACATCCTGGGCAGCTTGCTGTCTCCGTCCTCATCCCCAGGGGGGCCACTGAAGGAGAACAACAATGACCAACAATGAAAATAAAAAGAATACAGTTCTATCTTGTCCATCTCTTGCACACTTAGAAGCTTTATGCAAAAAAACTAAAAACACTTGCAAAAGAGCCTTTTATCGTTATGGTTCTCTTTTGAAAGTAAGTATAGCGGGATTAACGTTATGTATTTGACTTCCCCACTTAATGCTATTTTGTTTTTGTTGACACAGAAAGTTTATGTTCAAAAGCACTGCCAATCAACTACGGGCTGTGTGTTTACTGTTTCCATAAATTGGCTAATTGTTTGTGAATTATTTTCCTGAGGTCACTATAAATTAACTTGCAGTACTCGCAGGCTAACGTGAGATTCCTCTATCCAGAATGGTAGTTTAGGTTTTCTAACCTCTGTGCTCTTAGGTTGCTCAAGGGCATCGTCATATGACCCCTATTGAGGTAAGACTGGGACAGTCCTTAGCGTGGACACACTGTCCCCACCCCAGAATCAATGGATGGAGAGTATTCTTATAACTACCTGGATGTCCCTCTACTGACACACTTTATCATTTTGCAAAGCCCTCATGGTCCAGGGTTTCACCTCCATGGAGACAACTATTGGTATTATTCCCACTTAGCTTGGCACACATGTGGGGATATGGCAAGCTTGTCATTCTTGTGCACTTCCTAGTTGATTGCAATTACAATTTTCCCACCTCTACCCATATCATTGTTATACCATAACCTAAGAATATTATTATACAATCCATTACTCACCAACCACTCCACCCTGCTATTGGTCTGCACGCTTTTGCTTCCCAAATCTAGTTACTCCTTTGTTGCTTGCATCAATGTAATGAATTGATAGAAATCTTGATAGCGCTTGTCATTTTTATTACCATCAGGTATGTGGCAGGCTACAGCAACAGAGAGAGGTTTGGTGTGTTTATTATGGTCTGGCTTTGCTGTGTCAGGGCTTGTGCTTTGGGCCAGAGACCCGTTGGTGCTCACATTATATTTTGCTCCCTAAAGACTTACCCCTGACACCTTGACATAGTTTTACTCAGGCTGAAATATACAAATAAATACAATAAAATGAGGCACACAATAGGCAAGTAATAAACTGCTTATGTTACAGGAACATACTTAAAACTCAGAACGCCGTTACGTTTTCAAAAACACCCCAGTTTACCATTATCGCTTTAAATATTTATTTTTTCCACATTGAAAAACTTTTAAATACCCCAAAATGTGGTCTTCATAGTAACATTTTGGAATTTTATAGCATGCCATTCATTAAGTACAAGGTGTCATTACACAGCTGTCGTACAAACAAAGGAATTAAATTATTTACCATGATTCATTTGCATTTCCCGTCACATAGTGCTCGCTAACATTGGGTCAAATGAATTCACACAGCTTTTCTTTGCACTGCTTGGAATGCGCTATAACCTTGAATAATACTAACCGCGCAGTTTTGCTCTATTTGCTCTCCTCTCGTCGGCCTTATCATGTTATCCTTTCATTGTCCCCATTTTAAGGCCTCCCTCGTGAGTAATTCATTCATTTGGTCGCTCATTCATTCTTTCATTGTGCGTCTATTTGGGACCCTCCTCCGCAACGTCACGCAAGGCTCTGGGCTGATGAGATTCGACTTCAAATACAACCAGGAGATCTGAACGAGGGGGGTAGATTGACGGGTTTATAACCAAAGGGCAATAAATAAAAGTAACAGGCAAATAGCTCACTGATTCTGCAGAAGTAGGTAACGATTTGATGCTGGGCATTAAACGCGAGATTACATTTGTAACCAACCGTTGGAACTCCACGTGCCATTTAATTTGAGGATCGATCAACCGCGAACTCACAGAATGCTATCTGCAGCTTGTTTGTAAAAGTTAGGGACTTACAAGTGAAACGTGCACCGCTGAGGGCGAAAGGAGCGCGTGGGTAAGACGATATTCAAAACCATATCAGCAGAGGGTACGGAGGGGTGTAGAGGTTCAAAATAAGGCGATATACACCAGCCGAGAGACACACGAAGCCTTCATATTAACGGGACTAACATATGGACATACGCGAGAAGGGAAGTGGATAAACAAAAATGTTTTAAGTGGCAGCGCAAAAGTTTAAAGGAACTTCGGAGCGGTCGAGATGGAGAAGCGCAACGTGTAGTCGTATGTTAGAAACAAAAAAAAACTTTTGAAGGCGTTTCGAAAACGCTTCATGATTGTAGTTTATAATTTATTGCTAGCCAGTAAATAAATCGCAAGCACTGAATTATTCTCGTTGCTTTGCACAATTTGGACGAGAACCAACAAAAAACCGAAAGTGGAGGACCGATCTGAAACCCCAGTCTAAGAGGAGTGATCGGAGCTTTCTTTTAAAAAACATCACTGGGTGCTGAAGATCTCAAAGGACTGCTACCAACCCAAGCATCACATAGCACCGCACCATTAAGTCGCAAAAAGCTCTATCACTTGGTGATTTTGATTTTGAAAAGAAATGCACAAAGTCAGAGGAAAAGATTTGTTGCTCGGGGTAGTCTTCTTGACACTTTTTCTGGCGCTGGTAAAGGGGTTTCCCACAAAAAAACACAAGAACGGTACCCCAAAGGTCAGAAGCGGCACATTTCTGGAGGTAAGCCAACTTTTGTTAAATGACATAAATGAATAATGTGTTCCTGACCAATTATTTCGGATAAACATGTCACAATATTATTATTTTATCCTTCAGCTTCACCTAAAGCACTGTAACTTTGTTTTAACGGATGTATTGTTAAGCATTAATCAAGGGGATATAATTCTCTTCAAAATTCACTTTTTACAGGGCACAAACGAAAATTGTTAGTCCTCGTTCCCATTTTTAATTAAATTAAGTGTAGATTTGAATTGTGTATGCAATACGATCATATAAAGCCAGTCAATCACATCAGCTGTTCTTTAATATGTTTTATGCACAGTTCACAGCTTCGATTTTGATGTTATAACTTATTTTCGCCAATCTACATGGATAACTTTTGAATTATTTGATTAAAGCAAGCTTGCATATTCAAACCCATTATTGAAGAGGCTTTTAAAAAGTCTACCGTTGTATTAGTTGACTATCAACGAGACTGAAACGCCAAGCGAGTGGTGCAGTAAGCTGTTGTCATTTCAGCAAGTTAGCACGATCAATGAAGTCCAGAAAAGTGAATGGTAAGGATACAATTGGCAAAATAACAGACAAAACGACCATCTGATCTGATACATTTGTAATTTAAGTGAGCAAACAGTCCACTAATGTTTTGTCAATCACTTACCAAGTCACAGTTCATTGTCACAGTGTTGGTAGGGACTGTATCTTGTTAAAAGGGTGTGTTGATTTTGTCTTGTAGTAGTTTAAACGCAACCCATCACCAAATGATTTATCCAGACGCTTAAGAAAACAAACCCAAATGGTGCATTTGCATTACATGTATTCATTTCAGCTTACTGATCAAATGGAATTCACTTCAAAGAGTCTTTCGTTTTATCGATAAACAGCTCTAGAACATTAATAAGTTATTTCATGTATTGATGGATAGAGATAAGGGGCTTTATAGATATATATAGATATATACCCATATAAGCCTCCTCAACACAGGATTTCACTGTTCTTGCTGAACTGGAAAAGTGGTAGCAATGTGACAATACTTTGTTAATCTCATTATCATGAAACAAATGTGATTTATTAATGCATTCCAGGGATGGGAATGGTTTGTCATACAGAAAATACACGCCAGTTCCACCAGTCAGTTCAGCATACAGGGTAGGGATGGGTGTTGCCTTGATTCTTCAATGCACAGTGAAGTTCCATAGCCCCTTTGCATTTGGTTGCTTCAAATTGCCCTGGACCTGGCCAGAAATGTAGAGTTCATGTGATGGAAGCGGGATCAACATTTTCACATCTTCGCCTTCTGGAATGGTTGGCTAATTTGACGATGCCACACAAACAATGGTTACTGCTTCAAACCGATTTTGAAATGACTCAAACCGAAATGCTATCATCTGTAGTCGAGGACAGCTATCAGTGTGCTGTAATGGTTTAGCATGAGAAAACAGCTCCCCGTGTGTAAGAGGCCAGACTGTGGTGGCTGCATGTGCTCAGCCGCACATTCATTCTGTGATAAAAGATGATGGATTGCAGCGTTGTAGGGGTAGTAACATCCCGTATCTCTCTTTTTCTTTGAGCCAAAATCAAAAGGGGTTCCCCTCTCTGAGAAGAAGCATTGGTTACATGTATCTATTACATAGGACTGATTTTCCTAGACACCTCCAACAGACATGGGCATAAATAACCTGGTGTAGTGTCACTGGCTTAATTAAATGAGTTGGTAGAACACTGAGTGTAGTGTTTTGTCTTGGTTGTTCCTCTTGAAATCATAGGCTGTCACAAGAGAAAAATAATGGATGTGCAGGTTTTCCACCGTGTTTATTCCCCTCTCTGCCCCACTAAAGAGCTCATACAATTCATGAATGTTTGTGTTTTGGGGACAGTTGGCTTTGATATATAATATAATATATGCCATTTAGCAGATGCTTTTATCCAAAGCAACTTACAGTAGTGAATGCATACACTTTTCAGTATATGTGTAAATCTAATAATTAATTTACAGTCTGCAGTGGATTAAGGAACTCATAGATAGGCACAGATCCATTTGATGTGCCACCTGGCAATACAACAAGGACCTAGGGGGGCTAAACCAACAGAATCTCCAAAAATATGGCACTCGGGCCTGAAAATGCACCCCTTTCCAGTAAAATATGTGATGTTTTTATTAATGTAGCAGCTCAGGTTCACATGGGTAGAAGCAGGTCATTAAAGTGGGATGTTTGTGGAAAGCATATAAACCATATTTTACACACAAACAGGCATTGACTTATCCAAACTCCTGAATGGAATGTTTACAGTGATATTGGATGTGATGCAGGGGGGGGGCTAAGAAAGGAAAACAGCTCTGGTAATTGTAAAACTAAATAATCAGTTACCAATCTTACTTAGAAGCCTGTGGATGCTGATGCCGCATTTTGTAGGTGCCAAATTCTTCAGTCCGTTCAGAAGTTCAAGTTGCTGGTCTTTATCACTGCATTGGATAGCTGAAGGGTAGTGGGCTCTCAAATGTCCTGTGTTCTAATTGAGGTTAAGCTGAAACTGTATACCATAATCTGTCTATGAAAGTATATGGTACGTGCCCCAAGACTGCAGGACCAATGCTGAATGTGGAACTGTGGAATTTATACCCTTGGTTTTAATGAAGAAACACTAGTAGATATTTCAGCGGAACCACATGTGTGCTCAAGAACACACACGTACATCTTGCGTGCACACACACGCATGCAAAAACAGGCAATTGGTGTAAAGTGACATGAAGTGTGCTTGGGAGAGTTCAAAGTTTGGACTCGTTGCGGTGCTTCAGATTATAAATAACGCTCGGAGCAGAGTTGGACTGTGGTAATACCTCCGTAATGTCTCTGTAAATAAATGTATTTGTTTAATCAGTTAGAAGGTGTCAGGATGAATTTCCTCAAGGGAACAGAACAAGGGGGCCACGCAGTACTAAATAAACATTGACACCCACCGTCTGTCTTTCCATTTGAGAGAAGCCAGGCCCAGCTAGTGGAAGTAAAATGCATCCCTGTGTTCTTTTCTTGGGTTTCACGTCCTGTACACTTAGGTGTATAACTGTATAACAGCCCAGTGTGGAATAAAGTAGCCTGACAGGCTTATAAATGGCCATAGGAGAAAATGGCGTTTCCTCTTTTCAATGAACAATTAAGTTCATGTATTTTATGAACGGTTGTTCAGTTTTCCGCCATAATGTATCCCATTTGCTTTCTGTCTCAGTTTAGTGCGGTAATGCTTTGTGAAAACGCCAAAGATATCTGTTTCCAAATATAGTGTATGCAGCAGTGAATTTGGACAGGTCTTGCTTCCAGTCTCCACAGTGAAGCTCTCTCTGTTTAGTGCCCTAAAATGTGCCAGCGGAAGGCGAAAGATGTTTTATTCTTTCTTTTTTGGCAAAGTGTGTTTAAAGAGCACAATGGTTGTTTGGGCTGTTTATATGGAGAGATAGGATAAAATATGTTTCATTGATGTTATCTGGACTTGCCAACCAAATCAGATTGTTACACGGTGTGAAGTATGAGAAGAAGGACTCTTCGCTATCAGAACAAGAATGGGTTGAAAATGGCATTCGATATCAGAGTTCCCTCCAGCTTGGGTTTACTTCCACCCCCCTACCCCCTACCCCCAAATGTCCCACCTACCCCACCTACCACCGAGTAATGTCTGGTCATGGGATGTGTTCAAATCTCAATAGTATTTTTTTTATTTTTAGAGAAAAGGTTCTGTCTGACCTGGGAACTTTGTTCTAATGGATGTAAGATTCACACATCAAATGGCAGTGCTGCCAGGACTACATTTTATGTCATGGGGGCAGGATACTTCTGAAACTATCTGACAACCTGCTTGAGGTACAAAGCATGTCAGGATAACAGCTGGGGATAAATTAACCAATGGGGTGGGGTGAAGCAGAAGGCTATGTGCAAATCATCTGAAGCAACAGAGCAAAGGTATGCAGATCCTGCACTTGCTGGTAGAACATGCTTGGGGCTGACCTTCCTCCTCCTCCTCCTGGTCACCTCAGGTAGTACCCTGAATGTTAGTAAGAGGTAGCACAATTATGTAAACATTTACATGGTATTTATTAGTTTTACGTGGTCAGTTTGAAAGGTGCGTGTAAGTGTGAGGCTTGGGGCTCCCCGGCTGTCAGCCGACAGCAGTGATTTAATGCGGACCGCGCGTAGTGCAGTGGTGACTGTGCACATTTTGGCCTCTGAGATGGAGGGGAAAAAGGAGATCCGTTTGTCGGTTGTACAGTCCTGCCGCCATGACCGCTCACGTAACGGGTGCCAGCAAAAGCTGCTTCAGCCGCTCTGACTTCGAGAGCATCGGAGGAAATCCATTTCCTTTTGTCTTTCGCTTCAAACATCGTACTACGTTCCCCACGTTTTGTTTATCTCGGTCGCACGTGGTGGGTGATGTGCAAATATTGGGAGTGTGAAAAAAGATTTTCTTTTCTTTTTGCTCGTTTGTTTGCGGTGTCTGTCCCTACACTGGTTTTTCCCTCTTGTGGGATGATCTTTTTTTTTTTTCGCTGCTGCTGTTTATTGTTCTTCTTCGCTGACTTGGAAACGGCTCAACGCCGAACCTTTGATATCGGTGGTGCGTAAATCAGTCCCCAAGAGCTGCCTCGTACCTGTTTCAAACGGCAGTATATTTCCAATTGCTTTTAACAGAGCATGTGAAATCTGGAATAACCATACTGCCTTTAGTATCCCCCCCCGGAACCGGTCTCAGACCAGTGTGGTTCAACCTCATCCTTTTTGTTTTCCAGTCGAATGCTCTCTGTTTCATGTGCGTTCGTTTAAAAATTACCAATTGTGTCATCGTGCCACAATCAGTTTTTGTTTTATTCTGTCCCCCCCTCTCTGGTGACACAATGGACAGGCCTTCCTCTGGATATGCCGTTGTGGGTTTTTTTTTGTTGCTTGATGTTGAAATATAATAGTGCGCTGCGGCGGAATTATCTTAGAGAGCAGATGCTGGGGGGGGGACATCTGTTTTCCGTGTGTGAGGGATGCAGCCGGGGCAGAGCAGAGCAAAGGCAGGCTACACATGATCAGTGCAAGGCCCTTTGATCAGGGCACCCCCTATGCTGGGGGGGGGGGGAGGGGTGAAGCGGATCAGGCATCCAGATGTACGGAGAAGAGAGGCACTAGAGATGTCAAAACATTTGCCTTCGCTGGGTCCGGCCCCTCGGCTCCCGGAGCAGCCGTGGTCTGTCTGTGGTCCCCCATGAGGGCAAGGAGAGGACAGATGCTCTGCTCGGATTCCCCGTGGGAGGAAGAGGCTGCTGGGACGCCGTCTTGTTAAACCGCGTGCGCCGGTTCCACCCCGAGCCCTCTTGATTTATGCCCAGAGACGGCGATCTTTGATGCTGAACGGGTCACATGGATGGGCCGAGAGCATGCTCGTCAGTCCCTTTGAAGTGCTTCAGTAATCAGGATTAAAGTGGCCATGGTAGGACTCATCTGGTCCTAATTGCAGGTGAAATCGGATTTGGGTTCCCAGCATTGCCCTTCCCCTTTTCTGGTATAGGGCAGGCTGTGGGTACAAAGCCAGGCCTGGTGCCCTGAGCTGATTGAGGCAGGAAGACTTGGAGCCAGTAATGTGGGACTGGCACATTTCTAAGCGTTTAGACAAAAAAAAACTGAATTCTAACTTAAGTGCTGTTGATGCCCCGGTACTGCTAGCGTAACTCTCATGTCTTGTGTTTTGCGGTTTTAGGCTTGCGTTCAAAATAAATATGACCATTCATTCAGAAAATGTTATTAATTTTAGCTCCATGTACTGGTCGATCCTACACATAGCACCGAGGTATAGACGTTAGTGTGGATACATTAAACAGATCTAGATACTTGGGATGTGCATTTCAGTTAATTTGATGTGTAGGCATTCTCTGGCTCCTACAGTGGGGTATTCAGCTGACTCGTTTCCCTCCCTGAGCACTATAAAACTCTACTTCTGTGGAAATAATGAGTCACTGAAAATGGATATTCCAGGCAATTAACAATAACAATAAATGATATTTTACTTCGTCTTTGGCATATTGGCTCCCCTTCGTGAATATTCTCATAAACAGAATGAATATAACTTTGGATTTTTCTTTTCTCCTTTTTGTTCATTGACAAGCTTTCAAATATTGATCCAAGTAATTGATAGGTGATTTCACCGTCAAATAATTTAATATTCTGCCTCGTTCCTACCAGATATTCCCTTGCTAGTGTTCGTTCTGTAGAAAAAAGGAGGGGAAACAGGGTCCCTTTCACCCTGCCATCAGTGTCGTATGGTAAATTAGAGGGGGATATTTTGTTAAAGTGGTGTTGTGGATTCAGGACAATGGGAGAACAGTTTTCCCCCAGACTTTGGGACTCCAGATTAAAGTGAACCAGATGAAGCAGATGCATATCCCAGAGTGTGTAATAATTTACCTGCGTGCGCCATCCTGGGTCAGCCTCCAGGCTTCCCATCAGTTGAGCTCAGTATTACGCCTAACGTCAACCATCTGTTCTCAAACTCTGGGCTGACCGTCTGATTTTAACGGGACCAGAGTAGCCCAGTAAAAGTGTGGGCTGTTCTGGGGCCATGATTTTTTCTTTTTTTTCCTCCCCCAAACTTTTTCACTATTTTTTTAAACACCACCACATTGTTGCCACTACTGGCACCCATCCAGCGCTAAAATGCTGTCATATGTTGGATATTTCACTGCAGATGGCGTCGGCTTAGCTGAAATCTAAACGTTTGGGAAAAGGTACACCGCAGCTGCTTAAAGCCGGGAGTTCAGAGCAAGGCCGGAAAACTACTTCTGTGCCTCTGTGCGGTGCGGCCGCGCAACAGGTTGTGCCCCTTTTGGCATCGTGTCATTGTGTCACACAGGGTTCAACCTCCTGCCTGTCTCTCTGGGGCATAGTGGCACTTCAGGTTCAAATGTGCTGAAGCATTCCTATGGCCTGAGGCCTCAACCCTTTCCAGCTCATTAAAATAGGGAAATCTGGCAGATGCTCCATTAGTCAGGACCCTGGACTGAGCCTCTTCCAAAAGAAAGGAACTGATTACCATGGGAGCTAGGGAACCTGGGAAATGAGTGTCTCTCACATGACCGATGACGGTGAAGAGTTGGAAACCCCAAAGCCTTACCTGTGCTAATGCGTTACATATATTTTTTAATTTTTATTGTCAAGACCTAAATTATGTTACACTATATTTTAGATAGTCTGAAATGTAGGTGATCAGAGAGTTCCCTCAGTAACTGGTGCGTGATCTATTTTCATAAATGTAAGTCCTTCCATTTGATGAATTGTCAAGACCACCCTGCATCTTGGCCACATGTGACACTAACTAACTAACGCTGTTTGTCTTTGTGTCGTGCTCAGAGGGCAAAAAAAAAAAAAAAATCAAGCGGCTTCCAGAGATGGTCGTCAAGGGCTGGAGGCCCTGCAGGAGCACAACCAGGTGAAGAGCGTCCCGTCTGCTCCACGACGGCACAAGAGACGGTGGTCCCAGCACCGCTCAGAGGGGGTCCTGCCCAAACCCGAACCGGAGGAGGAGACCAAGCCCTTTGTCCTGGACCTGAAGAATTTCCCTGACCTCGCAAATGCAGATCTCAACTCCCAGAACCCAAACATTCAGGTAGGAAAAGGAGATCGGAATGATGATTGTCTTGCCTTGGTCTTAGGAGCTGATGTTGAATGAGTGGGTGTTATACAGCATGGATGTGCCAAGAACGCATGTTTTCTTTGGTCTTACTTGATGCCTAGGGCTCTCTGACGTGGGTTGCAATGCTCTCCCCAGCTCATGTTGTCTCTCACTATAAGCTTTGCCCTCTCATAGCAAAGATTTAGTGTTGTTTTTATGGCATCCCTGAGAACAATGGTATCAAGTGCTATGATCTGGATAAGCTTCACAGAATTGTACAGAGACTGAGAGACTGAGAGAGGCTCAATGTTGAATTGGTATTTTGAATATACACCATCCAAAAACATTATAATGTGTCCAAACTGTTTACAGTCAAAGCACTGACTGACACAACATGTATCACCTAAATGGATTTAATAAAGATCGTTTTTCCAGTTGATCTTGTGAAGCACAGTTTCTTCTTCATTTTGAAGGCCGTGTCCAACTTTTGGAAAATAAGTACCCTATGGGGTTTAAATTGGAGTAATTTATGAGTGTAACATACATTCTTTCAGCCTCACATAACACAAATAAATTCCTAATTGCACAATGGAGAGGTTCGGTAAATGGCGTCTGATGATTAAAATAATAATGGATAATGGCAGGAAACATGAATTGTCTTAAACAGCACCTGGAACTAAACAGCACAAGATGGTTCATCTATAACCTGAACTGGAAGCTGATGAATGGTTAAATTGAAAGGTAGATTATAACAGGACTACAGCTTGTGAACAGCTTTGTGTGTGTGTGCGTGTGTGTGTGCTTTACCAGACCTTTGTGGGGATTGGAGTGCCAGTTACTTTGAAATAATTTCAGTGTGATCTGGAAGGACGATCCTATTCAAGGTAATTATAAATCAGTGCTTCTGAAAGCATTATGATGGGTAAAAGGAGTGTTATTAGGCTTCTTTTTTCTTGCTTGTGATCAACTTGTGCTCATATTGTTTCTCACTGTTATTGTGAAGTTGGCTGGGGTGATGCCACAGGGGAGCCCCTCTCTAATCTCATTGGGTCTCGCTGCTCTGTCACAGCTGTTTTCAGTCAGAAAGGCCTCTTAAATTACTCCACACCAGACCTTTACAGCCATGCAGTCGAATTCGGCCACGGTGCCGAAACATCTGCATTGGAGTAAAAAAATAGGAGGGGGGGGTGGAGAACAAAAAAAACTGTAAGGTGAAAGGCCACCATATTATTTTAACAAGGGCCAAAACTGCAGTTTTTAATGTGAGTGCATGTCCCCATCTCACTGTACTTTCTAAACTGGAGGGGGGAAAAAATGGTACTAGCATAAGGTTTATATGTGTTGGTGGACTTAAGGAAATTAAATCTGACTTAATTTCCAAAAGGTATCCAAAATTGAAAAGTACAATTTTTTTACTTGGAAAATATTTCCATCTTTGAAGTGGGAGCACGCCATCTTCTATATGAAATGGGCAAAGCCATTTGGTTTTACAAGCCTTTTTTCCCTCCTGACTTCAGTGGTTATTAACCTCCACTGCTATTGGAGTCCTCTTACCTTGTTATCACATCAGCAGTAATTCATAGGTTTTAACTGAGAAGGGTCAGAGCGTAGCTAACTGGATGTAATCTGCAAGATTTATGCACTTTGGCTCAGGAGGGTCTGGTAGCAAAGTGCTATCCTTCCATGTCGACTGGATGTTAATGGAGGTGGATCTCTTCGATTCAGATCCAGGATGAGTCATAGGAGTCCGGTGGGGTGAAGCTATGTGCAATAAACTTTCCCGTTTATAGCCGAGATGCACTTGAGGAAACGCGACTCATTGAAATATGTGCATGTCACGGATGAGTCACGGTACTGCAGTGCAAGTGTTGAACGTGCAGAATTGAGACGCACTTCTGCACTTCAGGTTTTACAGCCCCCGCATACCACGCATTGTGCCTTTTGAAGATTTTTACCAACTCCTTGTGCAACTTCGCATATTACATTTCTTAAATCAACTGTTCCATCTTTGATGCCTTCGGCGGCAATCCATCCAGTGACTTTTTGAACCGTGAAGAAAATGTGCAAGACGAGTAAAGCAGATTTAAAAGAAAAGTATATATTTATTTTGCAACTCGAATGGAGAAACCGTGAGTTTCCCCTGATCAGAGTCAACAGAGGTTGATTAAGATCGTTTGACGAACGGTTCTGTCCATGACAGATCAAAGAAGCTGACTTTGCTCAGAGAATGCTCTGTCCTGAAGGCCTCTACATGCTTGAATGACAACAACGCGACAGCAACACAACCAGGGATCTGCAACATCAACGCAACCTTTGCGACCTACGCAGAGGGGGTTTCAGAGGGTGTTGCATACCTAGCACAAAAATCAAACTTGCGACCGCAGCGCAACCGTTCATGTAGATGTTGTGCATCATTGATTGGTTGGTTAGCGAATGGAGGCAGAGCTGTCATAGTCATAGTCCATAGGTCACAGTTCATCCAGCTAGTAGCTAACGATATAGATAGCTAGCATCATTAGTTTGACACGGTATAAAATGAACCAGTTTCAGGAAAGATGGCTGGCTGAAGAAGTTTGAAGGTACAGGAGTTTCCCTGCTTTCAGGAAAACTTTACCAACCTTGTTCAATACATTGACGCCTACTAGTGTACAGAAGTGTAAGGACACCATGTTGCATAGGCTGCTTGCGACATTGTTGTATTGCGCGAACCGCAAAGAAGTCGCACAAGTTACGCAGAAGCATGTAGAGGCCTTGAGTGTTGTCTGTAATTGAGCCTCGCAGAATGCCAACCAAACTTGTTCCTGATGTCGGACAAAAATACTGTGTAAGTGCTAACTTTATATTTCAGCCCGTCTTTGTAAACAGTTGCAGCAGCCATCAGATTGTTATACTGTCAAGGAAATAAACAAGCACCTTTTTGTTTCTGTCTGTGGAACGGACGGCAGGAATGGTGCTATCTGTCATGGGTCCCGCTTCGGTTGGAGACGGCATGTCTGTTCATGTTACCAAGAAAAATATCTTGAGAAAGCTCACATGAGGGACAGCAGCATCCCTGCTGGTGTCTTTGGGTGTATCATGAAATCTTTTGGCTTTAGATAGTGAATCTAACTGGCACCAGCCTTCATAAGATATGGGCATCAGATCTAACTCTCCTAAAAGAAGATCGTACTTGTCAACAGTTTATTTGCTTCTTTTTGAGTTCACGTTGGTTTTCTCATGTTCGCTGGTAATGTGGATATCACTAAAGCTTGACGCAAAAAATTTGCCTATGCTTAATTTCTTTCAATTTAGCAGGATGGATATGCATAGTCTCATCAGTGCTTCATCGTTCTATGGTCAATTACAATTTATCATGAAAGCCAGATATCTGTGTTAAAAAATGCTTACAATACTGCCCCAGAGTTAAACTTGCTGTAACTCCCTTCCCATAAGATTATTCAAGCAATTGTATTAACACGTACACAATACAGGTTTCGATTTGCCTGGTTGTAATTATAGCATGGGTCAGTTGCTAAAGCAACTGTATTCTACCAACCAGTGCTCATGCAGTCAAGAGTTCTACTTGCATTTTCAACTGGCAACTGCATTATAGCTTCATGTTGTACAAAATTTCAAACTGATGCCGAATTTTGCTGTTAAAATTGTAATTGAAAAAATAGATTTTAATTGAATGTGTTGAGCATGTCAGTCGCCACACAAGGTTTCCCCCTACCTCACAACGCCATCACATGTGCAGGGACTAACATGAGGTGTAACCCCTTGTCATCCAGGTGACCATCGAGGTAGTGGACAACCCTCAGACCGAGATCGAGATGGACCTGGCCAAGGAGGGTCGCAACGACTGGTCCCTGTCCTCGGTGGACTGGCTGGGCAACAAGAAGCTGTTCTGGCCCCTGTTCTGGGAGTACCCGGACTCCAGCGAGGATGGGACAGGCCGTATGAGCCTGGAGGACACGGAGGACTACACACTGGAGTATGACAGCGAGGAGTCTGTCCTGAGCGGAGTGGGCGGGGACTGGGACAGCCGGTGGAACAAGGGATGGGACTCCAAGGACACGTACGGTGAGCATGTGGTCAACTGGTTTTTCCCTGCACTGTCACAGTTCTGTTTTCTTGAGGCTAGCACCTTGTCGGAGCCCCGGTTTTGAGCAGCAGAGCGTAGAGGACATTTTTGCTGGGGACAGAATTTAAGGTTGCACAATGCATGGAAAGTCAAGAGTGGAGTCAGTGGGCCCAGGTTCTGTTTGTTGACATAATCATTAAAGCCATTTAAACCTGCGGCTTGCTGAGGTATCAGTGGGCGTGTTTATGTTCCGTTCAGAGTTCAGAGCGCGCACACACACGGCGAGTTATTCGAAACGTTTTTGTTAAAACAATTTCCTCCTTTGGTTTAAAATGGCAGTGCAGGCCTTGAAAACCCTCTGTTCTTTGACATGATTTATGTTTTAAGGTTTCACACAAGAACTGCTAGATAAACATGTTGTTCCCCTAGCAGCCCCCATGGATTTTCTTTTGATTTCTATCAGTTGTTAACAAAAAGGAGGGAAACTGACTAAATGTGTCTGGTAAGGTATACAATAGCCACTGCATTCCAGATTTAAGAGGTGCATTTTTTAAATGTGTTTTTTTAACCTTAGATCCAGAATTCCTTGTCTCTATACAACATTTGGAAAATATCTGCTGCAGACTATTGGTGCATCACGCACTTTATCATAAAAGCACATAGAGGATGCTGGTAGAGGGAAGACACTGCCCTGAGCACGTTCCATGTCTATTTAAGTCAACGGAGGAGACGCTCATTAAGGAAATGTTTTTATCTTTCAAAGAAAGAGGGCATAAATCATTGGGATACATTATTTTAAAAGAATGAAGGTCTTTTATCTCTTGTATAGTGCTTTGTTCTTACTGACCACATTCGGTGCGGGTAGACTGTACTGCATCAGTAGCTGAAGGGCATTCAAAATGGTGGTTTACATTTTCAGTGAATTTCTGCCAGAATCCATAGGTTTCACCCAGGTGACTTTACATCTGTTTTTCTAATGCCTAGTGCAGCAAAACCAGACTCTAAACAAGTGCAAATCAATGGGTTAGATGGCATATAACAACTCACATGATGGGAAATGCAGGAAGTGACATCACGTTAAATAATTTCACAGTCTCTGGCAGGGCTCTCACTTCAGCCTTACTCCATCCTTATGTGCCAGTTGTTAATTTTCAAACATAATATAAAAACAGGAGAAGGAGGATAAATGATTAGGCTCCTGCTCATATACCTCATTTTGCATACATATCTACAATGTTTTTGTATCTATTGATTAATGCTGCCTTTAATTCTACTTAATTGTAGTTACCTTGGCAGTAATGGAATCACACATAATTTGCATTTAAGTGTAGTCAGACTGTTGTGTCTGCTTAAATCAGTCTCTTTAGCACTTCTACTATTTCTAGATATGTTGTCATGTTAGTTGAATGTGCTAAAAGCATAGTTGAATCTAGCGCTTCTTCCCACACTGGTCCAGGCTCTGAGGAGTGTTATCCTTTTTCTATAATACTGCTTCTGTTATTTCAATGCACTTTGTGACCATTGTTGTCCTCCTGGAATGCTTAAGCAATTTCTGCGTGGCCTCCACTCTCGGCGTGTCCTCTGCGGGGGCCGGGCATTCTCTGACCCTCAGGACTCTCCAAATGTAAAAAAAAGATTCCACCCCCTCCTGAAAATAGACCAAGGACTAAAGGAAGCAAGGGAGAGAGGAAGGGTGAGAGGGGAGTGATGGCGTTGAGATGGCGAGAAAAGAGAAAGAAAGAGGGAGAGTTGGTTATGTGGAGAGAAAGAGGGAAAGGGAGAGCAAGGGAGAATGAGACTTGCCCGTCCCGCGTTAGTGACTGAGTGTGGCCACTCGACCGTCAGCGCATTGTTTGTGTCCCCTTTGAAGTTGACACTGGTCCTTGGAAGAGTGTTCTTTTGAAGATCCGCCCGAATCGCTTGCTAATAGCAGCGTGAGGCCAGTCCACTGGATAAACAACTAATATTTGTGTTCAATTAGACAGTAGATTAGGAGCGCGGGCTGACTGGGGATGACAGTTGAAGCTTCAGCTATTCTTTTCATCACAGCCCGCGGACCCTGGCTGCACTCTGCATCGCGCGGCACGGTCTTTTGAGCCTGTTCAAGAATTCGAGGGCTTTTTTGGGCCGCGCATAAAATTATGCCCCATTTTTTTTCTTCCTCTGTTTTTTGTGGGAAAAGGGCATTGTGCCTTGTGGCTGCATGGTTTTATTAAGCGGCAGACTACAGTAAATGGGGTGCTAAGCCAGACAATCCAGTCCACATAATTTAGACTGCTTTGGCCTGGCCTTGGCACTGCTACTCACTCGAGGCTTGCAGTAGGTTTGAGCATCAAGACTTTAACACAAATTTGTATGGAGACTTAACCACATTTTAAATGTCTAATTGACTCGTGAGGCAAAAATAGTACCTCAAATGTATCTCACGTTATTTGCAGAAAATTATGTAGTCTATCACTTGCTATGAAACACTATGTAGTCTACAGGCATTTTGCAAATATAATTATGAGGGGCATGTGTTTGAGGATCTGCACATTGTTTTACTCATTAGTACAATAATGATGCTTACAATTGTATTTGGAACAAAGCACTTCATCAGGGTCAAATCCTTTTTAGTTACAACGTTGTGTCCGAGCATCATCAGCCATCAGAATGGTTCCATATTCAGACTCTGGCTGTGTGGATCAGCGCACAACCATAATCTTCCTCGTGCCATGGTAGCAGCTACTGTCGATGGAATTGACACAAATCTTTAGTAGCACAACCCAGAAATAGGAAGACAATTATAGTTTGCCAGCGGTCATGTAAACACATGCTTCTCATGAGACTTAAGGCACTAAGCTTAACCAGTTTCCTTCACCTTCATGTGGGTTTTGGATTTAAAAATAGCAATGTGTGTATATGGAAGGAATAAACCATGACAAGCCCTGCATTCTCAGGATATATACACACGCCTGGGGTGGTGATGCGGCACGAGGCTGAAAGCCGAGAAGTCCATGTATATCCTGAGAATGCATGGCTCGGACTAGTTTATTCCGCATATACCATGGCTACATGCCACAAAAACTATTGAAATGCAAATGTATAAAAAATTCAAACTGTAATCATGTAAAAATGATCATATTTTGGCAAGTGTAAATCCACCAAGAAATGTGGTTGCTCATTTGCCCAGATTCAGGAAGACATGGAGCGTTCATTACTTGCACAGTCGGTGGCAGCATTGAGCCAAAAAGACCAGCCAGCAATCAAAATAAAATGTGAGCTAAAGGGAGCAATGAAGCAGAAGATAACATTAGGTAGCTAGCTAACATGAATTACATAGAATAACAAGCTTGTAAACCAGCTAAGTACAGTACCATAGCGAGCTAACTTAGCTAGATTGGTTATCTAACAATATATAATGCCAGCTATCTAAGTTGGTGGGACTCACTGTACAGCAGCTGAACAAGTTGGGAGTAATGCTAACTAGTTAATTTTAGCTAGCTATCTTTTCTAGTGCTTGCTACATATTGTAGCAGAACCCGGGGTGTTGAGTTGCAACTCCATCAATGATCAATAATAAATGTGACAAACGCAGGTAAATGCCAACCAATTATGTTTATTTTCTGGGGAAAGGAAGGGAAAAAGGGGAATCAAGTCCACAATCATCGTCCTGGTCCGTAATCCAAAAGTCCTTTGTTCCAAGTTTCCGGTTTCTCCTGCCAAAACGGGTCAATCACACAATGGGGTTCTCAAAACAGTCCAAGTCATTATCTTTAATCAGTTGCAGTATACTTTATAATCTCTCTTGGTCTCGCGTTTCCCTTCTCGGTACTTAGCCCGGACTGACGCAGCTTTTGCCTCTTTATTCCCATGTCCGTAGATTGAATGGGCTGCAGGTGTGTTCCCACACTTCCTGTTCGGCCAAATAAGGAAAAGGGGTGGAGCCAGCATCCTACCACGTACCTCCCGTCAACCACTAGCCCTTGGGTTGCCTCTGGGCCGCTGCCACAATATGTATTACATAGCTTGCTAACGTGTTTGGATAGCAGTATATAAAACTTCTGGCTAGCTAGCTAACAAACAAGTTTATTGTTTGTTAAGTTTTAAGTTATTGCATTCTTTCTATCTAAGCAAACAAGACCCGTTTCTCGCCCCTACACAAGCTTCCTGATCGATAGTCTGGACATTAATTTCCGAAGCTTGAAAGATTTGCAGATGAGCTGCTATGTCCGTTTTAATTTGGAATCCGGATCTTATAAATGAGACGTTCCTGTGGTGAAGTAACGCTGCTCCTTGTTTATGCAGTTTGTGTGAAATAATATGCAAGTGAGAAGGATTGACCATGCCAATATACGCATGGCTGTTAGCCAATCAGAATTGAGTATTCATCCAAGTCTTGGTATTGTATATATATAATATGCATGCACACACTCATGCACCCGCACAAACACATGTATATAAACATGAATATACAGAGACACGCATGGCAACGTAGATTCAAGCTCCAGGAACATTAACATACGTATCAGCTTTGAGATTTCCTGTAATTGGAACTATTCTGAAAAACCATGAGTACCTGGCAATAGTAACAGAAGTAGACTTGACTCATACTGCATAGGCTGCGTTAGTGCTAGTTCATAGCTCACTTGGTCTGTCGTCAAGTTAATACTGTTTTTGTCATAATTTAGATGTATAACAGACACTTTATTTACAAACAATCCCATTACAATTTCGTCACTTATTTGTTGCATGTATGCATGTTGAAAACACACCTTGGCCACCTCATAACACCTTAAACTGGATAGTATGTCAGGTCGTATAAGCAGTGATGATTGCTCATACATGTACTTTACGTGCTGCAAGTTGGGCAGTTGAAGGGTAAATGCAAATTAACGGTGCACCAAGTGGAATACTGAAAAGGAAGACATTTATCGAGCTGTGGCAAGAGCAAGAGTTTTATTTAACCCTTTAATCTACCACTACAAGCAATGGAAGTTAAAGGAAATAAATGCCCGGGCAGAATGACAGAAGCAGTTGGCGACTTTGTTTGTCCTGGAGTTTTGGTAAGTTCTGTATACTCCTATAGGGTTGCATCAGTGCCCATTGTGGAGTGCCTAATGGCTTTGAAATTGTTGAGTCTGGAGGTTGTGACAGATACTGCAATTTGCAGCTCAAATTGCAGCCTCAATTTACTTATGTTATCATAACAGCCTTCCCTTATTTTGCTGTAGCCCAAGTTATCGCGTTGCTTATGGAGTAGACCTGCATGTCCGCAACTGCTCCTTAACGCATCCGGTTGGGCAACAAGCACCACGTGGCAGTGATAAATCCCTGTCAGTATTTACATCGTTGATTTTAAAATATCATTCTAGATGTATGTATATTTATAGAGTGTAATTGCTAAGGGGGAAGCATAATATGTGGGATGTGGTTTATAACTGTGAATCGCACAGTAACAGTGTAGGTGCGCAGCGTTCTTTGTTTACCTTCTCTGCATAAAGTTTGTAATTATAATATTGGTAACAAACGGCAAGTCTAAGGGTATTCAGAAACAAAGGAGTGCAAAGTGGTAAATGAGCGCGCATGAACTATTTTTTTGTTTCCTCTTTGTTTGCTTTAATTTTGTTCACATGTTGCATACCGGGAGAGTAGCGGCGCCATCACTGTGTGTAAAGGGTGCGCGCTCGCCTCCCAGGGCTCTCTTAAAGCGGCAGGAGCGCGCATGGAAGCGCGAGTGCGGGGGAGAAATTCTCTGTGCACTGTAGTCAAATTGTGGAGCTGTATTTAAATGTTTGATGCAGCATTTGACATCGATGGAGTTAAGATTAAAATATGCCTGCATGTAAGTTATTGGTAACTGTTTTTCAGTTTGGAAATGTATTTTCTTTAGTTTCTTGTTAAGATGGCTTATTCTATGAGGGGCTATTTAATTGCCTGCCCTATGTAAGGAGCTGTTGAGCCATTCAGTCCTGGTCAGTCTTGCCCTTGTGCACAGCTCCAGGCGCATTGCTGTTTCCATTGCCAGTTACAATCACTGTTAGTATTATTTTTGGAAACATTATTTTTTTCTTCAGTTTGTTTCCTAGTTTACAGTGGGCCTGTCATTGATTTAGTTTATTATTTGTTTATTGTTTTGTTGGGTCCTGTTGTCTTAAGTTTCTGAGCACTCTGGTTGGCGCCATCCCTTCAATAAATGTAATACTTTTGGCACTCCACTCCAGCATTCTTCATTTTTTGGCCCTCCCCCCACTAAGCGGGCGACGGTCCTTCTTACACTCTCTCGTAATGTGTGTCAGGTTCAATAGCAGTGCACTCGCTTGTGAAACCCCTCCCTCCCCCATCCGTAGCTAGCCATGGACCACCAAAACCAATTCCTCCTGCCACCCAAGACCCACAGGATTTATTCCTTTACTAGATTTGTAATTAGTGTGCAGCCTCCTCAGCCTAGACCTTCAGTGGTGAAATAAATCAAATATCACAAGGCTACACCTACAACTGCCTATGAAGTGTGGCCTCTTTGGACCTAACCCTTTCACCTCTGATTCTCTTGGTAATGAGATGTGCTGTAAGCCGGTTTGCTAGAATTAGTATGTTAAGAACTGAGTGTAGCATTTTAAGTTAATAAATGCTTTACATTCAGCAGTAGTACTGCAGTCCAGAGCACATTGCATGGCTGTATGCTGGGTTGGTTGTGGTCTCAATTCTTGATTCGTGATGGGAAGGATTCAGGCTTTTGCTCATCAGCAGGATCAGAACCTATCCCGAAGGCCCAATTTTCTGTTGTTACTCAACCCATTTTAGAGTAATGCATTTTCCAGAAATGGAGCGTGTGCTTGAGCATTAGAGAATAAAAGTGAAAGAGTGGGACATGTCATCAACACCTTCCTGTATTGTTTCCCTTGGCGAGTGAGCATTGGGCCTCCTTCGTCACCAGTCTGTAGCTCTCAATTAACAATGCTATGGCAACCGACGGCAGCACAGCCAAAATGCATTAACTGCAAGCAAAGCAGCTGATGGCAACGTGTACAAGCTATGCCCCCCCCAACACACACTGAAACGGTAATCTCTTTAACATTGCTGCAGAGAGAAAGTATTGTTCATTAGGAAGAAAAGCTATTAAGCTTGCGTTCCCGCTGAAGTGTTTGTGTTGGCCGGCTCCATCTGCTGAAACAAGCAGAATTTGCCATTGACGTATTCATTACAACAAATATGGAGCCTGCCGGTTGGGCCCACATCCTGTTCATTAGTGAGATAAAATTTTACCCAGAAATATGTAATATTAATTTAGTCATGCATCATTAAGCCTTGTGTGGAAACAAAGTTGAGGAGTACTTAATAGTCTCTGGTTCTTTTTATAGTTTTATAGTAGTGTTATAGGTTCAAACATCAGCAGGTGCAGTACTAAATTGCGCCACAATTAAGCTTGGATTTTTAATGCCACCTTGGTATGAAGGCTTCCACAGCTAACCTTCAACAGCCTTTTGAAGTTCTTGAAGCTTGTTAAATGTATATATGTAGACCTGACAAAAGGTCTCATACTGTAGCTCTAACTAATTTGTGACCACAACTTTATTGCACAGCACACCCACCAGCTGGGGGAGGAATTTGTGAGACTCGGATGAAAGATGAGGAGTCGCCGCCCCGCTAAAGTAGGGTTTGTTTTTAATGCCGCGTCGCTCTCTCCCTCAGAGTATGAGGAGGAGGAGGAGTGGAGCGCCTGGTCACCCTGCAGTGTCACGTGCGGCCACGGCAACCAGAAGAGGATCCGTTCCTGCGGCTACGCCTGCACGGCAACGGAGTCCAGGACCTGTGACCTTGATCGATGCCCAGGTAGTGTTTCTGTCACCGCCTTACACCTGTCCGCATTCTCCATCAAATTCACACTGACGTCGTTGTCCATGGGCCTCCATATCCACCTCCACTAAAACCACCGCCCTCCTCTCATAAGGCAGTAGATTGGTTTCACGACAAGTGGTTCAGGGACGTTTCTGGTGCCCTTTTTTTTGCCATGTGGAAGATTTGCAAGGTGAAAACAAGGGATGAAAGGTGTTTGAGCAGGTCCGCAGTGAAGTCATGCCTTTCACTCCCCTCGATCGGTCATTTCAACCCAGAGCTAAATAAATATGATGCTTATCAGTCTGTTTTAGAAGCCGCCATCACACTCCAGCGTGTACACAAAGTGCCTTTGAGGCTGTGAGCATTTCCAGTGCTCGGCCCCTTGCGTATGGCTCAATGAAGGCATTTAGAGTGCCCCTCTCTCCTGGGAGAGAGCCAGGTCCACGGACAGCGGCTCCAGTCATTTCCATGCTCTCCATAAGCAGGCCAGATTTCCAGCACAGATATAGCCCCGGGGCCCCCCTTCTGAGCGTTTTCATGATGTCGGAAGCCTTTTGCACACTTGCTGCTTTTCCTTTGACCTCTTACATACAGTGCTTCGTCTAACCCCGGGTCAGCATACTGTTGAACGCTCACTGTTTTCCGTTGTGTGTTTTTCCGGCCCCTTAGATGACCTGAATGCAGTGACGGACCTCATGCCATATGAGACCGCAAACGGCACCGAGCCTTTTGACGCAGGTCAGTGGGGTAACCGTTTTCAGAAGGTTTTTAAAGAGAAGCTCATAGTTTTACATGTGTTTTTGGTTTGTATAGTGCATCAAAATGGCAAGGCCATTGGCAACACCACTTTCAAAAAGATGCCTGAAAGGGAAGCTTCACAAGAGCCTACCATCTGTCTGCATGTTTCTAAACTTGCAAAGATCTCACCAGAAGTTCTCTCTTGCTCTAAATTTATGATTGGCAAGATTATTTGACTATACATCCATAAATGTAGGTTTCACAAAACTAGATGACAGACAAAATGGCTGTTAAAGAAGTTGGTATACATTGAACCAAACGTGCCATTATGTTCCATTGCTCTGTGCAGAACTGTTTTGGGATACTAACTATGGCTAAACATTTCGCTGCTTGGTTTCAGTTTGAATCTTTTGAGGTTTAATTCAGTTTGAGTTCTAAATATTTTAGCTTCAATTTAACTGTCTTTGCTGGTGCTGCATGTTTGTTACTGCTCAATGTAGGACTTGCCTTTCCCCCTTTTTTCTGGTGTCCAGAGATTCTATGAGCTTTCCCCCTTCAAACCAGTGGCACTTGGATGTATGACATCATGTCAATAAATTTCTATAAGCATCGTATAAGAATATGAAAAGAAAAATAAAGCGCAGGTTTTATGTGTCGAGTTTTAAAAAAGAGGCCTTGCCAAGCCTAACTAAGTTATGTTATTACCATGTTTACAATCAGGAGTGATAGCATGAGGATTGCATCAGTGCTGAGTAATTCAGAGTTTGTGATTTAGCAGGAAAAGGTCCAGCATGAAGCACGTTTCCACTATAGGTTAAATGGCCTGTTCCTTTTAGGGGGGAGGTTCTGTTATTCTGGGACTGCAATCATAGAAAAGCACTGGGAGACCAGTTTGGAGTTTAAAAAATATCCACATTCATGATATTAGGTATTGGTCCTCCGAGAGCATGAAATACCATCTGTTCTTTCAGAAATTTCTTTATTAGCTTTTTTTCTCATTTTTTCGTACTTCTCTCTGACTCGTGGCAGCTAAATCTGAAAGCGATAGCCCTTTTCACTCCACAATAATAATAAAGAATGCCGTACAAAAACATAACAAGATAAAGTGTGAGAATTTTTTTTCTTTAATTCACTACGGAACATAAATGTTTATAATGAGAATGTTCCAGTGTAACCGCAGCCTCCAACATAGATATTATTTTTTGGCCAGGGCTAACTAAAGCTCTGATTTTTTAGTTTTGTTTGATTTATCCATATTTCAGGGATCTACAGCTTGTAGCTGGAGACTTGAGGTTTTGAACATGCCTAGGGCAATCTGTTATATTTAGGGATCTTCAGTTGCATACAACTTCCTTACCTTCTAATTTTACATCATAGTTGCAGTTTTAAGCTTGGATACAGTTTGTACATTCTATAAAAGAAGACGACATTGAGACTGTGGGAACCTGAATAACTGACATGCATAGTCACCAAAGATAATTCAATCTTTATAATACTGGGTCATCATCTGCAATGTCATCATTTGAGCAATTGGGGAAGTTATTCTCCCTTCAGCAGAACGTGCAGTCTATTACTGTGGACGTTTTTAAGGCCGTTTTCTGCGATTCCAATTTTCCACAGATGTCGACAGCTGTGAAAAATGGCTGAACTGCAAGAACGACTTCCTTCAGAAGTACCTCCACCAGGTCCTGACGGAGCTGCCCAGCTGCCCTTGCAGCTACCCCTCGGAGGTGGTCTACAGCGCCGTCAACATCTTCGACGAGAAGCTGAAGAAGACCTACCGGTGGCGCGACGCCAGCGGGCCCAAGGAGCGGCTGGACATCTACAAGCCCACGGCCAAGTTCTGCGTGCGCTCCATGCTCTCCTTCGACAGCACCACCCTGGCGGCCCAGCACTGCTGCTACAACGACAACATGAAGCTCATCACGCGGGGGAAGGGAGCCGGGGCCCCCAACCTCATCAGCACCGAGTTCTCCCCTGAGCTACACTACAAGGTGGACGTCCTGCCCTGGATTCTGTGCAAGGGGGACTGGAGCCGCTTCCACGCCGTCCGGCCGCCCAACAACGGCCTGCAGTGCATAGAGCACCCTTCGGAGGACGTCTACATGAACGAGCTGGAGGAGGCCAGGGAGTATTGAGCTGGTCCCTGAAAGAAGTGGGAAACCAAAATCTCCCTCTATCTAGCTTCCTGCCACAGTGGTGCACGGAATGGACAAACACAATTAAACATATCTCTCCAAAAGTTTACCAAGTCTTTTCAGCTCCCAGCCTGGGGTTCCAACCATTTTTAACTCACTGTGGAATGCTCAACTGTGTGTGTGTTTTTGTGTGTGTGTGTGTGTGTGTGTGTGTATGTCTGTGTGTGTGTGTATATATGAGTATTGCATCTTGCTGACATGTTGTTTTTGGTGTCCGAGAGGTGTGGTGGTTGGTATTGGCCTTTCTTTTCCCTTGAAAAGAGTAACCTCCCACAAGCCAACCCCCGCTTTCATTATTTTTTTAAGAAGAGGTGTTGCAGGTAAATGGACATTTCGTAGATGCTGGGCCGGTAATTTATCGCTCGAACAGTGTCGGGATTCGGGCATTTGTTGGGATAACTTTAACACTGATGATGTACAACGAAACAGAAATAACACTGGCTTAAAAAAAACCTTGGGGATACGCCTAAAGGAACAGACTTTGATGCAAGAGGCGCTGCTCCCCTCCAAATGCTCTCTCCACAGAATCATATGTGCTGCTACAAAGGAAAAGAGACTTGGGGTGGGGGCGTGGGTGGTGCGTCCTCATCTTCTGGAATGTGGGCGCTGTATTTATTTGATCGTACGGGCCATTTTGTTTTTTCAAAAGATGCTTTGCGAAAGAAATTCTGGTCAAGCTGCTAAAAAAACGCAATGAATTCAAACAGAATATTAGTTTTGTCGTCCCGTATTTAAGGCTTCTTCTTGGATCGGCTTCTGTCTGGCAAGATCAAGCCAGATGGATCAAACGCAGACCCACAGTTTTGCTTTACTTGGGTGGCTTTGTTTTAGCTGGGAAACATTTCACAAAGTACGATTTGGTCTTCATGTCTAACCTTGCATTTCACAGGCTAAACATCAGACCGTAGCTAAAACGTTCATGGAAGAACAGGAGCTATAAAAATGGTCATGATAAATGATCAGAAATTAATTTGTACGTGTTTGACTTTCTTAGGATCTTAGAACATCACCTTTTGTGTATCTAGTATAAATCTTGTGAGATCTTGTGTCCCAGGACAAATAAAATTAACACAGAATGATTGCGATAAGGTGAAGTTACACTGGGACAAAATGAGATCATCTGAAAGGGTAGTAAATCAAGTATGTTGAAGTAGTCTGCTAGATTGGTCTGGCCTAGTTGTACAAAGCTATGTTTCTAGCATGATGCTCCATATAATAATAATAATAATAATATAAGCTATAATTTGGTCCACTTAGGATTTCTTTCCCTTTAAACAACGTCTGTCTTTGTTCTAAATGCGATCCAAGAAAGGTGGGAGGTTACTACGAAATTGATCTTGTCTCCTGAGGTGGGAGGTGACACTTTCGAAGCAAATGGATGGCTCTGTAAACATGGGAGCTCTTTGAACGTTAGTACTCATCTCTGCTCTGAATCACAATCAAAGGCCTATGTTTCTATAGGATGTTGTTTTAAGACCTAAATCCTGCCTTTCACAGATTGTGTTTTTCGTGAGCTGTGTTATTGAGAGATGTTGACGCGGAACACCATGATTTGAGCTTGAATGGGCCTGTGTTGACAGAAGCCTGTCCCTTCCAAGAATAACACAGATCAGCTTTGGTGTCATTTCACAAGTTAGGGGCTTTCTCTCTGTTGGCGTGGTTTTCCACAATCTGGGTCAGGCAATGTCTAAAGAAATACACATTTACAGTATCTGCCAAACACACTGCTTCCGCAATGCTATTTGGATTAGCGACGGTCAGCAATTTCAAAGGTTCATCAGTGCTCCAATCGCAGTAGATGGAGACTCAAACACAGCTGAGAAATTGAGACTTAATTCCAATGTGTTCAGACTAGTTATTTGTCTGTCAGGAACAATTCTACCATATGCCTTCTGCATATGCATTAATGTCATGATTAAACTTTGATGAATCACACAGTTACCTCTGTCACCACACAGCTTTGATTGGTGTTATTTAGTTATACACTAGTTTGTTTAGTTTGTAAAGGGACTGTCCTGTCAGACTTACGTACATAAGTATGTGGTTAAAGCAAACCTTGGTGTGCTGGAAAACATCTGGCCAATCCAAATACCTCTCTGTTGTGTGGTCTTCATTTTAAAATTGAATTTTTCACAAATTCTATTTTCACCAATAGTGGTACTTGGTACTGTTGGTATTTGTTGAGAAAAGTTTTGAACTGAACTTCACCTTTTCTACTGCATTGCTTAGAAAGGGTCGCGTTATCTGTTGGACTGCGCAAATGTTAACTCCTGCTACTATCGTTGTGTGTTAATTAAATGAAGATAAACTTACTTGGGATCCCCTCTCTAGAAACAATGCTCACATTCAGTGTATCTTTGAGCAACAACATTGTGCACAAAGGTGTAGCAATAGTTATTTTAAAACAGAAAACATTTGAAACATGATTTAATGAGTGTAATACAGGCATGCGTTCTTACCCTATTTGTCATCGTGCTATTTCAAACTTGACTTAGATATGAGTATGGATTATTTCTGATGCTCTTAATAGTTCAATAAGAAGTACGTCCTACCAGGTAACATCTTGTCCCAGCTGATGCATATACGTGTTCACATAAAAGGTACCTAGTATCAGGACTCTAATTAGATTTGTTTGAATGTATTTTAATATTGACTCATTTAAAATATCAATGGCTTGAACATGATCTGTTGTGCCTCAGCTGTGGACATGTTACTAATTTCTGTGCACTGTATGGACACATTTGCTGTGTGCGTGTACATCTCATTTCAGACTATCGCTGACCGCACACACCTGAAAATGTTTTCCTCATCCTCCTAATAAGCTTCATTTTCAGGTACAGTCCCCGCAAAGGCAGTGGGGGGGGTCAGTGTACACTCTAATCGTGCTCTTAGGGGAAAGGTTAGGAATCGCTCCAAATGAGAGAGCACATGCTTTTCCTGAGTAGGGAGGGGGAGCTTTCGCATAACCGTTTTCACTGATGTTTACTTTGGCCAGAGCTCTTGAAAAGCGATTGTTTCAAAACCATTTCCCTGCTTTCCTTGTCACCAGAGAGGTCCAGTACAGCCTCTTTCAAGCATTCCAGCATTTCTGATCCTCCGAACGGCACAGGGCAGAAATCGAAAA
The DNA here is from genome assembly GCA_029706075.1 of Aldrovandia affinis. Classification (NCBI taxonomy): domain Eukaryota; kingdom Metazoa; phylum Chordata; class Actinopteri; order Notacanthiformes; family Halosauridae; genus Aldrovandia; species Aldrovandia affinis. Next base: position 3,896,019 of record JAINUG010000021.1, read on the forward strand.
GCTTTTAGGAGTTTTGAGTCGGACATCTGTCTGTCCATCCGTCTGATATAATTTTATTTTCACTGGCAGCAGATAGGTGTACCTATACAGCAGGGCTTGCATGGCTACGTTACATAATTTTTAAATGTTTGTGAAGATAAGTATGCATTCCAGTGATTTCCCAGTCTGATTCTTTTTTACCAGTTACCTACGCTCAGGTGAACCCGTATAAGTTTCATACAGATTTCACTTCATTTTCCTCCCATGCAAAATTCCAAAAAGTATTTCTGGGATGGTATAGGCTACTTTTTAGAGGACTGTAAGACTGGGGGAAAGAATTGTCTTAAAAATACAGGACTGATTAAGTCAATATTAGTGTAAAGGAATAGGATTATATGAAACCGTCTCCATCATCCAGGGTGAATATTCTTAAAATGGTCCTTATACAGAACTGAAACATTTTCAGCTGTTGACGATTGACATTCAGTCACTCTGACATTTCTCCTTCCGAATCAGGAACATTTTGTGTTGCTTTCGTTGGAAAAAGTGTGGTTTCTCAGCTGTGGGTACACTTGGATTAAAGTTGAAAGTTTACGTCACAAAACTTTTATCAGGAATAATATTTTAAATGTATGCGAAATCGTATCACATTTTGAAAATAACATTTTGAGAGGCACTTTATTTAAATATATGAAAGATTATATAAATATATATATATATATATATATGTGTGTGTGTGTATATATGTATGTATATATATAATCTAAAGTTATTACACATACATATATTACATTGTACCAACATTTTGTAATTTTGTCTTTGTGTTACTGATGTAAAGGGATGACTTGCTAAAAAAAATGCTGCATTTTCTTTGTTTAAAGAATTGTATGTTATGTAATTATTGTTTAGCATGATGTTTTGTGCTTTTAAAAAATTGGTATTAGATATATTCTTGTACAGTATTTATTTTCCACGGTTTAATAATTGCTTAAGCTTTGAAAAGAAATATTCAAATGATTCTATGATACTGAAGGTGCACTATTGAATCTGAGTAACACATCCTAAAAGGGATCTCTGTTATGTGAAAAGGGAATCCATTTGCATTACACTACACCACTTCAATAAAAGTATTTTCACTTACATCATCTTTGTCTGCAAAATATAAATGTGCTGTGACAAATATAATAAATATACAAATGTTTTCCACAACTGTCTTTTGGCCTTTTTGTATCCATTGATGTATAATTTATATATCATAGTGATTACTGTTACTACACTTTTACTTTTGTTTTAGTTTGAGCCCTTCACTATGATACTTTTCCGTGACCACATTCATTTAGCATTGTTTGATACAATGACTCTTTGTTTCAGTCGTGGCAAGTTCTGTATCTATACTGTTGTTCATTGAGCCATATTCTATGCACTATTCTGTAGGTCACTCTGGTAAGGGCATCTACTCAATGAACAAATGTAAATGTATCCTTTAAAAAATGTATTAATGAATGGGGCATAACATTTGCATTAGGATAATAAGGCTGCCCAAGTGTGCATAGGTATTTCTTTCCATGTTGTCCAGTTGACTGAACACAATCAGCATACCAATACTGTAAAACAACATATCACTTATTTATTACAGATCTAACAAGGAATACCCTTTTTGATATGGCAGCACAAAATAAATCCACATAATGTTTATAATACAATATGTTTTGCGTAATGCATGAATCGTAGTTTAATATCTAGATTGAAATGCACGTTTTGGAATAGTCTTTCACCACTCTGTTGTCAGTGTGGAATCCAAAGCAATGACAGAATAAACCGCCACTGACCAAAGACCTGTCCTCGTCCACAGACTGAATCATCCCATCTATCAAACACCAGCCCAAAAAGGCTTACTCCAGCTGACTGATTCAAAGCAGGCCCCTACCTGGTAGATAAAACATGTGAATGGACGGAGGCCAAGACGTTGAATCAGCCTTGCTGTGTCTTAACCAGGACCATGCACGAATTGCTGACTGATCTTTGAGCATTAAACCCCTTTGCACATGTGCGGTGGCCTGCTCTCAATTACAAGTGGAACACTTTTGTTTAGTTTTCCTTGCAAGATAACCCTGCTATATCTTTTTAAAATGGGCAAATAAAAGCAAAAGGACTTGACCTTTGAAGTGATTTTATAGCGAGACAATCGTTCAGCCTGAGTTGAGGACAAATGGGAATGGATTATGCTACAGTTATGTCAAAAAAACAAAAAAACAATGAGACAACTGGGATACCGTTCTTGCAAAGTACTTTAACGGATATTTATAAGCCCAGCTCTATTTGAAATGGTCTGTTCTCAAGGTTAAAGGTTTCGATTAAGGAAATGCGGGAATTAAACGACTTGGCTGTGTAATATGAATAAAGAGCGCTCATGGGTCTTGGAAAGGCTTATCATAAAATAGTTATCTGGCTATGTCACTGCCATCTGGAAGTCTAATGAACTAATTGCCTCCACGCTAAGCATTGCCCGAATGCCTTGGCCAGGCTACAGCCGGAATGCTATCCAAGTCAGGTGCTGTTATGGTGAGGTCAGAGGAAAGCTCCAGAGTGTTAAACCCTCTTTGGAGCCCTGTGCATTTCCTGAATGGGTCAGAAGAATCTATTCAAATGGCAGAGTACTCAGCTCTGGTCTGGCTTTCACCTTTTTGTTTTTCTCTTCACTCTTTTCAGACGTCTAATAAAATATCATTGCACTTTGATCAAGGAATGATGTTGTAACAACATTTTGTCATGGTTGAATTTTGGTCGTACAATGCAAATTATAACATTATAATTACAGGATTTGTCTTACACCTTTATGATGAATAATATTGTGAACAGAAATACAATATACCAGGGGTTCTGTGTTTGTGTGTGTGTGAGAGAGTCATTATATGGCCATGAATTAGAATATCACACACGCAATTAAATCTCACTCAATTTATAAAGTTTTATTATATGTTATTTTCCCCATTTACCTAAAGCAGGGAGCTTATACTTCAATGCATACATTTCTGATCAACTCTGGAAGGCAGTACAACATAGTATTTTTGCCCTCAAGCATTAGACCTAAGAAACTTTGAAGCCAAGGACATTTGTCATGTTTTCTGCGATGCAATATTGTTTATTCACAAGAAATCTCAGCATTTACAGTGCTCTTTTGAAGCTTGTGCCACCTTAAAAAGGTCCCATCATAAAATTGTTTTCACACCAATGGAAATAACAAGCAGAAATGATGTTCGCTGAAAGTTAAAAGAAGTTATTTATTGCACATTGGGTTTTATGGCTCCCATGCTGAACTGAAACCATGCTTCTCAAAGGTGAATCCTGAAGGTCATACAAAGATAACTGTACCTGTATCTCTGTGTGTTTTTACTGAAAACATGGCATTCTGAAAACAGCTGGAGTCAAGGGGGGAGAGTTTGCTTTGTTTCCTGGGTAGAGAAGAAACAAAAATAAATGGTGGAGAAACGGTTATACAACAGCGGTCAAACATTTATGCTGCGGTAGAGAAAAAAAAATGGTTCCAATATGTCTAATTTGACTTAGGTGTAAATACTTTGCTGTAATTCATTTGTTATGAATGACTTTTGAAAGTTGGCTGAGTTGTTTCTTAGGAGGATGGTCGAGACTTATATTTTAACTTGCAAGCCACACATTGTCCATGTTTTGTGGAAAGGATATCAAACGTTGTGCTTCCTTCATTGGCTCCAGTTAAAGAATCATTGTTTTCTAAAAAAACTGTTGATGGTGGTCTCAGGTGCCGCTCCAGAATCTCCCATAATGTTCAATTAGGTTGAGATCTGGTAACTGAGATGACCATGACATATGGTTTACATTGTTTTCATGCTCATCAAACCATTCAGTGACCACTCGTGCCCTGTGAATGGGGGCAATGTCATTTTGGAAGAGACCACTCCAATCAGGATAGAAATGCTTCACCATAGGATGAAGGTAATCATTAAGAATGGCTTTATATGTCCAGTGTGGTGTGTGCTGCCTGTCAGGGACGCAGTTCGAAACCCGCGTCTCTACCAGACTGGCCCTGGTCATCAGCCACGATCGGGGGCGGCTTTTGGCTGTCCGCCCCACAGGGAGGGGGGAGGGAGAGCCGGCTCGGGTCCACCGTGAAGCATGGAAAAGGAGTCTCCAGAACGTGGGTGGGCGAATTCCGTTTCAGAGGAAAGCGGAGGTCGCTGCCCACAGAGAATTAGCTTGCCTCGTAGAGGCATCAAAATAAATAGAGGGTGTAATTGGCTACTAAATTGGGCGAAAAACTGAAAAATCTGAAACAAATTTGAAACAAATTTTAGAAAAAATAATGGCTTTATATTTATTGCCATTTACCTTGCCCTCTAAGGGGTTGAGTAGACCTAAACCCTGCTAGGACAATGCACTGCACACCATAACAGAGCTGCCAGAACCCTTAATTTACTCAAGTGTTTCCTTTATTTTTGCAGTTACTTGTAGATTACACTGGAAGTCAAAGGTAGCTTGCTGTTCTAGGTGATCTTTTTTAATTAAGCATTGAAGTATTGTGATTCAGCTCATTTCATGCACAGTATTGAGTCGGCCAATTCAAAGCACCTAAGTAAATCCCCTGGAACTGAAAGGTGTTTGCAAAACCATTCAGCCATTAAAACTCTAGCATTCGGACCATGCTGGAGAAAAGCTTGTTTTACAGCCATTGTCAGGGCCGTAAATATGGGAGAGGGAGATCCAAACCAGACCTCTGAAAAGTAAGGCCAGATGAGAGATGGGGGATATGACTGTGATGAACAGAGATCAAAGACTAAAATACACTGGAGAGTTCCACCAGAAACTTTTCTACTCAAGCAGTCTTTTATGTTTTCTTTTTCAACAAAACAACCAATCTTCATATTGCTTTATCTTAAAGGTCCTTATGTTTTTTTCATCCTTCTACAAGATCTCAGATTCTGCGGGAGGAGTTGAACTTGGGACAGCACACCATGATATATAACCTGGCTGATAAATTACAGCATAGAGATATGAAGCAAAATTCTAGAGGACAGAGATTCAGTTCTTCTAATTACAAATCAGTTTGTAAGCACTTAATGAATATAAAGAAAGCATCATTTTAACATTCTCAGGTAACATGCTATCTGTCAGCCAGTTATCATTTGTGAGCATAACTAGCATTTATCAAGTCTTAACAACAGGTAAATCAGAGTAGTTTATATATGTACATGAGTACTATTATGTATGTTTATTGCAATCTTCAACTTTTCAGGCACCATACCTCCCTGGAGTCCACTATAGGTCCACTCTGCTCATAGGCAAACTAGTCTGTCTGGAATTCCATCTTAGGCAGCTGTTTTGCTTGTTTGTACTCTTAGCAACTTCCCAATGACTTCCATGCATAGACTGTGGCTGCTGGGCTTTATTGCAGAATATAGGAGGGTAACAGGGAAGTCAGTCACTCTCTTATACTGCAATCCACCTTTATTTAGAAAGGAAAAACTATGTTTCAGCACAAGCAGGTGACAGGTATGTAATAGCTAATTAAATCAAGAAGTCACTAGCATCAGTGATAGCCACTACCACCACAATTGGCTGTTCACTCCTGTCTGCAGTTTGGATCTGCACCACCTACATTGACCAGCCCACCAGAGGATTAAGGGTAAACATTTAGGCCATTGTCATAGCTGGTTCTGCACAACAGTTATTCACTATGGAATCGGAGACTGCGTGACACTGCTTTGGTTCAGCATTGCTGAACTGAATCGAACTGGAAAATGAGACTAAGGGAGCTCTGAAAGGGAAAAGTCTCTCTTGGCATCTGGTCACGCAGGACAATTCTATAGTGAGTTTGTTTGTTTTCTGATTGCCTATGGTTATTTCCTGGTTCAAACATCTTGAAAAGGTGGACCTAGCAGTAAGCTAGCAAACATTTTTTATTTAGGGTTGATTTGGAAAAATGTTGGTTGGTAAACATGTTTCTAATGCAATGTAAAATCAGTATTAACCAGGACAAAGTAGCCAGCTAAACAACTGGCTAGGTAGCAAGCTAGAAATGAGCTAGCTATAGTTGTTGGTATTATTATTGTATTATTGTAATGCTAATTGGTTTTACTGTCTGATCGCTGTCACACTACAAGAAAATGTGTTAATCTAGCAAGTGATGTGTGAATAACCCAAAACACAGAAAACTTATAAATAAATAGTACAAAGTCCTATCCTACAAGAACTAACTTAAGCTGGTTGTCTGACTAACTGACAAGGTAACTCTAAAAATGTTTTTGAACTGCTAGGGCGCTGCATAGGAGTGTGAATGTTGTTATGAAGTAATATAATAATAATAATACATTTTATTTGTTATGCGCCTTTCAAGAAGCCCGAGGTCGCAGTACAGTGGGAGGAGTTGATAAAAGTTACATAAAACATACATTTAAGCAGATAACAGCAACAGGAGACACATACACCAAGATGACAACAGACAATAACATCAAAACACAGCAGTATAAAACACAACTACAGTATATATTTAAAAAAACACAAAAAGTAACACGTTTGCCATAACAATGCTTTAGTGGGCCACAAGCTAACTAAACCATTCATTTTGAATGAAGACTCATTCCCAAAAATCGAATTGTAACAATTTTGAATGTAAACGCCATGCAACCATGATCTAAACGCTGCGCGACTGCACCATGTTTTATGTTCAGTCTGTATTTAAAGCAATGCAGTGCATTTAAGGCACTGAAACACATCTGCTCAGCCAACAAAAGAGACAGGATTTTAATTTATGTTTCATTCATGTGAGGAGTTTTGGCTGATCCATGTAATGGTGCATCATTCCTTTTTGGGCTTTCCTTCTCTCTGTCCGCACCACATTAGTCTTTATAACCAATATCATCATCACTGTTATCATCATGACCCTCATCATCATTATTCACTGTAAGCACTATTTATCCTTATCATCATAACCATCATCATTATCATCATCATCAAAATCATTATTGTCATCATTATCATTGTCACCATCATTTTTAAAACGGGATGCTTATCTTGCATATGAAATAGAGCAGTGGTTGTCAAACCTCTCCTCGGGGACCCCAGCCAGTCCATGTACAGTATTTGTTCAATTCCACTACCAGCACACCTGATTCCACTCATTACTACTTAACGAGCATTGATTAGTTGAATCAGGTGCGCTGGTGGTGGAATCTAACAAATACATGGACTGGCTGGGGCTCCCCGAGGAGAGGTTTGACAACCACTGAAATAGAGGAGCTATACGGTGAGACTCCAAGCAGACCAGAAGCCCAAATACAGAATTTGAGCATATACTCGTCTGTTGAAAATGGTCTCTCATTAATATGCACATTATCATTAACACAAGATCCACACATACGCCTGGTATGCTGGAGAGGGTGAAAAATTCCACATTTGCTCACTGAAGTTTGTTTGCACTTGAAGGATTTCCCAGAACTGATATAATTAATTCACAGACATGCTGAAGTCTTTCCAGAAACATACTGCCAATGCCAGCACAGAACACTGCCAATGCTTTGAACAATATTCAGACTGTTTTGTGAGAGGTCATTAGATTATCTATACATTTATAAAATCATTTTTATATTAATGTGGCCAAAGATGACAAGTATTTCATAATCAACAGTGATAGTATGAATATCAGAGAAAGGTGATATAGGGTACAGTTGTTATGCTTCTATAATAATGGATGAACACATTTAGTAAAAGACAGACTTTGGAATGAAGAAATGTAATTATGGTTATAATTATTGGTTATTACTATTATTGTATTTGCACCATTGTCTTAACTTTTAAAAAATTGTTTCAGATTTCTTCCCATTTTCGTAGCCAATTGTACTCTATTTCTAATTTAACTATCCCTCCCTTGTACTACAAGCTCGTCTCTGCAGCTCCAGGACCGGCAGTGATGAGGGCGACGAATCGGAACTCGCCAAGCTGTCGACTGTAACCCCTGATACACACAGAGCCACTTTTACAAGCAGCAAGCTCCTGCCGGTTTCTCTCCCCCCTTCCCCTGCGGCGGACAGCCAATTGCTGCCCCCGAATGGGACTCCCGACCAGAGCAGGGTTGGCACAGCCGGTATCAAGCCCTAGCTGCAGTGGGAAACCTGCACTTGGGGCAAGTGCCTTTGCCGGTTGCCCCACTCAGGGTCCCCCAGTGTCCTAACTGACTGGCAACCTTATGGTACAACATTAGAACATTTAAGCAGTGCTTCAATGTCAGATGTTCAGGTGGAACATACATAGATCCACTTCTCTCTCCATTTATGTTCCTTGCCACACATTACTATACACTAATGTGAATGCAGATTCATGTTCAGTGTGACCGACAAAGAGAAATCCATTGCAAACTCATCAAATCAAATGGGAGGCATCAAAAGAGGTACCACATACATGCCAGTGGTGATCAAAGTGAATTCCCCTGTTTAAAAAGAACTATGAAAGAAAATAACTGTTCTTCATTTCTTGAATATGAGCTCATAAATAACTTATGACTAATTTGTATTTAAGAGGTTGGGTGTTGGGGGGTGGGGTGTAGGCTGTCATATTTGCATTTCTTTTGCCAGAGATGGTGCAAGATGTCAGTTGGGAGGGCACCTGCAGACACCAATGAAGAGAAGTCTTAATGACAAGGCATTATTAGTTAATAAGTGACATAGACTGACCAGGATGGGGCACGTGGCCAAACACATGCTGACCATATTCACACAATGGGAAAACAAAATAAAGCTCCACAGATGTGAGGCCAGCACAGAAAGAGCAGGGGGAAAAGAACAACAAAAGGAGAATGGATAGCCAATAATAATCTCTTTATCGGCAAATCGCTGAAGCTGGGAAATGTATGAGGTCAGAGTTCTGGTCGGTTATCAGATCTTGCCTTTATTGTCTCAAAGATGATTGCTTGATATGGTGAACCTTGTGAGATCCTAAAGTATCCTAAAAGCATCCTTTGTGACTCAGATAATCTGTATACATCACAAAACGTGATCTACATGGTCCATTGACATTGACATTCAATCAATTTCACAATGGTTATTGTTATAGTTTTAAGGGCACCAACTATAACTCATTAACTGAACCCCTAATTGTATATGAATCAGTTCTATAAAACATTTGCCATGTTTTGCCCACAGATTTAACTGCTTAGTTTCGAGCACTCTGGACGTAATTAAAAAATGCCATCTCCCCCCGCCCCAATGTATCTCAGACAGAGGGGAGAAGAGACACTCTGTACTCTTCTGGCCATGAAAGAGGAGCAATGTGCATTGACATTGGCAGCCGGAGCTGAACAGGCCCTGTGCCAGCTCCTGGTGGTCAGTGCCCTGTTTATTCTTCCCAACCAACAGGAATACCAGATTTCCTATGTGTGTCCCGCAGAAGACCAGCAAACAGCATGCCCTTCAGTCAATGAGCGGTCTGTATCACCCACCAAGTCCCAACCACGGCCCACACTGACCCGGGATGCTGCCTCGCACCCATACAAAAAGCGCAGTGTGTGCGTCGCCCCCCATCGTGCGACGAAACGCGCATGGAGCTTCAACTCACCGAAAGTCAACGGCCCCTCCGTTCTGCGCCCTCATTTAGACTGGGCTGGGAAGGCAGCTATTGATTGTGTTGTGCAAACACGCCACTTACTTTTAAAACGAGAAAGAAAAGTTATCACTTTTCAGCCATTAAAATGAGTTGACTGAATGAAACCCTCTGGGTGATGAGCGCATATATTTAGAAAAAAAAATTCTGGTGGTGGGTTCTTTCATAGCACAGGTTTGCAGGTGCTTAGATCTCATGAACTTGTGTCTAGGCACTTTCCATACCTCCACTGGGCCCATAAACCACATGAATCCACCACATCCATAGAAGTGTCAGTGTGAAGCGGCCAGGTCCACTCAGACCAGATGGACAGGTGCGTATGTCCTTAGAAATAGGATTGGTTTTATTGGGCACTGCGGTGTTCAGCAAACCTGTCACCTCATATTCTACCGCAGGGGTCTCCAGCCCTGGTCCTGGAGACCCCTGGGGGGGTTCTGCCGGTTTTCGTAGTTACTCAGAACGTAATTGATCAATTAAAGCAGTTTATTGCGCAGTTAACTCACCTCACTTGGTTTCATGGGTCCAAATTGGTTACTGATTTTAATGTGAAAACAAAAACCAGCAGGCCCCGTGGCTCTCCAGGACTCGTGTTGGGGACCCCCGTTCTACACCAATTACGCTTAACACAGTGCTTCTCTTCCCCTAAACATTAATGGAGGTGTGTGACTCGGAAACCGCGCCTCGGGGTTAGGGTTGCGCTGCGCGATAGGAGCCCCATGTTCCCGCGCCGCTCTCCCCCCTGGCCTCCAGCTGCAGCTGATTTACCGGGGCATCAGTGGGGAATTGTGTTGATGTGTTAATCATGGGTCCCCACTTCCGCAAGCGCGAAGCAACATTCACTGAGAGACCGATGATGTCACCCCCCAGTAATCTTCTTTTATCGCCAGGAAAATAAAAGTCATCACCGATGTTTTGATTCATATAGATTATTTAAAGCGTCACTCGGTTCAGCCCTTCCGCGGGGCGGGTATAAACAGGATGTGTAAACGTCTGTTCGCTGTTGAGGTTGCACAACCCCCTTAAATTAAGGAGTCCATATGTATTGCGGTGAAACGGTGCGCCACCACTCTCATGAATCGTCTAAATGTGTATACATTCATTATAAGAACACAAGTCTGGGAGTTTATGTTATTTATAGTGCAACATCTTTAATAATGGTGGTACCATTTTTTCATTTTGAAATCTGAAAACCCTGAGCATCGTAAGTATAAACGCATATATGAATGTTATTTTGCATTACATCTAGTTGCAAAAGTAATTTTCTGTTGTTGTTGTAGCCGCGGCGTTTAAACCTTTACAGTTTTCCTACTTTGTTTTTTACCTAACTTTCCCTTTTCATTGTCTGAAGAGGACATCTCACTTGTGTTATTCACTTCGGTCTTCATATGATTCATTTTATTTTTCTCAAAGTAAACAGCACTGCCCGGGCCAGCACAATAATATATTTCCCAGTCTTGCCAGGAGAGTTTTATTGGGAGGGCTGACTGGCAGCACAAAACAAAAAACAAAAAAACATCAAACATATTCTGTCTTTCATTCATGGCCAAGAAGTCTTTGTGCAAGCTGCTTTTTCTGGAGGAGACGAGATACTGTGAGAAGAAACACAGATTTGTTTATTTATGCTAAATATGGCAAGAATCTCACATGTTTATGCAGTACATTTCTGAACAAGATTGACTATGCACAAAGGCAAATATGCCTACCTCAGCAGTATGAACCGAGTATCTGTTATCACCACTTTAAAAAAAAATTGAACTTATTAAACCGTTAGCATCACACATTAAATATGGGGTTGAAGGAAAATAAGGATAATTTTTCTTTCAATCCCACGGGAATGAAGCTTTGGACATTTGACATCTCAGGAGCCATGGCGTTGATGTGGGGTCATGTGTAGATAGAGGTAACATCTAACAATAGAGCTTCAGTGTCCACACTTAGAATAGAATAGAATGTCTCAGCCTGTCATTGGTTATGATTTATCAACCAATAACACTTCCATAATAACGCATGCATTGAATATTTGCATAACCGATTTGTGAGTGTGAGTGGTCATTATACCATTAGAACAGTAGTAGAAAAGAGTTTCTGTAAGAGTCATATATGTAAAAAGTCAATAAAAACATACAATAGAAAACTGATATGTTTAACATGCAGTATAGCTGAAACAGTATTATATTTTCGTTTTATTTACCAGATTTTTTAGGTCTGTCTGTGGATTATGGCTTTGTCTGTCCCTTAAATCCACTGCCCACTGTTAAAAAGGTGTGTTAAAAATAAGTTGCTCACCTGCGCAGTGTCATATTGATTTTTAAAGCTTTTTATTCACCCTTTCAATTACCAATGTTGCTGCTTGGTGCTGGTGCTATAGATGCTTAACGACTGGCAAACTATGGAGATGACAAGTGGATATGGGAAGGTTAGTTAAGAGTTCCTTATTTTCCAAACAGAAAGTAAGGAATTACAGTGCCACCTGCTGTTATACAGTCTGATACACCACACTAACAATAACCTCCATCACACATATTGCTGTTACAGCCTCAGTTACCTCTAAAATCACTGACAAAGTACACCAAAAATACCAGAGTTAGTAAAAAAAAGCGTCCATGGGGGGGGGCACAAGTGTTGGAACGCTCCATTGAAGCAACCACATGCACAGAATTCCTACTCTACAAACGCCCTCCTAAGAGAGAGAAATGCATGGACATGGTCCAGTAGAACTTTCCAAGATAAAGGAAAGAGAGAGGTCTGGGGTGAATTCCTTTTTCAGCCACGCCGTGATCCTCACCCTTGCCTGGACCGGAGCAGGTATTTACTCAAGGGGCTGGACAGGAATTAGGCCCATTGTTTGTCATGGTCATTTAACAGAGGCACAAAGAAGCTCTCCTCATCTCCTGTGAGTAGACACTCCCGCCCAAGGGCCTGCTGCTTGAGAAAGCAAGCAAACCAGACAACGCCTTCCCCCAGCCCCCTCCCCCCCTCGCTGCCTGGCACAATGCGGGGATTAGGCACCCAAGAGGAGGTCAAGAAGGCGGGCTTGACCTCCAAGGGCTGGCCGGGCTGCGCACTCCTGTGTGGAGTAGTGCTGGGGGGGTCAGAGGGGGTGGAGGAAAGCCTTGCCTGGACAGCTGGAGACATGAGATGACGTATTCAGCTATAGAGGAAAATGGAACAGAGTGAATTTGAATTTCATGGGGTGGGGTTGGGTGGGGTGGGGTGTGGGTAGCTCTAATGAAGCAGGAGATTAGGTGTTGAGAGGTTGAAGCCTTTCTAAAAAAAAAAAAATGTTCCTTTCTAAACAGCACCCCTTTAACGGATTTTACAGAAAATTCCAGGCAAGACAGTATTTTTCACCAGATTGACTTTTAAATAATACATGAAGGATGCACATTGCTACTAGGACCAGGACTCAGTTTAGACTGCATGGTCATCATTCATCTTTCCTACCTTGATACGTTTTTACATTTACATTTAAAGCATTTAGCAGACGCTCTTATCCAGAGCGACTTACAAGATGTGCATAAATACATGGTAGGAACATGTAAGCAGTTCGCGCAAGAGATCAGTGCAGTAATACAGCAATAGACATAATTGTATTTATTTAGTTTTTTACATTTTTTAATTGAATCTTGATGATGCGCTGTTATCTACCGGATGAGAATTGAACCCCTTAGAGAGTATTCCTTCATCTTCATGATGAGGTCACACACTGGTGCCGGTCCCGTTCGAGCAGTTGGAACTCAACCTTGGGGTCAACCCATTGTCTTGTGTGGAGATTTGCTGGTTTTGAAATATTCTCTCACAAGATGTTATCTTTGACCCATCAAATTTCCCCACTGTGGAGATAGTTGAAAGTAGACGGCTAACAAGCTCCATTATGAATACACAATAGCTTGGAGATAGTTCACCTTGCCATCCTGATAGCGGTGGCGTCTATCACAGTGGTATCACAGTGGTGGCCAATAACCCCTCGACCCTTCCATTGTTAAACGCATGCTCTCTTTCCAAATGTTTGCCACAGTTCCTCTGAACAGCCCGTCATTGGTCGGGCTCCTGCGATCTTTATGTTGTTGGTTTTATTTGTTTCCACACTTCATTCCTTCTGGCACTTCTCTTCGCTATAAGACAGCTAAAGCGCAGATGTGAATTACAATGACGTGGGAAACATTCCGAGAAATAGCTGTAGTGGAATTTCAGTTGGTGGCCCAGGAAGAAGAACAATAGCTCGTTCCATTCAACCAGAATGAGGCTCTGGAGTTTTACATCCCACCATCTATGGAGGTGATGTGGGGTCATACATAGATAAATATTCAGTCCAATAGTCCAAAGTTCATTAGAATATTGTGTCTCAACAAGGAAGCCAATAACAGCAAATTGTTATTGTATATTTGTTGGATTGATTGCAGTGTTAATATATATACTGTATATATACATACAAAATAAGTCAGGAACACTGATTATGATGGTTGTTTTATTTTAAGCATACTTAAAAGCATATTAAATATTTGTCCACTTTGAGTCCTTTTATCTTTTTTGTTGCTTCCTATTCTTTCAGTGTGAGAGTGGTTATATTATTCAACAACTTAAACAAGGGTTAGGTGCTGTTTCTTTTAATTTTGTGATTTCTTTCTTTTCAGTTTTGTAGGTCTTTCAATAAACACTTAAAATGAATAACTACAAAAAGCTCTCTTTAGAGGTTTTTCTTCTATTTGATGGGCTCGGGGTAGTATTAATACAAAGAAAATGCATAAAACATGTTCATTTGAACCAGGGGTGATTCTAGGATTTGACCTTTAGGGGGGCTCAGCCCCAATGAGAATGTGAGATGTACACATGCAAAGCACAAGCCTAAAATTTGCATTAATTTACTGTTACATTCCCCAACATTTACATTCTAAAATGATTGGAACTACATTGTGATTTCTCTAGAAACATACAATTGGTAGAAACAAAAGTCCTGCCCTGAAATTAGTGACTGGACAACAATTTCTTTACCCCTTTCTCTCGATAATCAGTAATCGCCATTTGTGCCCTGCCAGTCGTTGCTGTGCTACCCGAACCCACACTAGAGGACCTGCAGCTGAAGCACTTTCCTGGAAACCAGCGACTATTTTCCACACCACACGCCACACAGGAGAGCACTGCTAGGAGGAGAGGCATATCTCTCACTGATGACAAGTGGTAGCCTGTGGGCACCTGGCACAACTAATTCAGCAGACTTAAACCAACCCTACTGCTGGCGAGATGAAGCCAAATGTGCCCTGCCACTATGGACTCCCGGTCTAAGTCAGCTAATGACATAACCCAGACCTGAACCCTGCGATGATAAGGCTACTGGGCCCAGCCTGCCCTTGTGGTGACTGTTCTTCTCTCCTGAGTCACTCGGTAGCCTATGTGCCTTTGGAGGCTGCTCCTTGAAGATTTCATTCAAAACAAAAAGGACACGTTTCGCCTATAGCCTACTTGTTTATCTTTCTGTCTGGATTAATGGAAATTTTTTACATATCTGTTAACACTATCCAACAAAGTCGTTTCGGGAGCTTCTATTATTTGTTTTAAGAAACAGTATATGGTGTTACACTGAAGTGGCTTCCTTCCTACACATTTCAAACAGTTCACAGGGAATCACACACTGTTTGTGTTTCAATCCTTAAAGGAAAAGATTACATGAAGGGCTTGCCAAATGGGATCTTGATTTCCTGAATAAAACACAGCTTCACTATAATTTGGACTTCGGGCAATACTGCGGACTGGATGCTAGATGCTGACAATTGTTTGGTCCATAACAGGATGGTTATAATATAGTACCACACTTTACAATAATTTGAGAGCCACCTTGAGTATAGGCTAATGAAGGTCAAAAGATTCTCAGTGTGAATGAGATCCAGTGCGATTTCATCCTTCAAAAGTTGAAGCATGGCAGCCTTACAAGAAGAAATGCTGCAATGCCGCATGCCAGTTCTGAATTTCAGTATATCAACATTTCAAAGTATGATAAAGGTCAAACACAGCCAAAGTCTTGTGTTTGGAAATGTTTTCCATTTACAAAGGAAGCCCTTCAACTCTTGAAAATATTTGCGCTCAACAGCTTATGAATATAATCAAAGTGTGTTTGGTGTGAGAGATGTATGGGGTGGGGGGTGGCTCCCTAAAGGCAGGGCGGAGGAAGACCCCTGGCTGTGAGCAAACTGGCTGGCGGCTACAGCAAGGGGCTGGATGCTGGAGCCGGCCAAAAACTCCAGCGCCAACACATTGGCCCGTTTGTGCCTCCCCCTGGATAGTCTCCTTTTTAAAACAACTGGAGCAGGTTCTTGAAGAAGAAATGGTATTTGTGGTCGTAACAAGAGGCCCCTTGAACATGATTTCGACGTGTCGTGTCAGCACTTCCATTTAACCCTTGTCTGCGTTAGGGCGAGTTTCTAACCAAAGTGCGGTCTGTCCAAAACATTGACCAATGCACTTAAGCCAGTTTAGATTTTTACACACTTTTTCAGTAACCACTGAGCCCATAATGTTATGTGAGGGATAAAAACAATGGCCATACCTGCTTAAATGTATAATACAACACGTAGGACACAATGCAAGGTTGATTCGATCTAGTCTTTATTTACGACTGCTAATCTCTAGCGTTCGGTTTCATCATCATATATCACACAGGGACAGAATAACTATTTTATATATTTTTGTATTACCATCGCAGGTGTCTGCTCTGACACTGTAGCAGGGTGATCCTCATCAATAAGTACAACAATTATTGTCATGCTTGCAATAGTTTTCAGCAATTATGCAAACGGTTAACAAATATGTCGATAGAGAAGCACACATTTCTCCCAAACATTAAGCAATTGTGGGGAAATGGGCGATATTGTAATGTTGTAATAAAAGAATAAGGATCTAAAATAACCAGACACAGCCTACGAGCCATCTAAATTCTAAAGCCTAATGTACAGGCTAGCAGCTATTCTTGAGATGGCGTGTCACAGTTAATAATATGTTGTACAACAGATAGAATAACCTGTACAACAAAGAGTTCATCCAAAGATTTCGTATGCCTCTTTGAGATGAGAGAAATTGTCACCGGCTGAAGTTGGTAATTAAGTTTGGGAAAACAGAATGGAGAAAAAAAAGAAATGCTGTGAACCCCCCCATTGTGATGAACATGACCTGCTGCCCTTGATGAATAATGGCAAGCGGGGGTGAAAATGGACCATATGTCCTATGGAGCAGCAGGATGGAGTTCCATGGGGTGTAAGTGCCTGTTCCTATAAGTCAAACAGAAGGTAACATCACAGGTCTCAACAGGAAATAGGATTTGTTCAGGTCACTGGTCTACTTAAAGCTTGCTAGAGGAGTGCAGTCATTAGTGTCCTACTAATCAACCATGATTTCAGAGAAATTAGAAATTCTCAGTGATTGATATGAGAAGTGAAATTGGCTCAGCTTTGCTGATGTATGTGCTCTAATTCATAACTGCTCTGTAACATGGGGAAAGCAGTATCCTATACCCACACGTTTTATCCTATTATGTTGTTTTCCCCTTTAAT
Organism: Aldrovandia affinis; assembly: GCA_029706075.1. Classification (NCBI taxonomy): domain Eukaryota; kingdom Metazoa; phylum Chordata; class Actinopteri; order Notacanthiformes; family Halosauridae; genus Aldrovandia; species Aldrovandia affinis. Next base: position 3,913,166 of record JAINUG010000021.1, read on the forward strand.
GTACTTGGAAAGTGAAACAGCGTTTTTTCTATTGGCCAAGTACAGATCTATGAATATTGTTTTAAATGAAAAATGTATACTCATTATTATTTTTATAGTCACTGTTTTAGTGAGTTATAGTTATAGTGAGCCACTGCTATTTTTGTTCACAAAATATCTACACCCTGTTATATCCTGTTTACTTTTACATTACCATTCAATTTCCAGAAACATCAATTACTCATATCAAAATGGGCTATGTGACATATTCAAAAATAACATTGTGGGTTATAAATAACACACAGTGATGAGTTTTCATATAAATTATGGGTTTTCAGACTAAATATGTCACACTAAACCAATGTGTCACTACCACTGTCACTGTACCATAAATAACCACCAATTGTATGTTTATAACTGAAGTTCAATGAGAACAAGTGCTCAATGTCAACTTATCAACTTATCAACATCAAAATAGCAGTCTTTGTGTTAGCCAACTGCAATCCATAGCATTTCTTCCATCTTCAAAATTGATAAACTCAATAGGAACACATTCAGTTATGTATATTTTTCAATCATATTTAATTGAATCAGATATTAAAATATGCCTGTCCTCTATATTTTTTTCCCTTATAACAGTGAATTTGAGCATTTCTGCATTAATTCCCAATTCCACATGCTTTTGTGAAATGCACACCGTTGTGATACCAAAATATGTGCATCAATTGTATTCAACTATAACATGCTTCATCTATAACTTAGAGTTTTTAACTTAAGAAACTTGTGCTGTTTTTAATATCTTCGTGTACAAAATTATGACTTCAGCAGGAAAAATGTGGAAGAAAGTAAACATGCAACATTTGCTTAAAATGGTTACTCACAATTAAGGACAAAGCTCGTTACAATTATGTTGAATAGAGGCCTTAGCCAACCTCAAAAAAACTAAACAAAAGAAATCAATCTTAACTGATTTCTTCCCCTTAAGACAGGAGGTGCTCTATAGCCGGTGCACCATCTGTGTGACAGACTGCACTCCATTAAACATTGATAACAGATTCCTAAATTACTCTCTTTTAAGCATGCTTCAAAAGCGTTGCTCCACCTGCTGTTTCCAAAGAGGAGAAATGGATTCATTTATCCTACAAGCAGCATCTGATCCCATGGGGAGCACTGACAAGCAGCCCTACGTCAAAGGCGGCTAGGCCCGCTTCCCTTGGAAGGGCTTCAGCTTCAGTTAGAGGTAATGCATGAGGACATTTACTGAGGGGCTTTGACTTGACATTCCCCCAAACAGTGTAACATGAGCTGAACAGCCACAGAGGAAACAGAGCTATTGGCGTGTGGGACACACAGCAAAAGAACAGCATAAAGATGTGTGGAAAAATGTATCCTTTTTTTTTTAGTAATGGGACTTTATAGCATGCTCATAGTGTCAATTATGACAACTTTAATTACGATCATACGGAGTCCTCATATTGAAACCTCAGAGGAAAATGCCATCTTCCTTAAGACACAAGGAAGTTTTACTTGCAACACTGTTCGATGCATAAATGTCCCCTAACATCACACAGTATTTTTCACAAAACTTTGCTGCTTTCGTCTGTCGAATATCACAATATTTTAGAGTATATTTAATGTAGGGACATTAAATGTATGTAACAAATCTATTTCAAGAGTACAGTATGGTGTGTGTTGTATTCTATCAATTATTTCAGAAAGTACAGCCATTTCTCTCTATGATAACAATCATTGGAACTAGTCATAAACATGATGGCATCTAACCTGATATATTACCGTTTTTACCAGCAGTTATTCCACTGATTAGACTTACTGTCCAATCAACTAAAGCTAAGGGAGGCTTGGCCTGCTCAGTATCTAGCTGAGAGAGCTCCTGGAAAATCATGGAAGGAGGTAGTGTTGGAGAGCTAAGGCCGTGCCCTCTGGAACAAGTAAATCCCTACACAATGATGAAGGATAGGTTAATGATGTTAAACAGAGGTTCTGGCACTGTGATCATTAAAGATCTCATGCCACTTTTTGAAAGAGTAGGGGTGCTAACCACAGTGTCCTGGTAACATTCCCAAACTGGTTCTCTACATCTGGCCACCTAATCATCCATAAGAATCATATAGTTGATTGACTGTGTGATCCCTTGCATCGTGTACCTACCTTGACTCCCCGGGTCGTCACTGTGGTACAAAATTGAGGCCTGACTTTCCTAGTACACTATATAACCACATATGATGCATTTTGTATTTGGTCGTCAGACACTAATTGCATCCCTCAGTTGAGAAAAAAAAATCATAAACCGATTTTGTTTATTCGCGTTTGGCTTCAACGCGATGTGCACTCTAGAAAACGTAGGACAAATGACTCAGCTTTGAAAAGCTATGGACAGGAAGTCAGACTGCTGTGAGAGACAATGGTCAGCTCAATTTCAATAAATAATATCTATCTGCTTCACAGAATGCATCATCCTCTCATTGGGTTTTTCTCATAAACCAACTGTATGCCCTTTGTTATATCAACCGATTACCTTCTCAAGACAAGCATATTTACTTTACACAATAAAGTTCTTGAATCGAATCTAGAGATAAGGCCATTTTGAAACAGTTGATGGGAGTTGGCAGATATATTTGTCATTACATGACACATATTTTACTACATGACAAAGCAATGGTATTCAAGAGAAAGTAGGAATTCTCTGTATACAGAGAGGGTGATATTAGTTTCAGACAGGTTTTTAGAAGCGTAATAAGATGGAGGTTAATTTCGACATCATTTCAGGACTGATTCATCACTTACTGTTCTTTTTTCAATCAGATACTCTATCACATTTAGGCATTTAACAGACACTCTTATCCACAGGTTACAAATCTTTAAAATTCATTTATAAAGCTGGATATTTACTGAAGCACTTGTAGTACAACTGTAGTCCTCCACCTGGGAATCAAACCTGCAACCTCTGTAGTTACTAGACCAGTTCGCTAGACACGGTATGAATGACAACCAAACTCAGAATCGTGAATCGTGAATCGTGAATCGTGAAACATGAATGTAGAATGTAGTATGTAAGAGTTTATAATGCCAGGTCTGCCATGCTCTTGCATCATGAGGGCCCTGCGTTTTTTGCTGACCAGGATTTGTAACCTTTTTTTAAGCTAAAAATCCAATGCAAATCTCCATAGATACTCTTGTCTAATAATAAACAAGGTAATTAGCTGTAATTATGCAGTGGTTCATTATATGAAAACAAATCAATCAAAAGTAGCCTAATCCACTCTGTCATGCTAACTGAATGAATTAGACTAAATAATTCTGGCAATAGGATTGCTCGAATTGTCACTGAGATCATAAAGTGAGAATATACAAGGCATACAATAAAGTTACAGAATAAATGTTTATATTCATCACAGAAACAACAGAGTTCAGCAAACATGATACATTTGCAAAGAATCCCTAATTAAAAATAATAGGAAACCTTGTGACTGACAGCAAAGAATGAATGTAATAACAAGGTTACTCACAGGATTAAATGTTCTACTTCTTCAGAGTTGTTATCAGAGATCTACTGAAGATCTGTAGATAGTTTTAAATACAGCTGAGACCATTAATCTAAGGTGTTATAATAAAAGCTACCTTGCAATAAAGATGTTATGTCAGTAATTTATGTACATTGCTGATGCAATTCAAATCTACAATGGCAGAAAAACATGATCTTGCAGTGCCCCCTGCTGGACAGGCATAAAACTCATATGCCAATACTCCTTGCATAACAAAGGTTACAACAACCATATTTGTAGGCCAAATCTCACTAAGTACAATTTGAAAATGTTTTTGGAGCTAATGAAATTCAACTTTAATGGCTTTAGATATAACATTGTAACTTGATTTCCTGGGTAATGTTGGAATTAAACAGGTGAGACAGTCTTGTGCTTTTTTGGGTACTCTGCTTAAAAATGTTGTAGCTGCATTCTTGCAGGACTATCTTCTTAAGGTGATTACTGCTATTGAGACGGACTTATTGGAAAAGGCAAAACTACACGAAAACTCCTAGGCCCCAGCGAGGATCGAACTCGCGACCCCTGGTTTACAAGACCAGTGCTCTAACCACTGAGCTATGGAGCCACACGCAAGCCTGCCGCGTTCTATTGTCTTGAAAGCTTTATTTGTCAAAATATAAGTGGATATATGCGACTTTGTTCGAAGCATTATCGTTTTAGCATTAGCATTTGCCTACTGTTGGCGACAGTAGAAATTGATTCCCAAATAGCTACAGTCCTCTAGACAGGCAGTTTGCCTTTCATTAGTTAGGTACATAGCTAAACACAGGCTATCTGGAAAACTGCGATTGTCAGCTTTGCCGAAATATCAGTGTATATTAACGCTATTAAACAGCCTGTTGTGTGAAACAAACCATTTTCCAGTTTGTTCTCATTACTCGCTAGCCAACTCGCTCCCGCTGGTCCTCCCACACGTGTAGCTAAAGTCGGATAGCTTGCAAGCTAACTAAGCTAACCAGCCTAGTGCTAGCTGGTTACGACGAGACGGTTATCACGAATAGTTTCAAGAGTGAAACTGGTTGTTAAGCAGTATCCGCTTGGCATAGTTAATCGCCTCATGTTAGTTTTAAGAAACAAAATCGAATCACAACAGTTGTAGCTAACAGCATTCCAAAGCCATGCTTCGGTTTTACCTCACAACATAGCTAGCTTTCAAAACTCCTTGAAAGTGCCAAGATAGCCAATGGATAGCGTGCCTTTACACCACGTGGCTATGAACAAGGTTAAAGAAGTGTTACAAGTTAATTCACAATGTGACTATGCAAAACACTTTCTCAGAAAATGTCAAAAATATTGTTACAAACTGTTAATTCTTTAATCTTCATACTGAAAACGTATTCCATTTATTTTGGTATTGTGATTATACATATAAATTCCGGAAAGAAGTTGGTGATTTTGTAATAAATAATTTAACGTTACACTGATTTTGTATTACAATTTTTAAATGTGATTTTTGGATTTAGTGACTGTAGTACAGTGAATGAAGATGTTTATTTTTTAATTAATCTCTATACTATTAACCAAATGAATCATCAATTCAAATTTACAAAAGGAAAACCTCAAATATTTTTACATTGATTTTAAACATTATATTTAAACAATATAAATATAATTTAGCAGCTTTTATATTATAAAAATATAAAAGCTACTAAAACTATGAACCTCTGTAGAACTTAGCTGTAAGATATTTGTGTGAATGCATTTTTTGTCTTTGTTATGTACCCCTGGCAATGTGCTGTGTTTCTTAATTAAATCCCCAAAACTATGTTTGAAGTGAGAAGTTAAAGGACACGTTTATCCTGAAAAACCCTAATACTGTATTGTTAACCTAGCACTTGAATAAAGCATTACAAAAAAATACAACATGTGGCTGGCATGGGCTTGTGCTGGGGCCATTACCAAAAAGATGGGAATTGTGATGAGCGGCAGTAAACAACAATGTTCTCAAACCCCAAGCATGACTTTTCCAAAATATACAGGGCACTTTCTTGTGGAAGAAACCAACAAAGTTATAACAAAATATATAAAAACAATTGAAAGCAAAAGGAAAATGTTGTTTGACAGCCTAAAAGCAAAATAAAAAATAAAGAACAAAATTGCTATTGATGGGATGCTTTGATTTTTAAAATTCAGTTAAGGGAGCACAATATTTTATATTTTGGTGTTGAATTTAATTATTGTCAGATAATTTGTTGTTTCCTCTTTCATGACTTGTCATAGAGGTATAAAAACTTGTCCATAAAAGGAAACTCCCTTCTCTGAAACAATGTCAATTTGTGGCCCTTGCACATTTGTATAACATTTGGCACTATATTCAATAATTGGTCATGTTCATTTGAGTAATTTCCAATAATTACTGAAAATAGAGTGCCTACAGAAACACCTTGAGGATCAGGAAGTAACTGCAGTTTCTTGAGAGAGGTGGGGAAAAAATGTCCTTATCCACGATGCACCAATTTATTCACAAAAAATATGGAATAAAAATGTATAAAAATATAAAAATGTATTACATCTTTAACACAATGCATTACATTCATGTGAGTAGTTTTCATCAATGCTAATAGGCTTTCGAGGAAGAGCTTGACAATCAAGCCAATCTTTTCAATATATAGACTCTAAATGGTTTGAAATGTTTGGATGTTTGTGTTGCAGCTTGGATAAGCAGAATTTTGTTCTGCATTGTATGAGTTTCTTCTTTACAGAGTGAGTGAATGTTCCCATTTTACCCATGGCGAGACAAAGTAAATCAGAGGAAGAGATGTCCCTGCTCAGAACAATTATGTAGCATGCCTTCTCCACACCCACCATCACCCAGTGTAGTAGCAGGAGTCCTGAAGTTTGCCATCAACATTGTACCACCAGGGGGAGATGCAGCTAACCTGCAGGCAGGCTGTCGCATGCTGGCTTTCCTGTGTTTAATTTCTCTCATGCAGTTAATTATTTTAATCCATGATGGTGCCCTGGGCTTGATAGCATTCCAGCTGAACTTTTAAGAGTTTTCTGAAGGTACTTAACAAACTTGTTGAAACACCACTTTGAATATGGAACACTGTTTGGCAACCAGCAGAGAGGTATAATCTCAATACTACCCAAACAGGATTCACAGGGACAATATAAATGCGCTGATAGTCTTACATACATTATGAGCAGAAGCTATTTCAATTTAATTAGGAAACTCAAAGTGGTCTCTTTAGTACATTCCTTAGAATAAACCCTTTGAATAAGCTGTTCCTTGAATCCAAGGCTCTAAACATACAACTGGTGCATGGAAGATGGTTTAGTTTGTAAAATGACAGAAATCCAAGTTGCACATTGCTCATCCCAAACATCTATGGCACCCCTGACTCAATGCCCAAAACAAGATAAAGGGCTACCACCCACACATAGTGGCAAAGATAGTCTTTCTTCTTCACCCTGCTTTTGAATTGATCAAAACTGCTTATGAGTAACTTTCAAACTTTGACATTCATTATTTTACAAACATATATATTTCATTTGTCTGTTATGTACAAAAGAAGACAGAGAAGGTGGAGGAAATTAATTGCATAATGTGGAGGCAGAGTCTAAAGGTGATCAATTTAAGTGCAGTGAAAATGTCATTAATATAAATTGGTTTTCCTATAATATGTAAATGAGTGCATATTAAATCTATAAATGTGAATTATTTTTGTTTATGCAAATAAGGGACATTTATTAACTTGTGCTTTTAACAGATACAGTATATTTCCAACTTATCAACCTTTTCATGAGAGGTTTTAAAATCCTGGCAACAGTTCCAACAATTTCCTCCAGGATCCATAAGAATCACAATTCTGCAGTAAATAATATGAAGACAAATCCATTGTACTTTTTGACCATACAGGGGGTAGACAAAATAATTGAAACACTAAATGAAAAATGACTATACATTTTAATATTTTGCAATATATTAATACTAAATTGAAATTAAAAGGTGTCTACACATGTGTTTCATATTCAAGTCAATACTAATTACCAATATGTTTCTGCTATAAAATACATTTTATAATCAACAATCTGAAGATTCAACATAAGAGATCTAACACATTTTGAAAGAGTTCAAATAGTTGCTGCCCGAATTGCAGGTGTGTCAGTCACAGAAACAGCAAAATTGTTAAATGTGTCAAGGGGAACAGTGTTCGAAATTCATGAAGGCATACGCCAAACAAGGAAAACCTGCATCAGGAAAGAGGAACAGTAGTTGCGCATCGAAGCTCACCGACAGGGATGGACAGACACTTAATAGGATAGTTGCTAAAACACACGATACAACAGCCTCAATAATTACCACAGAACTGAATCTACACTTCCGTGACCCAGTCTCAACAAAAACTGTATGGGCAATGAGCACAAAACCTGGACTTCTGAGCAGTGGATGAAAGTAATATGGTCTGATGAGTCGTCTTTTACTCTTTTTCCTACATCTGGAAGGGTTTAAGTTTGGAGAAAGCCAAAGGAAGCCTTCAAGCCACATTGCCTGTTTCCAACTGTGGTTGATCTGTTATGGTATGGGCAGCCATCTCGTGGGGGACATTGGGTCTGATTAATGCTCTGCATGGTAGTATTACGGCCAAGTAATACAAAGCTATTTTAGCTGACCAGGTGCACCCTATGGTGCGCACCTGGTCGAAATGATGTGCACCTGGTATCGTCTTGCAAGATGTTCCCATATTGCAAGACAGTAACGCCCCCATACACACTGCTATATGGATTCAAGAGTGTTTTCATGAACACCAGGATGAAGTCAAACACCTTCCATGGCCTCCCCAAACATCAGATTGAAGAATGGTCCAATATCCCACTAGAAACAGTTTAAAAACTCAAGAAGGACTGAAGCTGTTCTGAAGGCAAAGAGTGGTCTAATCCCGTGACTAAAGTGTGTACTGCAATCAAAAAATATTTTGTGTTCAAATTCAAGAGAGAGGAACCGTCATCTCTTAAATTATATGCATTTAAGTTAAGCATTATATCTTAGAAGGGTCTGTAGCTATTCGAAATATCTATTTTCAAAACACCTTGGCAATTTGGTTCCTTTAATCGGGAGGAGAATAGAACATGCCCATTAACTCATTTATTTGTTGTATTATCATTTTGCTTCTATTTTGTAATCCTCAGTTTCAACTAGGCTAGTTACTGTAGACATGCAGCCTGGTTCATCCTCCTTTCCTGTGAATGTGTGTGATGTTTCTAGCTGTGCATGTGCTGAACCCTTTTCCCAGCACCCCAGCACTTACACAACAGGCTCCTCTGGTTCTGCTTGGAAGTGAACCCCAGCAGGGGTTAAGTGGCCTTGGAAAACTGCACAGGTGAAGTATGTTTAATACTATCCCCGCAGGAAACCATGAAGGCATTGACAGCCATCTCAAACATCCCATTAAATCTGTCTTGCTATGAACTGCTATGAAAAGTCCTTGGGGGTTAATCAATGAGAAAGTAGCCTTTATGAACTACCTTTTTGAATGTACTAGCCAGTGTGAGGATAATTATGAATCGATTCTCAGCAGGTCAGGGGAAATGTCACTATGGCTAAATGACTGGACTACAGTAAGGGATGTATAGTTTTCACTTTTGTCTGGTGAAATGCTACATTTGTTTGGTAAAAGTGTTGTTTAACATTGGCTGTAACATGAAATTTGGGACTAACATTTCCACAATAATGAACAGAAAACAAATCCATTTTATTTATTAGTTTTGGAATAGAAATGAATTATCATTAATGGGCAGAGTACATGGTTGTAGCATACAACAATGAGAAAGTGAAGCCAGGCAGTCCCAAACTATAATTATTTTGCAAGAGTTAACGTTAGCTTAATGATATGTCTTGGCCCTTGAACAATTGATATTGCGATTTCTAGAGGATGGGGAATAAGACATATCTGGCTGCAGCTGCACCTGGAAACATTCTAGCCAGATAGAAAGCTCAATCTCACACACCCACAATGGGAATGCCCTGTCTTAAAGCCACTCACTAGCCTTCCAGAGCTAATTTGGGTTCCGTTTTTCCAGTTATTATTATTAAATAGGGAATAATAAGGGAAAGGTCATTGGTTTTCATATATTTGCTTTACTACTACAGATTCAATAGATGGCCTTTCCGTAAAGTTCATTCAGGGCCATCTGAGCCCTTGACTGAATGTACAGAACCCTGAAGAACGCCAGCACCTAGTGAGTTCTGGGAGTAGAGTAACAAAACTGCATTACTCATGGTGGGTAATTCACTGAGCTTAAGACTTTAGTGAACATTAATGAACTGCAATCTACACACCACTGATAGATTTTGGTGCTAATGTCAGCAGAATTCTGTGCTTAAAAAAGAAAAAGAAATTGGCGTGCCTTGACCCATGAGAATTAAGTAAAGTTGGCAGGTTTATTGGTATCCGTTTTTACTGACTCTGCCAAGAGTTGGTTCCTGTGTTTTGTAAGAGAACTTTCATTCACTATTTTAAGACACAGCTTACTGTGTCTTATGCATAGTATTCTCCCACAATACACGTGCCTAGTAAAGAGAGGAACCTTATAGCTATGGCTGAATGCATATAGAGTCGTATAGAGGTGTGTAGAGTGACTATAAATGATATGAATATAAATGAACAAGTAATTCGTTGTCACCTTGTCACCTAGCCAAAGCGGACACTTATTTCCTCTCAGTTAATGACACAATCATGCTTATTAGCATGCAGAGCAGACAGTAGCCTTCTCTCTATTCAGACCAAATGACCTAGTTTTATAATTGTCAGCGGTCAGCTCTGCTATTTAAAAGTATGGTGCAGAGCTGTCTTTGCCTTTTTCTGACACAAGTCTCAAGCCGTGTGCCGTGGTGGAAAGTCCCGTCTGACTGATGTCTGTTAGTAAGCATCATTCGACTTGGGTTGTTACATACAATGTGATTTGAACAGGTTTTCCTTCCAAAATTCTGTAAAAACCTCAAGTTATAGGTATTCATTTACACCCCAAAGTCAAGAATTTCGAAAAACTGTTTTAGCAGAGGGTTTCTTATGATTTCAAATAATTCAAGTTATTTCTTCCCACCTGGACAGCCTACACGTGTCGAGTGAGCCACACAAAATTAAAATGTCATCAGTAATCATAAAGTTATGTATCAGACTGCAAGCTGTTGGACATGCTCTAATGCAGTAATGGCAAGTTATTTTGAAAATTAAAGTATTTGGGGTATACTTGGTGATTCGATTCTTTCAAACAAGCCTACTCTTATTTTTATCTTTAACCTGAGAAATGAACAAAAGGAATAGCCTTTTTGAAATTAAGCTTAATATTCTTTTTATATCAAATCAGCTCCTTAGATTTTATGAATGAATGGAACATAGAATACATGCAAGAAGAGTACACTACGAAAGGAACAATAATCAAACAATACTCATGACTTAACCTCTTTGCATCATTTATTTCAGTAACTGAACATTAAAGGATATTAAATCATTTCAGTTTCTGATACATTCAGTAGGCCAATACATTTAACATGTTAAAGTGATTAAAGCCAGTCAGGTACAATTCAATCGCACTTTAGCTAAATTTACCATAACCTGAAATGCTACGTTTTGGACCAATATTACACATGAAAAAATGTTTAACATACAAACATGTTTTTAATTTCAGACAGCTAGCATGACATCTTAGAACCTTCGTGAAAGAGGTAGACCTATGTGCCAATGTCGACAAACAATTAGATGAGGCTTCATGTTTCTTAGTCAGTTCACTTTCACTTTGCAAGGCAGCCACAATAATTAGAGGGCATTTTAGTACTCGACATACTCTGTGTTCCCGCATATGACTCCTGCGTCCTCGTAATGTGCACAGTTGTGCTTGCCGATTCCTGCGTGCTTGCAGTCCAGGAGGGTCATCTCAGTCCCATCGCACTGTACGTCGTCCAGGAGAATCTTCAGATGCTTCCCCTTCCCGAATTCCGCGTGCTTGGAGGCTTTCAGCACGTAACGGAAGCCGAGCTGCTGGCAAACCACGGCGGCGTTCTTAGTGTTCCAGAGATCGTCGCACACCGTCCCCCACTGCCCATTGGCGTAGATCTCTATCCTTCCCCGGTCCTTCCTCCCTTCCTCATCTCCCGCCAATCGCAAGGCTCCATCCTGGGGTGACGTCTCCGATTTGTGTTTGGCTTTCCTCCGCCGGCCCTTACGTTGCCTCCCTGGCCTGCGGGTTCGGACAGTGCTGGCGGTGGTGGTGGCTGGGGTGGTCCTCCCTAAGGCAGCTTCCTGTTCCCTGAGGAGGTCTATCAGTTCCTGGAGCCAGTCTGTTGTGGCGGCCTGGGTGCGTGGCAGCATCGTCGGATCTGCGACTTTTGGCTGTTTCGTTGGTATATCTACTCCAATCAGTGCTAGGAACAAAAAAACGTTTTTTTGTTTTACTTGGAAGGGATTTCTACAATTTCTTTAGTGAATATATACTTTTGGGAAAATATGGGAGCCATAGTAATTTGTTACATAATTAATACCTTCTAATACTTGAAAAGGCTGTATGTTGTAATTAAGCTACCGTACTTACTTTCCTTTGGTTTGAATTTGATCAGGTTGCCTTTAACTTTGACAGGCAGTGGGTCGTAATGACAGCTTCCCGGTGGTGCACGTCTACATACACATAAATAAATAAATAAATAAATAAAACACCCAAAAAATACATTTTATCAGGGGAGTGTGACAAAACCATGTTGTTCAGAACATTCCTACACATTAACTGCATTTTTAAAAAAAGTTTTGTATAGGATCCGAAGTTATTCTGAAATAAATATCCATTTTCTGTCTGGAAAATCAAAGGGCACGCTGGCCTGTGGCATGCTGACAAAACAATAAAATTGATTTGTTTTCTGTTCATTATTGGGGAAATGTTAGTCCCAAATGTCATCAAAGAGACCATGTAACATATTAGGTACACATTTCAAATATGCCTCCAAACCAAAAAGGATTTAAAATTTGGTTTCGTAAAAGCTAGCTGTCATGTCCCTTGAAATACAACCATGTTTAATGAATTCCAGAGTTTGACCTGGACCTGCCCGAATGGGAGGGGGCTTTGCTCTGACTTACTGTATGAAGTAATAGAAACAAAAACGAAATACATATTTCAAAACAAATATACCCAACTCAGTACATTTTGTGAAAACCTTTGTAGGAAATATTTTTGAATGTTTTCGAAGTCACCCACTGTGCCCTACAGTTGCTATGTACTAGGAAAGTATCCGTTGCACTGCAAACTATATTTTTGGATGTCAATTCTACAAGTGGCACCACAGAAACAAAGGATTCAAGCATTTCATGAAACAACTGTCTCCAAGAGAGTATAGAAATCACCTGGATCTTTTCTTAGCACTCTTGCTTACTCTCCTTTTCAAGGGTTGCTTTAGAACTTCATTAAAATGTCCTTAAAACTGAACTGCAACGTAACTGCTTTAATGCCGGCCAAGGGTTAATGTGACCCAAGAACAAATCACACTAACAAAGTGATTTTGCATTTGTGCCAACATTGTCTGGGTGGACATCAGAGGGATTTACAAGACAGTGCCTGATATTGCTGCCAACACATGCTTTTCACGTTTGCCAAGAGTCTGGAAAGACAGCAACCCACAAAAATCTTAGTGGTAATTTAAACACTGAGAAGTCTCTGTGAATCACAAATCTTCCTTACTGATCCATTCCTGAAACAACAGCTTTTACTTAAATTGTTTTTGCTCTCACTGGAGAACAACATGGTTGTTAACAGTAGGCTTTAATATAAAACTGTGTGCCATAAACCTGAACATACTACAGTGGAAACAAGGATGGAGCAAATGGGAGCTCTTTAATAATGATGCTAAACCAAAAACATAGAAATTCCAGGCAAATCAAATTTGCAGTCACTCAAGTTAATTATATGTAGAATTTTGCCCCAAGCTGTTTAATATGCAACAAAATATATCTAAACCATGACATATGCTGGGTGTCCTGCAGAAACATTTTGAAAAATGAATAAACAGCTAATTATATTTACAGCTCTGGTAAAAAAGGTACGTTTGGACATAGTCAACCTAGGAAGGGAGGGAACTGTAATAGCTCCTTACCTTGAAGGATCTACAAATTTGTACACAACACCTGAGGCTGATGTTGCGCTTGGCACGCCAGTAGACATGAAATACAGCTCTCCTATCAGCATAAACACATAAGACAGACAGGGAGTGAGAATGTGTTTATAAAAGGACACTTTGCTCACCTACCCAAAAGGTAGACAAAGCACATTTAGAATTGAAGATGAAAATGGACCAATGGTTTCCATTACAATGTAGAATGCTACCAATTACAGTCGTCCATTTACTGTGTTTTTTTGGCATAATGTGAGACATAGAACCTTTATTCCTCTCTCATGCTACAGCCCAGGTTAATAATTTGCTTGGTCAGGGTGGTAGCTAACTCGATTTGTAACAAACTTCATCTCTATTAATCTTGCATTTGGGCAATGTGTGAAATCTAGCAATTTCATAGCTAAAAAAACAACAGCAACCTTGCCTTGGTAGGTATTTGCTTATGTATGCTGAAACAGGGTTCATGTCCTTGAAGAGGATTACATCACTCTCCAAAATAGACTTTCAGCTAAATAATCTGCTCAAACAAGAAGTGACTTAAAAGCATATTTAAGTCCTTAGAATTAACATGCAAAAGACAAGATAAAAACATGTGCTTGTGTTTGTCTTTACCCTTGCTATGTAATTACTTTGTCAAATGGTAAATTAGGCGTTACAGATTTACAGCTGGATCATGCCCTCCAATCTAACAAATTAGCAACAAGTAATGCTTTCTAGAATCTGATCAGTGAATTTGGTTTAAAGGTGTCGTTTTAAGAATAGTGCCCACTGTCAAACCCTACCTGCCTCATCTTCTCCAAAGGAGATGATATACTGGTAGTAGTTGTTGATGAGGCCCGGGAAGGCACATGTTAACCCCATTCCCATGCAGATCTCATGGTAGTCCCACTGTCCCGTACGCCTGTTCTCCTGTAGTGTCATCATGCGTCTAGAGAGAGGACAGGAACATTTCAACAGCACATGCTGGGGACATCTCCACGAGAGCATTTAGAAACACAAACAGAGTTATTATCATTATTCATACATGTGTTGCCTTGAGAAGCTTTCTGCCACTTTAGTAGCAGTATATACAATCAAGTAATGCATTTGTGTATATCTGTCTGCCTCTGCTGTCAAGTCACAAGTGCATAATACATTCAAATGATTTCCAGTGAAGGTAAGAGACTTACCCGCTCATGAAGTCTCCAAATATGTACATGCCATTTAAATTGGGATATTCACAGCCTCGGTAGATATAGCCCCCTGTAACCGATTTTCCCATCTTGTGTGGGTAGGCATATATAGGAAGAACATCATCTAAAAAATGAGGAGAGTGTTACAATATTAACATCACATGCCAATCTTATACCTCTCCACTGCCAGCCTGGCAAAATAGCGTTCAGAGCAATAAACCCACCCTCTTTTTGGGACTTCACCAATATTTTGTAACCAATACCATCAACTCATTTAAGGTGAGTCTAGGGTGATTTAAAATGGAAAACACTTCCATGACATGCCCTCTGGTGATCGCTGCTAAAGAAAGCACTGTTCCCAGATGGTAAGAGTTGAGATCTCCTAAAATTTCAATATTGACATTTATAACTGTACCTGAAGTCCTACTTGTGAGTTATGAAATACCAGTAGCTTTATTCTTACCGTTTTTCCCAATTTGGAAGTTCAAAAAAATCTAACATTGAATATCAAAAGCTTTTGCAAATCAATGCTAAACCTACAGTGGTCTTTGAGATAACAATTTTAGACATGGCTTGTGACATCATGAAGTAAATGTAAAAGTAGAACACTCATCTAAAGAACTGTTGGAACATTTCATTCAAATCAAATGAGTCACTCCAGTTGATTATGATGCAGAACTTTGCCCTAAACGGTTTAATATGGAACTAAATATATCTTTACCAGAAGGAAAAAAATGTGCTCTGCAGAAACATGTTGAAAAATGTATAAACAGAAAATTATATGTCAAACTCAAAGTAGAGATCTTGAGATCTCTTGAGATATAACTATCTGGTGTTCAAGCTCTGAAGTCTGTCTGCTAGCTATGAAATACCAGTAGCTTTGATCTTACTGTTTTTCCAATCTGGAAGTTGTATGAACATGTATAAACTTGTGAACACTGTTTCTCAAACACTATCAAACATTGAATATTTTGAAATAGAAATCTTTTACAAATCAACTCAAATAAACCTATAGTGCAGAAAACCCACCTAAAGAGCTGTTGGAACAAAGTTTCTTATCATAACAAGAGAAACCTTCTTTTGCTCTCCAGCCATAATTCTTTCCTTTCTCTATGATGTCTACTTCCTCATATTTATTTTGTCCCACATCTCCACAGAAGATCCGTCCTTTCCCTTCCTTAGTTTGGGGGTCTCCTCTGTCCACAGAGCAACGCCACATGTTCCGCACCCCGTACGCATACACCTCTGGCCGAGCATCTGGGTACCGTATGAAGGGGTTGTCAGGTGGGATCCTGTACACAGGCCCTCTATCATTACTGTCCACATCAATGCGGAGAACCTTGCCCAACAGGGCAGACCTGGGGAAAGAAAGCATACAATGGCGAATTAATCGGTCTTATCCCCACATACTGAACTTATAACTTGAAAGCTAAGAACCTGCTCCAGCCTAATGTACAACATGGAGTTACTAATACATTGAGGGGAAATTGTGCATCAGTTTTCCAAAAAATGTACAGTAGAATTTTATTTGGAAAATGAAATAATGCACATCTAGAATCAACTGTGATGGTTACCGTAGACTTAAAACGTGCCCAGGGAACTAGATTCACGACTGGTACACACAGACAATTCCTACTGTATATATTCCAACTGTAAGATTAATGAGTGAAGGCTGTCAAAAGAAAATGTGAAAGACATGTTCTGCAGTCATAAATGGCGTGGGTTATTGATCTAGGATGGCAAAAGGCATTACACACTCCTAGGAATGACCTATGGCACTATCAATAATGAATGTGCCATACTTGAGGCCCACCAAGCAATGCTGACATCACAGCAATGCTGACAAACATTGTTTGAACACATGCAGTGTTTACAGTGCAAAGTTAAAGCATGAAGTACGAAAAGCCCATTTGGTGGCCATATTGGGAGTAGTGATGAACCTAGGATAAGTCATACACATCTATTGACATGAAAAGTGTGCGAAAACAAATCTGTCAAGCAAAGGATTAAGATTGTTTGAACAACTTGTTTGAACAAAAAATTGCTTGGAATGAAATTGAAAGAAAGTTGAATATTCAGTCCATGTTTGCTCTCACTTGTTCTGTGAATTTCCGTATTTCCCGAAAGGATCCCCTGCCATTCCACCATCCCCAGTGAAGATGTACAAATATCCATCATCAGCGAAGAGTATCTGACCCCCGTTGTGATTTGACGCTGGTTCGTCTATCTCTAAAACAATCCTGGTGAAAGATTTGAATCAAATCGGTACTTAGTAACAAACACAAGCATCAAAATAAAAAGGAACACTTTTTATAACTACAGTTACAGTAACTCAAACCTCTGTATTTGAATGCATCTGCATAAAGAATGACTGGAGAATTCTTCTGATTCACACACAAACACAAACCTTTCTGAGCTGTGGTCTACGACATTCTTATCTCCACCAGAGATGCGGAACTCGCTGATTCTGATCCTCTCATCGAAACCAACCTCCACCGAATAATAGACGTACAACTTGCCATTGTACTTGAATTTGGGGTGAAAGGTCAATCCAAGGAATCCTCTCTCGTCACCCTCCCAGGGAGAAGTTAACACTGCCTTAGTGATGTTCAGAAAGGGCTTCTCCAGCTTGGAGCGATCGGGCAAATACGTCCAAACCAAACCCACTTGTTCCGCAATAAAAAACCTGTGTGTGCCGTCGTTGGCATGTACCATAGCCAGGGGGTTCTTTAGCCCATTAGCCACTTCCTCCAGACACAACTGCAGACAGCCCTCAGAGTCTGCACTCACTCGCCCCAGGTTTTTAGTCAGCTGGTCATTAGTCAGTAGGTGGGGGTAGCAGTAGTCTGTGTCTTCTAGCTCCACATGCTTACAGAACCTGTGCTGGTCTTGTTCTGCCTCCACCAGACGGGTGTCATCGGAAAGCATGGTGATGGTTGACCTGCATTTCATCCAGTACTGAGAGCAGTAGTCCGGACAAAGTCCTGGGATAGATCGCACAGGGGTGCTGGGGTCTTCTGCATCAAAGAGGTGTGCTGCATAAGGGGAACATTCCTGGACGAGCGAAACAGGAAAGGAACTAAGAGCTTTGTTTTGATAGGTCCCAAGGCATAACTAAGGCATGTACGTGCACATGCATACAGTACGTGCAAAGACTACAATATGGTATGAAATATGTATATTTAAAACACACAAGATGATGTCCCAGCCTTTACCATTTGAAACCTATAAATGTTATTAACTACTCCTCCTATATGTTCATAGCCCTTTTGAATATGGCAAGAACATGCTAAATAAATATATGTATATATGGATGCATATTATATAGTATGTCACCTTGTGTTTATGTCTGTATTAAAAAATAGCGTTCAAATAGCTTCATTTTTAAAAAACGATCTCTTACCTGGCAAATAATGTCGTGCACGTACGCTGCACAGTTCGCGTAACCGTAATAGTCGAAAGTGTCCATGATCCGGTAGAACTTCGCCATCAATTCCTGGTCCTTTGCAGAATCACAGCAGCCGAACTTCTTGTACATTACGCAAAATACAAGCTCGTTTTGGGGTTGAAATGGAGGCTTAAAATCTAGACACTGTGGGTGTAAGGACACAGGTGCGATCCAAACACCACATAAATATACTAAAATAAATGGCGCGTGCCTGGCAATTCTCGGTATATTAGAATAATGCATCATACTTTTCGAACGTCCTCACTTAAAATACATGCAACTTTCCTTTCAACATGGTATATGCAAACAAAAAAACGAGACTTCGGATATCCTCTCGATGTCTGTTCTCTCAAATGTGCACTTTATCCAGGTTTTAATAATCGATGTTACCTCCAGTCAACTGCATATTTCATTTGCTCTCCTCCGACGCTTTTCGTGTCCGAACTGTCGTCAATTCGAATCTGTTTATGTCATCAATTAGTTCTTCTCAGAATGCTTCTCTCCTCGTTGAATGACGAAATCATTCTGGGTTCGCGAGTAACCTTTCCCTTAAAAATTATATCACCGCAGACGTTCATCACTCTCCCTTAAATACAACCTCACAAATAACCATATCACCGTGGATTCATCTCATAACAGGAAATCAAACGGAGGAAGTCAACGTCTGTAAGTCAGCGAGATAGTGAGCTAAATACATTTTGCAGCAACCGAAGAGGCGAATCGGTTCCGAAAACCGAAGAAACGGGAAAAATACAAAATATACAATTTAGGCATCCATGTCTGCTAAAATGCGAAATAAATTCATTTTCATTTGGTCACAGCTCCCCATTTAATAGAGTAGGCTACTTTTATAGTCTAACTAATGCGAAGCACTCAAAGTTTGAAATAGTTGCTGATAATGATAATTACAAATGAAGATGTTAGACAAATAACAAGAATTACATTAAAACGTGATCCAGATGGGATACATTCAGGCAAATTCGCGCAAATACACCCTTTTAGATTGTTAGATATCTTTAAGTAAACTTCACCCTTGCCTTTGATCCGCATAAAAACCTGACCGGCTATTATAAGGCTATTAAACCTTTTTGGTATTAGGCCAAACTTGGTCGCGATGTGGAGCATATCCAGAGCTCATGTCGGTGGAGACATGAGTATGCATTGTGATTTACACCAGGGAAATTATTTTGAAAAGGGAGAGACCAATACTAAATACTTACAAGTGCCTCCATTCAGCTGAGACTAATGAAACCAGCATGGCGCAGGGAAGAGCACTGAAGATTTGGCCGGTATAGAGGAGAACACCTCCCTACCTACTTGCACATAAGTAAAAAATAAAACATAAAAAGAGCACACACACACACACACACACACACACACACACACACACACACACACACACACACACACACACACACACACACACACACACACACACGCACACACACAGTGCCTTGCAAAAGTACTCAGACCCTTGGACATGTTCAAATGTTGTTGGATTACAAATGATACATTCACTTTTTTTTTTACATTTAATATTTTTATTTAAACCTCAAATTGAATTTGTATAAAGAAATTAATTATGGCAGCAAATATTTTAAATAAAAACTAAAAAAACTGAAATATGCTAATTGCGAAGTATCCAGACCCCTCGCATTGATATTTTTGCTGCATATATAATAGCTTTCTGTCTTTTGTGCAAAGGTTCTACCAACTTTACACACTGGTTGGAATTTATTTTCACCCATTCTTCCTGGCAGAATTGCTCCAGCTCTCAAGTTGCTTGGACATTGCTTATGGACAGCAATTTTCAAGTTGTACCACAGATTATTGGTGGGTTTCATTTCAGGACTTTGACTGGGCCACTCAAGGACATTCACCTTTTTATTCTTGAGCCACTCCAATGTAGCATTGGCCCTGTGCTTTGGATTGTTGCCCTGCTGAAAGGTGAATTTTTGCCCCAGCTTCAGTTTTTTGGGAGACTGAAAAAGGATTTATTTTCAGTATCTGCCTGTTCTTTGCTCCGTCCATTATTCATTCTATTCTGGTAAGTTTCCTAGTCCCTGTTGAAGAGAAGCATTCCGATAGCATGACACTGCCACCAATATGCTCCACTGTAGGGATGGTGTTACGTGGGGCATAGGCTGTGTTGGGTTTGCGACATACACTTTGCATTTTGGCCAAAACACTCTATTTGACCACCTTTATCCCCATATCTTGGCTGGATCACTCAAGGTGGTCTAGCAAACTCCAGGTGGGCTTTGAGATGTTTTGTTTTAAGTAATGGCTTTTCTTCTTGCCACTCTGCCATGCAGGCCAGGATTATGCAGTGCTCTTGATATTGTTGACTGATGCATTATTACTCCATTCTCAGTCACTGAACTCTGTAGGTCTTTTTTGGCCCCACAGTGGCTTCTCTCACATGTCTCCTCCCTGTTTGATCACTAAATTTGGAGTGATAGCCTTTTCTAGCCAGGGTCTGGATGGTATGATGCAGCTTCCACCTCTGATTATTGAGCCAACAGTGATCACTGGGATATACAAACCTTTAAATATGTGTGTGTATCCTTCTCCTAATCTATGCCTGATTTGAAAGAACTTTGGTCTTCATTTTTGTCTTTCCTTCAAATTCACTACCCGAACAATGATCCTTACAAAGACAGGTGCTTTTAAGCCTGAAATCATAACAATCACTGTTATGGAACACAGACAGGGGCCAATCAACTTACTGTGTGGCTCGTTAAGGTAATGTTTTGCACCTGCATTTATTGACAGCTGCCAGAGGACAGGGTTTGAATATTTTTGCAATTAACATTTTCCCATTTTAACTTCATTTTAAGTATCTATGTATATACTTTTCTCACTTGTTTTTTTTTTACAAATGTGTGGAGTAGGTTGTATTTATAACATATATTAGTTCTTAAATTACAGTGTTATAAATGAAGGCTTTAAAGCAACAAAATGTGAAAATTGTGCAAGGGTTTGGGCACTTATGCAGTAGACTCAGTTTTTATTCTCACCCTTGATAAAGATGAACAAAGGAGATATAAGGAGAAGGAGAATAAAATATATAAGTAATGAGCTTTATTTTATTCTCACAAAATGCAGAAAATTATATTCTTTAATAATGAATTAGCATGAACTAAAAAAATGAATTTCTATAAATAAATAAAAAATCAAGAACCACAAATATTCACACCCCTGTTTTCAGTACTTTGTGGTTCCTCCCTTCGGCATCATAACAGCAAGTAGTCGCCTTCTTTAGTGTTGTACGAGGTTATGGAACTTCTTGGCAGGCATCCTCAACCATTCCTCCATGCAGAATTGTTCTAGTTCTTTCAGATTCTTGGGTTGACGTTTGTGCACTGCTTTTTTGAGTCAAACCACAAATGTTCAATTGGATTCAGGTCTGGAGACTGCGATGGCCATGTCAGGACATTGATCTTGTGCTCTGTCAACCATTTCTTAGTTAATTTGGACGTATATTTATGATCGTTGTCTTGTTGGAAGGTCCATTTGCAGCCAAGGTGTAGCTTCCTGGCAGAGGGAACAAGGTTTTTGGACAAAATGTCTTGGTACATGCTGGAGTTCATAGTTCCATCAATTTTAATAAGGGTCCCAGATGCCGTTTTTGGATGCAAAACACCCCCAAAGCATTAAAGATCCACCACCATATTTCACTATAGGCATGAGGTGCTTTTCAACATTACTTGCATCCTTTGGACACCAAACATAACACTGATGTGCATGTCCAAAAAGCTCAATTTTTGTTTCATCTGACCACAAGACACAGTTCCAATTGTAGTTCAGATGTAGTTTGGTGAATTCAAGATGCCTTTTTTGGTGAATTGTCTTCAAAAGAGGCTTCCTTCTTGCAACTCTGCCATAAAGGCCATTGTCATGTAGGTGTCGTTGAATGGTAGCTTTAGACGCCTTATAACCCTAAGATGCCAGGTTGTTTTGTATCTTGAACTGTGCCCCTTGGACTTATTTTTGCCTCTTGAACCATCCGTCTCACTGCACATGGGGGCAAGATAGACTTGCGTTCTCTATCTGCCAGGTTAGCCACTGTTCCAGTGGTCTTAAACTTCCTAATAATTGATACAACAGTGGAAAGTGGTATCTTTAACTTTTTAGTGATTTTTTTGTAGCCATCTCCTGATCTGCAACAATAAATTTGTCTTGTCGGAGTTCTTTGCCTTTCACCATGATGATGGCTGACCACAATATTTCAAACGTGTTTTCCCTCCTTTTTATATGCTAGGGAAACAGGAAACCATTGTATAGTTCTTTAACCTTTCAATGAACTTAAAATAAGTTGTATATTTATGAAGATTTGTTTTTGTTGGATTACATTTAAAAGAATAGTTAGGGGTGTGAATAACTGTGATCCAGATGTTTTCTGGAAAAAAATATTATTAATAAAACGAAATATGTTTTTCCGAACAATTGAATTAGTATTGAATGTTTGTAATTTTCTGCATTTTTTAAGCATACATATACCTCAGTACTTGTATCCTTTATTTTATATTATCTATTTTGTTCATCTTTATCAATGGTGTGAATAAAAACGGAATCTACTGTACATGATGCCAATCATGACTGCACCATAAATCTTGAAATGAATGAAACTACACATTTTGCATGTAAGTTGTAGCTGCCAATAGAAAGCATATAATTATAAATTTGATCTTGCCCCAGAATGTGTTATCTATTCCATATATATTTATAATATTTGTGATTTTAGCTATGACTAGCTCTATCAGTCATGAATATGTTATATATTTAACATAAGACTTGTGGCATTCAGACTGGGCAAAACCATTAGTGATTCAAGATCCAAATTAGATATGTAATCATCTTCAAGAGGGGTGTTTCAAAAATATGTAAACTTGTTTTAGCTATATTTCAACCACAATACCTTTATTAGTGCAGTGGATAATTGGTTTATGAGGAAATGGTAGTCAGTGCGCAAAATCAGATTTTTGCAGGATGTCCAAGTGCGAATCCCTAATATTGCGTATTACGTGGGTAAGGTCAGAATCCGAATAGTGTAGAAGCGGAATGTGCGCAACTCGTTTCGTAAACTCTTTATGACTTTTCACACCCGCGTAATTCCAACGGGACTCGGAACCACGTATGTAAACAATACAGAGATGGGAACACCGCTACATAAAAGTCACCGAAGTCTTCAAAAAGAGCTGTGGGCACATTGTCCACAAGGTGGGGATCTATCCACGCAACATTTTTACGTCATCGGTCTCCGCAGCACAGCACTTGTTGAACTCAGGAAACTGGAAATGCACAAAAAATCTGCGTATTAAATTCATATGTGTATAACAACGATGAAATTAAGTGTAACAATGCAAATGTGTTTTATTTGCAATTTCCCTCGCTTTCATAAACATTATGATTATGAAACTAGTGGGAACAGTGCTGCCATTGTTTAAATGTAGGTCACGGAGCATGCAGTAGGGAGGGACATATGTAGGGAAGGATGTATGCTCACTTGGTAATAATGATAATTCAATCAATTATACCAGCTTGGCTCTGGTCTATGTATAAAAGCAATATGGTACAACAAGTCTGGCAATGAGAAGCAAAGACGCTGCCATAAGGCTACGTGCTATAATTGATTTGATTTTTGATAATATGTCCATATTTTGAATAACTTTTAAGAAATTTGCGTAATATGATGGATGGTAAAAACCAAATGTATGTTCATTAATGACTGCTATCTACAATTATTTACTAAATGCTTTCATTTTCGCAATATACTTATATGAATCACGATTCAAATCCCTATCGACTGCTTAAGATTCTCAATTGGTTAGTAAATGACCTTTTCGCAGTTTGGAAATGATTACGGCTCCTTTAAGGAGGCAGAGCTTTGCATCTCAAAGGCTTGACTGTACCTTCTATCTACCTGCTCGGACTATTTTTCTACTTCTTCATTGGTCGCCTCAACAAAATCCTCTTGAGTAACTTGAACCAAGTCTCTGAACGAGGAGGAACAGGGAATTTCAACCTGGTAAAGGATTCAATACACGGACAACAATTCGCGTACAAAAAAAGTGTTAGCTGGATGAGCGTGTTCGCTCTTATCATTGATTAATGAACATTTCACTGCTGTTTCGGAGCAACATGTTATTCTAGGACAGTCATTTCCCCACGTAAGTGATAAAGAAGTAAGATCTTAATTTTAATGTAATTAACCGGCGAAGTGTATTAGTTTGGAGCTTGTACTCTGGTTGTGCTTCAGTAGTCTGGATTTTGCTAGCTGTGTTATTTACAAACGCGCTGACATCACTGTGCGGTGCTGCACTGACTGAGGAACAGCGAAAAGCAACTACTGGGACTGTCTGTGATTATTTTCTCATCGTTCTCCTGGTCCAGTGTTCAAGGGGAACACTTGCTGGATTGTGCATTTACATCAACCAGGTATTGTTTTCCATAAAGGATCATATCACTTTAAAACTGGAAAAGGGAAAACCAAAGAAAGCCACTTAAACGGAAACTGTCGGCTTTTTGCGCTTTAGTATCAATTGTACGTGCACGGCTTTCTATTTGGGTCACCTGCTCCAGCTCACGACTTGATTGTTTTCCACGTTTAATTTTATTTCGGCTTTAGTTCATGTCTCGTCGGAGTTATTTTCTGTATCATGCATTTAGATATGAATATAATGTCATCGTGACGACTGGATTAGGTAACTAATTATCTGCATATTCGTTCCAACCACACTGTAAAACGTATAGCGGGACTTTAGGAGGGAATATGGCTAAAAATGCATCGGACGGTTCGAGGGATGATTTGAGTAAGATTCCAGACGAGGAGCTTTTGAAATTGAGCAAAGACGATCTGATCAAAAGACTGAGAAAGGCAGAAAATGAAAACATGAACTTAATGGTGGAACACGGCAACATGATGAAAGACGTCAACCGGAGACTACAGGTCCACCTTCACGAAATTAGGGGCCTGAAGGAGGTCAATCAAAAGCTGCAGGACGACAACCACGAACTGAGGGAGCTGTGCTGTTTCCTAGACGATGACAGGCAAAAGGGCAAAAAACTGTCCCGGGAGTGGCAGCGGTTCGGCAGGTACACCGCCGGCGTGATGTGGAAAGAGGTAGGCGCGTATCAGCAGAAACTGAAGGAGCTGGAGGCCAACCAAGACACGGTGGTACGCGAGAACGTGGAGCTCAAGGAGATCATACTCATGTTAGACGAGGAGAGGAACGGAGCCGGGTCCAGGAGCTCCATAGACAGCCAGTCCAGCCTGACCAATTTGAACGGCGGCTCTGGCATCATCCGGGACGTCGGCGATGGGAGCAGCACCTCCAGTACGGGCAGCGCTGGTAGTCCGGATCACCACCACAACCACATACATAAACCTGGGGAGGCCAAGATAGGGACCATCAGGAGGTCTATGGATGACCTGTCTGCACCCCATCACCACAGGAGCATCCCAAATGGACTGAATGGTAAGTAAGAGTTACACGAAGTGTGCCCTTATGTATACAAGCCAAAATGTTAGAAGCTTATTGTAAGCGTGTTAGCTTAATAACTGACAATCTACAGTTGCAGTACATACCAAGATTTTATTAATACTCACTATGAAATTGACGTATGGGTCATACATCCCTTGGTGATGTGCTCAAATGCATCATTGTTCTTCTGGAAATAGATGTAATGGCTTAAACAAATGTTTCAGATAAAGCACATTATCATCATATCTCCATAACCAACACAGTTCTGTATTTCTAATTGAGCTGGGTCATTTTAAATCTAGAGGTCTTGCTCTACTTGACAAGTCAGCGTTATTTCTTCCCAAGTCATTTTTGCACTGAAAACATTATTTTGCTGATGGCAGGAGACAAGCACACATGAATCAACAGTTATTTTGTATTGAGTGAAGTGAATGCAGGGAATATGTCCAGTGGCCTTGCGTACATTCTGGATATTACAAGAAAAGAGAAGTGGCAGGCTAAACAAATGCTGACTCTGGATGGGCCTTTATCTACATGTTGACCCCTTCAAGGCATGTACTGTGCTGCAGTTGAGGATTGACAGAGTGTCACATTGTATTTGGCTCCCAGGGATTCTGTATGATGGGTCTGAAGGAATGGTGTCAGGCATTAATTGAGTCCCCACAATGAATTATGGAGAGCAACTAAAGTGGTGGTCTAAAGTGCATGCAACATAACCTCATATTGGCAGTCTGAAGTAAAATGGAGAGAGAGAGTGTTTCACTGAAAAGATAAAATCTGCTTCTTTGCTGTCAACAGAAGAAGCTTTGAAAATGGTGCTCTCTATCCAGCCGTTCATCCCTGAGGGCAGATAGAACTGGTACATGGAGCCATGTCTCCTGTCTGGGAACTTAATTTTGAGTCCCGTCCTTTGCCTCAAAAATGTCATTTTGTGGACCCACTGAAAAGGCTGGCTTAAAACACAATGTAACTGGTTTAGGATTTCTCTCTCGACTTTACTGTGTTTTGATAAAAAATGTTGTTGTTGTTGTTGTTGTTTTAGTGTATTTAACCTATGTCCCTTTTTTAAGCACATTGTGTAATGATGGAGATGGTTATATTCATAAAGTGAACAAAAAACCCCAGCCTGTGCCATATGCCTCATAATTAGGTTTATCCTATAAAGAAGTGCTCTTCTTAATTGCCTTTATACGAGATTACGCTCAATCATTCTGGATGTGCTGCTGTCCATTGTTAATGTGGCTGTCAAGGAGATTTTTTACCCGTCTTTGGAATGCATTGGACAAAGTCAGACACCGATGACCCCATTAAAGACCTCGATATCCAGTTGTGACTGTTTGATGAAATTCCATAATGAAAATTGATATTAAATACGTCTCTAAATGCAGTTATGAGGATATTGCAATCTTGAAGAGTGCTTTGAATATTACGCCTGTGCCTGCAGGTATTTTGAAAGGTGCAACATTAAAAACAAGGAAATAAAACATATTGCTAATGTTAGTGCAGAAATGTTTTATGTTCACCATTCCGAACAGACTGCCTTTCGCATTTGTTCTGAGAGTAGCTGCTGCTCTATCAGAAGGAGAAGTTGGTAGTGATCTCTTTGTGCACAAGGGATCATGTGGTTAGTGCGTAGAGAAAGTCAGAACCTTTGCACTTCCACAATATCTGGGTTGATTTCTGAGGCTTTCAACAAAGCATTTCACATGTTTAGCCTAGATGGGCTGAACGGTCCGTTCTCGTCATTATGTATTCTTATGTTCTTATGTCTGCACACATAGATTCTCCCATGGGAAGTTCTCAACATTCCCTACCTGGGTCTGCCCTCTTGACCACCCAACCTATGGATAAATTATTTACTACGCAAAAACAATCCATTGATCCATAGGATATCAAGATTTTCTCAGGACGCCAATTCCACCCTGTACACGCAGTGCATGTCATTAGATCCCCGGTGTTGTTGAGTTATCAAAATGTTGCAGACAAACGACAGGAGTGACTCACAGGTGCAAAAAGGGCTCTGCTTTTCTTCCGTGGTTTGAGCGTGAGGTGGAGTGTGCTTGGTGTGTGCCTCTGGCCTCCCTGCACATGTGAGTGTTTACTCTGTGGTGCAAAGTGAGCCTGTTAAGGACATGGTGTGAAATACCTTCGCTTAGCGTCTCCATTGGTAACTGGAGCAATGCTCATCTCACGGACCGCCTGGCTGGCAGAGTGAGAACATGCTTTGCTTTATCTGTCTCTAAGACGTATTTGCTTCTCCATAGCAGCTCAGCTGCACAGATGGTAGTATAATTACCACAAACCTGCCCCCTTGTTGTCACATTTGATGAGAATTTGTGCACTCAAGGCTCCCTTCAAGTAATGTCAACAGGAAGTCTGTGGGCAGTTACTTGACCTCTCAGTAAGATCAACCTTTTTTTTAAAGTGTTGCCACTTTGGCAAGGTGATCAAATTTTAAGACAAGAATGTAAAAAGACAATTTTTGGTGTTTGGGCAATGCTTGTGAATCATAATGTGTTTTCTTCTTCCAAAATGCTTTCACAAACAAGTGTATAAAAACGTGATGTTGTAAAACAAATGTACACTTTCATTTAGCATGGGATAAATCTAAGTTAAGCCTACCCGGGCACAAAGAAACTGAATAACCAATTTATTTTACCTGGGGCTCCTGATTGGTTCAGGCTGGACCCTTTATTCAGTGGGTAAAGCCATGGCTATGTCATTAGCTGACACAGTTGGCCTTATCCTGCCAGGGGAAAGGTGAGTTTAAGTTGGCCAGACTTTCTTGGGTTACTTGTGCATTACTTCCTCCCAGCAACACGGCAGGTGCCCACAGGCTAAAAGTTGTCTCCAGTGAGAGATATTCCTCTTCTCCATTGGACAGTAGTTGGGCACTGTGGTACTGTGTGGCCTGTAGAGAATCCCTGGCCTGCGGCAGAGTGCCTCGAGGGAGAGAATATACTTCAGCTGCAGTGCTCCGTGCATGAGTGGGGACGGCACAGTGGTGAGTCTAGAGCAGGGGTGGGCAATCTTACCCTGTGTGGGCCGGTGTGGGTGCAGGCTTTTGTTCCAGCTGAACAGTGACACACCTGATTCCACTAATCAAAGCCCTGATTGAAGACTTTGATTAGCTGATTAGTCAAATCAGGTGAGCTACTGCTCGGCTGGAACAAAAGCCTGCACCCACACCGGCCCACACAGGGTAAGACTGCCCACCCCTGGTCTAGAGCAGGGGTGTCAAACACAGTCCATCGAGGGCAGAGTGTATGCAGGGTTTTTGTCGCAACCAGTGCACTACACCAGGTGATTTTAATTAGTTCCCCTCCTTAGTTGAAGAAGGGGGGTAATTAGTGAAATCACCTGGCGTAGCAGTGGAGTAGTTGGTTAACAGTTCGTTCTCCACATATTTGACAGATTTATTTCAACTAGGAAAATCGTCCATTATTTTCATACTTCTTAATGTGTGAAAATGGCTGTCATGATTATTGCTTGATAAAATATTACCATTGTGCACTCTTGCATTTAATGTACTTGTTTATCTGGCTAGGCCTCTTGAAGTGCATGCTTCAGCTTAATAGAGAAGATCAAAGCTTTAGTTGCAGACTACATTTATGTTCCATTACTGTTCTATACCTGCATAATTTATTACCCATTCAGGCGTTTTTCAGATCGTGCTAGGTGCCGTGATTGGCTACACAAATCATAAAAGTTGCGAGAATATGCAATCTGCCACCCTCCAGCGTCTAATGGCACACCTGTGCGGGGCTTGCTTGAGACAGAAGAGTGTAAAAATCATAGAGTACCTCTTCATAGAGTCTGTGCTCTGTCTGTTGGCTTGCGTCTGAGCCCAATGATTGCATTTGATCAAAGACTGCTCGGTTGAACTGTGGCTCCCTTTGTGTAGCGCCCCTGTCCCGTACCGCACCGCCTCTGTACTCTTCACCGCAGCTGCCCCCCTTTTTCATCAATAGGTCCCCTTTTCTCTCCTCCCCCTCCCTGCACTCTCCCGTCTTTCTCTTGGTGACTCACTCACTCACTCGCTCGGTAACTCACTCACTCACTCCCCGCCTGTCTATATCCCCCCTCCCCTCCCTCTTATTCCCTCCCCAGTTCTGGTTCCCAGAGCAAAAAGTGCAATAGAGAGCCGTGGACAAAGGCCCTGAAAGGAGCATGACAGTTATTTGGAACTCGCAGAGGCCGTGGGGGTCAACGAGGGTTTGGGGTGGAGAGGGGATAGCGCTGGTGCATCCTGCTGTCTGGGTAATTGGATTTTTTGCTGTCACTCGGAAGCCAATGGAAGAAGCGCGAAAGCGCTGCTGCACGCCCCTTGCGCAGAGGCACGGGATGGGACGGCTGAGGCAGCCCCACTGAATGCTACACAAATGCAAATATTTAAAAAAATATATATTCTGACTATTCTAAGCCGTGTATTCGCATCCAAGTACTTGTGGCTGAGAATCTGATTTCATTCTAACTCTGGCTCCAGTTGCTGTGTCATACGGTGTGCCACATTAATTGCATTCTGGTTGCTTTCTGAACGTGGCTTAGAGCAGAAAGCCCTGGTTTTGGTTGGTTTGAAGAGGCAACAGGCAGGTCGAAGAGACCAGGTTTTTGCCAGTATTTATATACAATTGAAATATGTGTATGTATGCATATATATAAGTGTTGTATCTCGGTTTACGCTTTGAAATAAATAACCTCCACACAGTACAGTGAAAATGATTTCACTAAGCCAGTATTTTTTGGTTGGATATGAACCAACAGGCATTCCTCGTATTTATTTAATTTGACTTCAGGCTCGGTAAACATGGTTGAAAGACAAAAATCTCGTTTGTTTTCCCAAAGCAAAACTGACAAAAAAGCCATCACCACACCAACCTTCGGTGTGTTTATCAGTCCTGCAAATGATCATCATTAAGCCTGTTTGCATTAAGCCCCTCCATCGGTTCCTGTCACAAGATATGCTGATTACAGAGGCGGTCCTGTTCCCGGCAGCCCTGACCTCCTGGTGGGATAATCCCTGTCACAGGTTGTGTTTGGAGTCTGTGTCTCTCCCTGTGCCAGCGGGACCTATGCGCTCCCACTGCACAAACACTGGCCCCCAGACAGCCAGGCTCTTAGCCCCCCAGGAGACCCGTCCAGGAGAGAGAGGGGCCAGTAAACCATCCCCTCTCTGGTTTCTCTGCCCAGATTAACCTTTTCACCTAGGCGCATCATTGCTCATTACCAGTGCGTTTCGGTGCGCCACGCCACTAAACCTGGATAAGGGAACAAGGGGTCCTGAGATGAAACAGATGGCCGTCGGAGCGTGATAAACAACTCCTCCTAATGCGGAGAGAGACTTTGTTCACCTCCGCGAGTATAGGTTTTGGGAGAGCATTCCGATGTTCCCGAGAGAGAGACTTTGTCTGCCTCTGCGGGTATGCATTTTCGGAGGGCATTCCGATGTTCCTGTTCAGTGTAGGTGGCCCTTGGCGTGCCCGAGGCTTTTTTTCCCACTCCATAATTCTTCAAACCGTACTTTGGATGCTTTTGTATTGATTCGATACATTTCTCTGTGTTTATATTAATGCATGTGGAAATATGGGGTGATGACGAATCCCAAGTTGTTCTAATGAGTCAATGATTGTCCTATGCACTATGAATTTCCCCAAAAGCCTTGATGTATTGAACCCTTGGAGCCAAAAGTAAACAGGCTTAAAAATGTGACAAATCAGGCAAACAGAGCAATAAAATTGAAGGTGTTTTAAATAATGGCGTAATGACCACCTACAACAGTCCTGAAATTGCTTGAACAGATTTGAGCCAATTTGCTTAACGAGTGTGGTTGTGTGTGTATGGGTGTGTATTCATTGTTGCCATGACTCCTAAATTCATCCAGAGATTGTTTTGCCAGTTCTGCATTGCAGGATCATGTCTGTGCTGGAATCAGAGTTGAAGCTGGTGACCGTCTTGCTATAAAAAAAAAAAAGCAGTTCTATCCCCATCTGAAAAGAGCCAGACCCCCCAGCAGGTCACCTAGGGACCGAATGCCTCCATTTTGCTGGTGACAGGGTCCTATTACAGTCTGCAAAGATAGTGTTTCTCCTTTCTCTTCCCACGATGAAAGTGAACGGGATCAGGTTCCTCATCTCTGGACAGTCCATCAGGCCCATAGAGTTATCAGCACTAGTAAAAACTACAGATGTCTTTCATGTGAAGCACTTAATCCCAGTATATGAGGGCAGGTTTTTTTTTTTTAATGGCAGTTGCTGTACGCATATCCTTTTCTCATGGGTAAAAGTCGCCCGTGATACCTTTTTGTAAAATATGGTTAAGCCATGTTTCTTCGTTTTTTTATTTAAAAAAAATAGGATTTAGGCTCCTTACCTTTTTTGGGGGGGATCAGAGTCAATGGCTGAGATTGAAGTAATGCGTTTGTTATGTACAATGCTCATACTTGCGATTTAATACCCAGGAGCGGAGATGTTACTGAATCTCAGCTGCACTTCCTTGTAGAGAGAAATATCCTATTGATAGTGTAATCTCTAGATCTCACACAGATAATGTCAAACTGAAAGAGTACTGTTGAGAGTTTGCCAGGTCAGCCAAAACCAGGTCAAGCTAGCGTTGATTCAAATATTTTTGATGATAAACTGATACAACAGGAAGACAAAAAGAGTTTGCGCTTCAGTTAAAAAAAATTACAAAATTGCAACTCAAAAGGTTTTTTTTTTTAAGGAAAAAAATAAATCTGCTTACCTCACAAAATTAGGTTCCATTTTAAAACCGTTTGAAATATTTCTCATTCTTACCTATAATTCAACATTTGGAGAAGAGAGCATAAAGGTCATAAACACGTTGGGGAAGATACACAGTAGGTAATGAGCCACAGTGAAATCACTTAAATTTACAATCTTGAACTCTAGTCTGTCACAGTGGTCGGTTGTCGGTTTTGGCTGATTCTGATATTGAGAGGTAATTGCCTGCTCCCTGTCGCCTCGTAAAAAAACCCTACAAACATTGCCCCCCCTCAGAAACAATATTGCGATTGGGCCTCCTAAATGAGCTTGTAATTGGCTTGTCCCAGTTAAATCCTCTGGCAACTACAAATCGTACTCTTGGGATCAAGAGGCAATAAACCCTTGTGAGGGCAGAAATGAAAAAGGTAGTTTTGTAGATCCACAGAGGATCTTCGTAGGATACTCCATGTTTTACAGGTTTAAAAAAAAAAAGATTTTTCACGAAAATCCTCTCCTCAATTAACTTTATTTTCCCTCAGACTGCCATTTTACTCATTGCTGCCTTATGAAGTCATAAAGTTTATCAGTTTCCTACAGCAATCAATAGAATTGTGAGCCAAACAGTCTTGCATATGAAAATAAACACCTTTTTCCCGTACAGAAATGTTGTTTATTCAGTGCTGAGGAGCTCAATTTCCTCTCTTTGGCTGAATGAAGGAGTGCTCAGTCTCCTCTCTGAAGCTTGTTTATGTGCACATAGTGCTTCTTGCCCTGTCTATATTAGTGTTCAGCCTGCCTGGAAAGGTTTACTGCGCAGAGAGAAGAAAACTGCTGTTTTGTTATGATAATGCCACTGTGCAGAAAGGCCTTTGTGGGCTGAAATGAATAGAAGCCCGGACAAGAAGGGTTTAATTCTTGGAAAAAGGAACAGCCCACTTTTTCAAACTCTACTGCCAGCCAGGGAAGGAGATAGCTAATGGCCTGGCGGCTGTGAGGAGCGATTGGCGCATTCAAATGATGCTCCATAATCACATTCTCAAGATAATGGACACCCCTGCCACCACTCCACCGTCCCCCAGGTTTGGCCAGTAATTAAATCTCGGATCAGTCTGGCTACGAACGTCTCAGACATCTGGTCTGATCAAGTGGGGGGGCGGTGGAGGGACAGATTAACTTGTTTTTCCCCTTCAGTTGGCATCTTCAGGACATCAACAGTGTCCATGCGCTTAGATAACCAGGTTTGTTGGTAGTCAAGACGTCTCCACAAAATTTTGTGTCAATGTTGCTTTTCTGCTGCTCTTCTTGCTCTTTGCGCTGCTCTTCCTTTTTCGAAAAAGGTGGGTTTGCCTTTTATGAAATCATTACAAGGTATTAGAGGTATATCGACGCCACACCCAGTTCATTAATTAAGTTCAGCACTGCCCTTAATTACCCCAAATAATATATATATACACAAACACACACACAGTGCCCTCCAGAAAGTACTAAATGCAGGGGTGCCAATAATTGTGACAAAATCTTTTATTTTGTTTGATAAGGATTTTTTTTTTCTTTTAATAATTTATCATGTTTTGAGTGTAAGATCAAGCTGATGAACAACAAAGACATTTTTTCCATAACCTTTTTTGCTCATATTTACCAAGGGTGCCAATAATTCTGGAGGGCACAGTATATATATGTAAATATAATTTTGACTTATTTCTGTGGTGTTATTCACAGCTGTATAAAACTTTACATGATAAGATGCAGACTGATCACTGATTTGTAGGCACTTGTAAAGCAGAACTTATATGCATCTACCCATGTTGAATACTGGTGGTATCATTGTTACTTTGATTTAACAGAGGTGTGAGTGTGAATTCACAATGGAAGCTAAGCTAAGCTCTACCAGGCCCAGACAAATCCACTTCTGTAGCCATTACTCTTCATTTATTAAAGATGTTCAGACATAGTTTGATGTGGTTAATACTAGTCATGTCATGAATAGCTTCTTTGTCGTGTTATAATGATGGGGGTGGAGTGGTATAGGCCTATAAATAACATTCTTTACATTTTCACACATGAGAATACGCATGCTTGCTTTTCTAATGTGGAAACCATTTTCTCAGATTTATACTTGATAAACGAAAGCACTTTTTTTTAACGCAGGGATTGCTCTGTTATTTTTCCCCTAGCTTCCATTCTGTTTAAGGCGCCATTGCAGCCATTAGGGATAGAAGATGCTTCAGGGAATATTTCAGCTGTGTATGTTCAAAAAGCGGGTGTGTCAAGATTTCCCACATTCCTCAACAAACAATAGCAGAAGCAGAACATGAACATGAACAGACTGCGCGTGAAAGGCTGAAGGTGACAGGAAATGCACTGCAGCCCGAATCAGCGAGCATTCACTGCAGCGCAAGTTAAACACCTGCGGTATCCTCATTCGACGGGAGAACGTTAGCTTGACGTGGAGGTCTTGCACACTCAATCACAGCTTCAGAAAGTTGAACATGAGATAAATAAGTAAATGTACACACAGGCCTACATGAACAGAACTTTCCATTTCCCCCCCACACTGTAGCTGGGGAATGCCTGCCCAGATTGAATTAATTAGCTTGCCATATGAAGCTTGAGTGTTTCCTGCAGACTTTTTTGTTTCTTTTTTTCCCCCTGTGCAAGGCATAAATTCATTGGAGGGAAAAGAGGGCAAATGGGAGGGAGGCACGGATTGGCTGCCCTCCATGTAAATAACTGGTCTGGGCTGGAAGAGGTGTGGGGAGCCATGACAACGATTACCGGCCGGTTGATTGATCCCAGAGGAGCTTGCAGGGCACCCATGCTGGGGTGAAACGCTAGCCATGCAGATGGAAAAGGCAGTGGAGACTAGCAGTGGCATTGGGGAGCGGAGGGGAATGTTGGGAGAAGCACCGAAGGCATGTTAAGAGGTCACATTGCGTTTGTGGCAGCTCCGGTCCCGCCACGCCAGCATCACAGCCAGGGGAGAGGCTGGGACAATGGGATGCGGCCTTCCCACAAGGCTTTTACCCCTCACTCTGGCCACAGTTATGAGGGGATGGGCAGGCAGCCTGCAGGGTGGAGGGGAGGGCTTTTGGTGTAAAAGGCAACTGTGACAGGGCTAAGTCAGAAGTGATAAAGGAGAGCTGGCCTGTAAAATGCTGGATTAAAGTGAACAGGAGGTGAACTTAATTGTAAAACCACAATGGCCCAAGCTTCATTTGGGAATAATTTGAAGTCCCTATATATAATGGCCTAAGGCTCATGTGAAATATGACAGCCAATAAAGGGAACAATTGGCTTTTCTCCAGCAACTATTTGACATCTTGTTTTAATCTGAGTGATGTATAGCTTTCCTTGCCTGAAATAACTCCTAAATGTTCACAGATTCTGCCTCCTGCTTTGAGCATTGCTGAACAGTAATTTTATTTTCGTCAACATGGCAAGAACCTGACAATTTTTTAGGCTTGGGGTTAAGTGAGAATTTGTGCTGCAGATATACAATCATAAGAAATTTAGCACCAAGGTTGCTCTTTAATCACAGTTCTACTGTTTGCATCAGTCCATTCCTCCCGCATTCCTTAAAAACCCAGGCTGAAGGCGACGCTGCTGCCACCATCTGGATCGAAAAGATTTGGGGTCCCACTCTGCACCCCCGGAACGCCAAACCATCTGTCCGACAGCATTGTTCTCAAGACAAAGGGGCGAAGGACCCTTCAAAGACCGTTGCCGTGAATAGGACTATAACGTCATCCACCGGGCCACAATGGGAGGGATGTGCAGATCACTAGTGGCGGCCAGAACTGCTGAGTTAGAAAAACATCCCAGATCTGTGCATTGGGGGGGATTTAATTTCTAACCATGTCTGTGAAACCAAGTGTTACTATCAAACATTTCGTAAAAAGGCAGTGACCCTCTGCCGTGCTTCTCCAAGACAAGGAGAGGTGAGACCGGGTCGGAGAACTTGGTGTAGCTGAGTGTTCAAGTGTTCTCAGCCCCAACGAACAACTATGGTTTATAGAATCCTTTTATCTCTCACTATTAAAGTTTTATGGAAGCCATTTAGACTTCAGTACACAGAGTGCAGCTTTTCCTTCACTTCTGCTGGGAATCGTCCATAAAATTGAACATCCATGTAAATGCCATAACTGTGCTCATATTTAATAGAGACAGAGATGCATCTTCCTGACTGTCTGCAGTATTGTAAAGTTGTCAAAATGGAAGCTTTTCAAAATGGACACTGGGCTAAAACAAGAACCCAAAATAGTGTGCAACAGGGAATAGGAACATATTTCTTGTTTGTGTTCTGGGGCAGCTAATGAAGTTCCCAACTCATTAGAATACAAAAATACAAAAATAAAAACAAATACAAAAATGAACACAATTTTTTAAAACTCTCAACATGCCTGTTTTCTATATAAGCATGGAACATTCATAAAGTGAGCAAAATTACTTTTTTGTCAGGATTTCTAGTTATAGTGGAGCTTTGTTGATGTTACCAATAAGCCTTGGGCAAACCAATTTTTGAGTATTGATAAATTGTCTGGAAATGATCAATATGTATCAATAGACACCTGTATTTTTTAAATTTCTTTATTTTATTTTATATCAAACTAATAATTATGTGTGACATTACCCTACATTTCAGTATCTGCAAACATTCTAGATTTAAATCTATTGTAATTACTTCCTGAGGGCTTAACACAGTTTAATTCAGTTTCAAAAACAATGTCCAGCAGCCAACAGTTCGAACAAAAGGATATAAAGCATCTGGAATGAATAAATGTCTTGGTTACTATAAAGGTAGTAGCTTCCTTTTGACGATACACAAGTACAAGATAACATTCCTCAAGCTAATATTGGCTTGTAGCAGACAGAACTAGCTAGCTAACTAGCTAGCACACATGTTAATATAAAGCCAGCAAGCAATACCTGTATACCTACCAAAGCTAGCAATGCTACAGAAGCTGACTAGCTAGCTAGCTAACTATCCATCCATTGCATTAACAAAGACTAAGGCAAACACAACTTGAACACCATAATGAACATGAGTACTTTCCAAATTCAACTGAAAAAGTTGTTCACTATTATATAACTATGATCACTTGCCATTATTATCACTAACACTAATCAACAAAGTGTTAGCAAGCAGTCATCTATCAAACAAGTAGGCTAGGCACATTGCTACATTTATCATGTCAACCTATAAAATGAACAGTACATGCACTAACTAGTAGCTACCTAGCTGTGTAGCTTTTTTATCCACAGTTTTCCTAGCTCTACCACTGGCTGTGACCATTGTTGACTGCAAGTATTGCATATTTCCAGTTCTTAGTTGAATGCTTCAGCCAGCTACTACTAGTTAAAATATATCAAGATATATAGGGAAACACTAGCTAGCTAACAAGTAACAACTAATTTTATAATTCCTTAGAATATATCTAATGTCTAGCTAGCAAGTTGTGCTGATATGTTGTTACTCCGAATAGGCCTTCAAAAATTTTACAAATCATTTATATGATTTTTTTTTGATCTGATCAAAAAAATCTTTACATTTTAAGGAATGATTTTAATTCAAGATTTTGTTCTAAAGCTTTTAGAGATTCATTTTTTGTTTTCATTATGCTAGATTTGAATTAATTAATTTAATTAAATTGTGTCCTCATTAGGTACTTTTTTTGTTCTGAATAGCCCAGTAATCACAGGAAAGTTGTTAATATTCCCATCTTTTGGAAAAGTTACATATATGGGTGACTGAAACCATCAGCTCACAGTAATATGGCAGAGCAGTGCAGGGGAGTTCTTTAGTCATATTCATCCATAATAATATCCATACATCCATAACAACATTACTTCACTAGGTTGGAAATATGATACTCAGTGTATGTTGTCAGCATCAGGAAAGTTTTGACCAACACAAAAACAAACAACCAACCAATGTTTTCCCACAAAAACATGATGTTCTGTGTCTAATCATTGCTCTATTCTGTTAAATGTTTGTGAGGGAATTATTTTCTGAGCTACTTATTTATACAAATTTTAATTTTTCTTACAAGTATTGTTTTCTGACCAGCTTTAATAACATAAACATTTCTCACACACAAAATCTTTGAAGCATTTTAGATATTTAAATCTGCACTGATATGAAATTATGGCACAATAAAGGAACCACTTTCTGCCATGTGGAGCCCTTACAAATATGGTGCCATAGTAAAATGCATAGCCCTCTTTAGTGCTTTTCTCAAGTGTACAGAGTTTTTGAAAGATTTCTTCATAGTAATGTCATGGTTTAGGTAAAGAAATTGTAGAGTTTATGTAGAGAATATTCTCTATATTCTCTACATAAACTCTACAATAATATTGTAGAGCTATTCTGTATGTTTTCCCCCTAAACCAGCTCATGCCACTGGCCTGCAGTCATCTTAAGCTGAGTGCCATAGGACAGAATTAATGGTCATTCCCAGGGGGTGGAGTGGACTCTTCATGGTCATGTTGAATTTTGTTAGAATTCATCAATGCACTGGTGTTGAAACCACAACCGCTCTCAAAAGCTCTCACCTGGGATCCTATTTTGTTCACACTGCAATATGTGTATCAGAATTGAAATGATGGAATCATGTAAAATATTAAAAATTCAAAAAGACTTCAAAATTCTGCAGATTGAATGCCTGGGAACAATGAGAAATGTTTCTTCTTTATTATTTTTTTGCCTTTTATTTATTTATATTTTTATTATTATTATTATTATTATTTTATTATTATTATTTTTAAGCCTGGCAACAGTCTCTGGTAGCAGTAGCTGGGCTATTTTCCCACTCTGGCTCACTGAGTATTCCGAGAATGTGACATAATTTCGTAGACAAACATTATTAAAAAATATTGTATGTACAAAATTGTAAACCTACAATTTTAAAGGTTTAAGGACAGTAATTTTCCCTCTTTACAGTAGCTAACACCAAAAAATGCAAGATTGCATCAAAGGAAATATTGAAAGTGCCTGCTTTTGTTTATCTGTTCAGCTAAGGGGTGGCAAGACGTGTTGGTACTTGAAAGTCCCATTTGTGTGTGTTGCATATAATTAGGGCCTTTTAAAGTGCTGTGGGGATAAGGAAAGGTTATTGTTCCAACTGTTTTGTAAAGGACACAGTCAGCAAATCACAACATGCATTGGCTAAAAGGCATGTGTGTTGCCATTGAGCACCATGAACTCAATGTTGCCACTTTGTCTCAATGCTGATATTATTTTACACATTTAGTCTCTGCCATGCATGGATACATTGAGAGTGGCAATAGAACACCTAGAACATTCTCTGTGTTATTTGCTACAGAGCAGATTTCAATGTATGTCATGTAGTAGGCTACTGGTTTAAAAAAAAAAAACTGTCTTAAAATGTTCACTGACAAATGTTGTTCTAATTTGAAGTAGAATGTATATATATATATATATATACAGTATATATATATATAGTAAATACATTTTGACGTGCATGTAAACTGAGAACATTTGTAAACATTGTAAAATACCTTTTCCTTCCCGGTGTTACAGGTATTAGATGCCTGCAATGATGTCTATTGCTGTATTCCTGCACTGATCTCGTGCGCTAACTGTGATTGCTCCTACCATGTATTGATGCACATCTTGTAAGTCGCTCTGGATAAGAGCGTCTGCTAAATGCTTAAAATGTAAAATGTAAATGTAAATGAGAAATATTTAAAATAATTAGAAAAAAATGAAAATAAAAAAATTACTTCATAGACATAGACACATATACACATGCATACACGTATATTATATATATACATGCACGTCAAAATGTATTTACTGTATTTAAATGATGCAGACTAGCTAGTTAACTACATCAGAGAATTAGCATGGCTATGATGGTGGAACGCCTTGTCTAAGTTCTCTTGCTTCTCTGTGTTTGCGTATAAGATAATAACTGTGTTTGCGTATTTCCCAGATAAAATGGCAAGGAAATGTATATAATTTTATACTGAGATGATCAATTTTAGGCCTGGAACAAAGTTTAATTGTTACAAATTCACCATGAACAAAAAAAAGTATAACTTAAAGTGTAAGGGACAGGATGCTCTGGTTTGATTAACAAGTTAAAATAAAGGTCGAAACAACAGATTGAACAGAAAATGTATTTGGAACCAGGACTGTAGCAACTTTTGGTCCTGAAATCTGCACTTTAGTCAGCCTTATTCTGTAGAATTATACTGGACATCATTTTTCAATCGTTCAAGGCAGTGATGACCAGCTGGTCCCACACAACTAATCCTAACTGGCTTTTAGCCACTTACAGTAGTTTTTGCTTTTAAGCTAGCTGGTTAGCTACTGCGACACGAGCAGAATAATCAGGATGATATGATTGTAGAGTAACTAGCAAACTTAGGCAAATAATTACATTTTATTTTATTTAGTCAAAAGTCAGGCATGCTTACCCTGCTGGAAATGTAGACATAAACACATA
The DNA here is from genome assembly GCA_029706075.1 of Aldrovandia affinis. Classification (NCBI taxonomy): domain Eukaryota; kingdom Metazoa; phylum Chordata; class Actinopteri; order Notacanthiformes; family Halosauridae; genus Aldrovandia; species Aldrovandia affinis. Next base: position 3,954,104 of record JAINUG010000021.1, read on the forward strand.
TTTTGTTGATTTATGAATGAATATATGTAGCTTGATGAAAATATTTCTCCTTTTTTCTTTCCTTGCGATTTAATAGCTTGTGCAAAGGTTCTCTGCCTCTGCTTATATTAGCTGTGTTAATGATAACCAGAGCTGTGGTTTGCCCTACTTTCAATGTTTTGTGGGTTATTGTTTTACTCTTGCCTTTTATAAAGTAAAAAAGGAAGGAAACCCAATGCTATAGAATCAGTGATTAACATAGCCCTAGTTTACCTGGAGAGAAACACACGCACAAGGTTCTACTGTGGTTGCAGTACCATCTCAAATGGACAAAGTTTATAGTTCGAATTCCACAATAGGTAGCCAGGTGCTTACTGCTTATATATGTTTGCTGCAGGTACCAATGCACTTTTTCCCCCAAGATTGCTTTGTCTCATGCCTGAAAGTGATGTTTGAAAAGTTTTGTACAAGAACCCCTTGTGCAATCATAGAAATCTAGAGTTTTTACCACAAAATCCTTATTTAATCAGAACCAGTCTTTTCTTAACTGAAATAGAGGAAATAGTAGAGTAAAAATGTCCATATAGTAGAGTAAAAATATGGAAAAATGAATTAGTCAAAAATTAGGTGCAAAAATTAGTGAACCTCCTATTGCCTTAGTTAAATCAAGTAGGTAAGTCGAATTAGGAGGATATATAATTGGGTACCAAGTTAACCAAATCAAATCAAAGGTTAGATCTTTAGGAAAGAGATTGTGTGGCACTCTCTTAAATACAGGCAAGAAACCTGGTCAGTTACAGGTGAATGCAAAACACACCATGCCGGGATCTAAGGAAGAGAGTAGTGAGTGTTCATCAGTCTGGAGAAGGATATAAAATTGAAAATTGACAATGAAAATATATCATATTTCTTTGTGTGTTTCCTTTATTTGCGATATCTTTGTTAAGAATTGACGTTTAGTTAAAGATTTTATAGGGTTATTTTTCTAAAAGATATAAATAATGACCACCCCCTGGTGGTGCAGTGGATAGCACTGTCGCCGCACAGCAAGAAGTTCCTGGGTTTCTAATCCCGGCCGGAGCCTTTCTGGGTGGAGTTTGCATGTTCTCCCCGTGTCCGCGTGGGTTTCCTCCAGGTACTCCGGTTTCCTCCCACAGTCCAAATACATGCACGTTAGGCTAATTGGAGAGTCTAAATTGCCTGTAGTTATGAGTGTGTGAGTGAATGGTGTATGTGCCCTGTGATGGATTGGCGACCTGTCTAGGATGTATTCCTGCCTCTCGCCCAATGCATGCTGGGATAGGCTCCATCCCCCCGCGACCCTGACCAGGAATAAGCAGTTTAGATAATGAATGAATGAATGAATGAATGAATGAATGAATGAATGACCACCCCCTGCAGCGTTCACAAACTTTCAAGCATCACTGTATGTTAATCCTTCTCCACACTACTCAGATTTGGGTCATTTTCATCATAAACTTAGTTGAAAAAAATAGGAAAATGAAAAGAAGAGCACTTTCTAAGTAGCTTATGTTTAAGTGACAATAACAGATTTGAAAAGATTAAACACTGGAGCTTGTTGCACAATGTGTAGAATATTCATAAGCCTTGTCTCATTTCACTCTTATCTTCTGGCAATGTATGTTTAGAGGAGTGGCCCTAGCGGGAAGGCCAGAGGTATAGAAATGGTACAAGCAGGCACTTTTGTCACAGAGTGGGTCGTTGCTAGGATACATTCTTATTAATATGTTGGTATGCTGTTTATCTACCTGGAAGGTTTAACGTTGTTTTCTTCTGTCAGATTTTACATTTGTTTTCAATTTTCATGTTACGTGATGGCAAAAACCAACCAAAAGATGAATTATCTTAATCAGAAAAAAATACGAACTTTCATGACAGTTTTAGTTTAGTCTGCTCAATTCATTTGACCCATGCTAAAACCTCATACATTGAAAGGGAAAGTAAAGTGTTGTGTAAGATAACAGGCTCTGGTGGTGAAAAGGGGAGGGAAACACGGCCGTGACCGTGCCAGTTAACTTTCTCGGCCACAGCAGGAAAATGCGGGAAAGGAAATTGCCATCCGCAGATGAAAATCATTCCGATGGAATGATGTCAGGAGCTGCAGTGGTTCTCGCATGACCCCTTTCTTGCTTTTATGTAAAAAAGGAGACATGTCAGGCTGCAGTCCTTAAGTGTTCATAAAGCAATGAGGCCAGAACTACCGGACAAATGTGTCAGGAAGATGGGTGGACTGTCACACTTTACAAAGTGTTCATATCAGTTGTCGTGCGTCTTGTTCCGCCTGTTTTGTTCAGCAAATGTGTTTGTCTTATGACCTCTTGAGAACTTTTCAGTCTTAATATTTTACTTGGATGTGTGGAATGCCTTTTTTGTGCAACTTCTCTTTGTCTCGCTTTCAGGGTCATATCAGCATAGCACAAGCCAGGAAGAGGTTTGCAACTCTGCATAAACTCCTGTACTTAAGACAGGATGCAGCCACAGCATGGTCACAGTGGGTTGAGTGTGGATTTGAATCTGACTGTACTCTCTGACTTCAACACCACATGTTTGTACTGAAAAGGGGAAATAAAGGGATGCATTCACATATCTGTTCCGCACTCATATGGTTTCATGTAATTTGGGATCATTTACTCAGTGTAATGGGTTAAAGGGTCAGGTTTTTCAGTTAATTTATACATGCTGGCTATTTGACTCAGGTTAAAGAATGAAAAGATTCACTTGCAAGCTACAATCAGGGTATGGGTGTCATGTTTCTTTCTCATTGTTTGCATTGCGTCTCCCTTTTTAGTTAAAGGGAAGTGAAATCCTGGCACACCAGTTGTATTGTTATCGATTGAACAGCACTTTGTTATGTTACACTTGGTGGAAATATTGAGAACATCGATTACAAATGGCAGCAGATGCAGGGCTAAATACACCTCCGAGCAAGCTTAGCGGTGTATGTGCCAACTTGCTCTGATTTGATTAACAAGTTCAAATAAAGGTCGAAACAACATACAGATTGAACAGAAAATGTATTTGGAACCAGGACTGTAGCTAAGCAAGGCTTGCAGAGGCCATGGCTTAAACTTTGAGATTTTCCTTGTAAAATAAAAAGCGCTATACAAATAAAATGTATTATTATTATTATTATTATTATTATAAACAGTTGTATGCATCTCAGGAGTATATTATTAAGTAAAATGTGTTTTTGAATCACGATTCCGCAACGGCTATAGATCCCGATGTCTGAATAGTGTACAGAAGGCCACTGTGGAATGGGCATGGCAGCATTACTTACTTGTGCTTATTTTCTGTGGAGACACCTCCGCAGAAGAGGAGGGCATTTTCACTGCACTTGGGTATGCATGCAACTCTCATGGTGAGGATTAGACACCATTGTGCCCCTAAGCCTATCTGTGCTTTGGAAAGTTTTAGGTGGGGAATTAAAGGTGACTCATGTTCGTGCACTGCTGAGAGGAAAGCGTGATGGCTCCCTGCGTTTGGGTGAGGAGAGACAAAATGACAGGTGAACCCAGGGGTGGTTTCTTTGGCTTTGTCCTTGGCCTATACTGTTGGTGCACTGTAGTAAACATTACAAATAGATCTGAACATTTGCCATAAGCAGGTGAAGGCTTCATGCATAACTGATTCATTTCATTAGAATATGCGTGCTCTTTGTTCTATGGTTCCTCTCATTGTTTGGTAGGTGTAATGTTTTTGACATTTTGACAGTCGACCAGGTCATTTAATGTTTCATAAAAACTAAAACAAAATTTGGACTTCAGGTATATGAGAAATCCTTTATTTTAATTCCCATTGTGGGAGACAAATGAAGAGGAGAGCAAGGGCAAGACATCTTTATGTGCATATACATTCATTTCTAATATTTATTTTTCTTCTTAGTCTCAAACAGCCATCTGTGTTTGGTTTTCTTCCTGTGTCTTGAAATGACCCCTGTTTACACATATTTGAACGAGAGAGCCAAGGAAAGGGCTTTGAACTTTGTACATTTCTTTGTGTTGTTTTTGGAAAGTAAATTAAATGGAACAATTGCTTTGTGTTAACTTGGACCAGAATGGCATTTTTTTTATGGCCTGATTGTTTTATTTAATTTATTATAAAGTAATTTATTAGCAAATGTATTATGATGATTGATGATTGATTATTGTTATTATTATTATTATTGTTTGTTGTTAATAATAATAAACATTATTATTATTATTATCACATAAATTGTTCAGGTTTTAATTTGAAATGGAAATGGAAAAGTACTCTCCAGATTTTTCAGCAGCATAGCCTTGCAGTTGCTGAGAGCTGAGAACATTGCTTTTTGACGCTTGTGTAGTTTTTGCAAATCAGTTAGGATTTGATCCCTTTTGAGTGAAACAGTACACAGTAGGACAATACCACAATGGGAAACAGTGAAACAGTAGGCCATTTACATGCAAGAATTTGTGGATTCCTCGAAATATGGATCTGTAGATTATTGCATGAGAGAGACAGAAAATGATCCTAAACCAAACGGTTGGATATTGTGGCCAAATGCATCTGTATTATCCATGGGGAAAATGACAGTTTTATTCAGAATGGGGATCCATGTCCTCATACTGCTCCTCCAGTGTAAAGAGGTATATTTAGATGTAGGCCTCAGAGTTCATTCATTCATTCATTATCTAACCCGCGGGTGGGTGGGGGCTTGAGCCTATCCTAGCATGCGTTGGTTGGGTGAGAGGCAGGAATACATCCTGGACAGGTCGCCAATCCATCGCAGGACACATACACCGTTCACTCACACACTCATACCTACAGGCAATTTAGTCTCTCCAATTAGCCTAACGTGCATGTCTTTGGACTGTGGGAGGAGGCCGGAGTACCCGGAGGAAACCCACACGGACACGGGGAGAACATGCAAACTCCACACAGAAAGTAACCATTGCTGCTATCATATATTTGTAGTGCATGCAAGCTTTGATTTGGGAGCCCTCTAAGGCTTGTGTTAGCATGCTGTTTTTTCTCTTGTAATAGCATGTCAGGGCATCACACCTCTGTGTCATGTACAGAGATCAGTGGCATTACCAGATATAATTAAGAGTTCTTTAAAAAACTTTTATGGCCAATAGAACCTACTTCGTAAGTGCCAGACCATGGGAAAGTCTATCCATTGCCCATTCCAAACCACAGAAATTGTTGTGAAAAAGAAAATGCTCACCAATGAAGGCACGGTTTACTACCCTAAGTTCTAAAAACCCTGAATATAACTAAAGCTGAATCCAACCTCCTCCAAGAAAGGAGACCTGTTTTACTGCTTGGAAAATGAGTCAGGGAGAGAGGTAAAGACAGAGAGAGGGAGGGGGAGAGAGAGAGAGAGACTCAAACAACAGCGGAGCATGTGTCTCACTCAGTTAATCTCCAGCTTTTCACAGTAAGATGATTACAACATTCATAGACGTTATCAGAATTGGGATAAAATGGCTATAGCCCTTCTAAAGCTACTTAGCCACAACATTTGGTCATAGCTCCAGGCCAAGCAGTGGTGAAACACATCCATTGGACAGCATTCAAAGTGTTGCATCGCATAGAGCCGAATGCTGAGGGCCTGTATTTGGGTGGGCTTTTTACATTACATTATTACATTACAGGCATTTGGCAGACGCTCTTATCCAGAGCGACGTACAACAAAGTGTTAACCGTAGTCAAGAACAGTTTAGCTGAAAGCCACCCTAGTGGGAAGTACAGTTCCTGGGTGCTAGGAGCAACCACATAGTTAAACTAGGAGAAATTTACTAGGTAAATCTGTAGCCACAATTCAAAGGTAGCAATAAAGCAATCAATGCAGAAAATAATGCCTAAGCCTAATACAATACATAAACAAGTAGACATGTGTAAAACTAAGCAACTATGTCCCTAAGTTAACAAAAACCGGACTACGGGGAGAGGTGCACCCTGAAGAGGTGAGTCTTCAGTCGTCGCTTGAAGGTGGCCAGGGTCTCGGCTGTTCTGACTTCCACAGGAAGGTCATTCCACCATCGTGGAGCCAGAACCGACAGGAGACGTGACCGGGAAGCGCAGGTGCGGAGGGGGGGAGGAGGCTTTCCCTTGTTTGCTACAATTGACTTACACACTAATTTAAAAGTGCCTCACATATCTCTCATTGGTCTTTATTGTAGCCAAGGGAGTATGATGAGCTGGACCATATAGATTTTCAGCCGAAACTGAGTTAATAATAACTGACCGCAGGACAAACGGGATATGAGTGCATTAAATGCCACAATACACTTATGAGGAAGACCTGCTCCAGCTTGATGGCACACAAACGATTTGAACGATCAGTCCCCCTTTGGCACTCTTGCAAGTTGTTTACAATCTAATTTTGATACGTTTTGATGTGATCTTGGATGGCATATGGTTTAGATGCAGAAAACAAGCGCACCAGTGGAAACTGAAGTAACAAACCGAGGCTGTATGAAGGAGTGAGGTGATATGATTACAGGAGAGGGTTTTGTTCAGCCAGCTTGATCTGAACAGCCAAGGTCATGTTACAGCTGGTTATGATGTCCAATTCTTTGCATCTTTGTGATCTCTGCATAATTGTTGCAGTGAGGAAAATGTAAGAGGGAACTTTGTGTGAGCTCTCTGTGTGCCAGCCATAGCCAGCTTGCTTACAGACCTTCATTCTTTCTGCCAATGGTTGTCCTTGTCTTACAGGCAAGCCTGGGTTCAGGAAAATGCACTTTGTACTTAACTTTGAGTCAAGTGCTTTCCATTTCTCGTTTTTCTTTAATGTCAGTCAAAACATAAATTGTTGTTACGCAACTATGTTGTATAAGAGCCTAAAGAAAACAAAACATGCTCATGTTTGTCACTCAGGCACATTGTGGTGCATTTTAATCCAGGCCCGACAATTCAAAGTTAATTTCAGGGCACATTAACATACACGACCAACAATCCAAACCTGCCCTCCTGTAGCAAACGAGGAGAACTTTGGCAGCGCAATGCACAAACAAAACAAAACAACATAAAAAGCACAGGGAACTGAGCCAGGCAATCAAGGACTCTGAACGCTAAAGCACTCAAGGCAATTCTCCATTGCAGTCGTTCCTGCGAAGAAGACGGGGCTAATCAATCTTCTGAAAATAAAGGAAAGGACACAAAAGGGAAGGCAACATTGCAACTTGTCTGTTGCCAGTTGTGCCCTTGAAAAGAACACTTTGATCCCATCTTTGTGTATGCCTGATATTGGGAGCCCGTTTTCTTTCAGCTTGTCAGTGTGGAGTGCAATGACAGTGTTAATCGAAGTGCTAAACAGGATTAGGCTTCCAGCGATGACTGCTTTCAGGTTTAGCAGTAAGTACTGTGGTAAAGGAGAGCTAAACAACATCTCGGACTAAACAAGTGAAAACATTGTTTAGTTGAAGTATTAGTTGTTGACATTATGGAATTATAACTGCAGATAACGTTAGGACAAGTGTTTTTGGACAATCTTTTCTCTGTTTTAGACTATTATTTTTCATAGGGGTTTATCTATGGCTATGTCGTGCTAAAACTGATTCAAGATTAAAAATTATTTTGATTAAACTGACCTTCAAATCTGCAGTCGACCTAAAATATACATTCTCATATGGTCATACTGTATGTTGTTTTCACTACAGTAGGCGTTTTCCGGATTGCTTGTTATCATTCTGTTGGAGGAGAAAGAAATAACCCTCACAGACCTCAGACTTTCGTCTTCAAACTTCAAACTGCCAAAAAACAAACATTATATTTCAGTATAACAGCTACGTCCTGTGCATGCGTAGTGATGGAAGTGGGTCCAGATTATGCCACTCAATTTCTGTCCATGATGACACCACATCATATCTCTCTCTGCCATGTAAATTCTCCTGAGTACGTAAAAGCATAATTTGACACAGACATGGCTTAAATTATTTTGGGCCAATCTTTTGGGTATTCTTCCTGCTTATATGCTCTGCTACTATTCTCTGTTTTTAATATTTTTTTGGCTATTCAGTGAATCTGAATTGGTTTCCCTTTTTTAAGTGTCAATAAAGAATTCAGAAATTCAATAAAACATACATGAGGAGAAATGCTAAAAAGCAGACTAAATGTGTTGTGTCTGTAACTGTAAGTACAGTAATACCTTATTAAATAGAGTACATTTTGGTCACCTTTCCAGTTTCAGTTTTGGCACGGATGTATTGCAAGGAATCTGCTTGTACTCTACTGTACTCCATGGTAACGAGGAATAAAACAACATTGGTAAAGATGGAATGTACAGTAGCCCGATTAGGCCTTCACAGGATCACTGAAGCGCACGTGTCCTGTGACGCAATGGGAAGTGCGTACTTCTGTATCTGGAGTGTTGAGTTCAAACTTGCTCCTGTGAAATTAGGATTGAAACATTTGCCGACAGTAACAACAAAAATAACTTGCCTGCCACTGGCAGTTCAGAAAGAGCTTGAAACACACGGTGGCCTTTGAATCACACGCAGGTTGTCCCATTTGTCAACCGTGTGTCTTATGAGAAGGGCAGTGTCCCTAGGCGTCAGGTGAAGGTGTGCCACAGGGCTGTGAATTTGACTCAGGTGAGTCACACTGATACTCTTGGGTGGCTTGGCCACTTTTGCATTTCACCCAGTTAAACACACTTTGGGTAAACATACAGCATTTAGTTTCCTGGAATACGGTTCTCGGGTTGATAAATAGAGTTGAGACGATCACCAAAATGAATGTGGAAACCAGAGATTTTCTGAGTATAGATATTAAACTGTGGCCTCCATTTCATTTAACTGCAATGCCCTTTATCCCTGCGCATTAACATGGAATTGAAGTTAGACAATGCTACTTTCTTCCTTACTCAACATGAGCAGTGGTTCCGCAAATTAACCCAAAGTGTTTAAGGCAGAAAAAATTTAACATTTTACATTTGCAACTCAAATTAAGGGCAAAGTGCTTTGTGGTTAGATTGAGTGGATATGTATATTTCACATCAAAAATGTAACATTTAAAATATAAATGTGGCTCCTTTGTATTGCAATTTGTTTTGGAAGAGACAGAGCTTTTTGAGGTAAGGATCATTACATTACACATCAAGCTTTGTGTTTATCTGGGAATACCAGACATACCCAACATCGGTAGGTTCACAGAGATCTCTGTCACCGCAACACATTTACACTCCGGTTACATAAGCTACACAGTGCCAACACTGAGGTCATTTTCTCCCTTATGAAAATGTATTCAAATAATTGAAAATTCTGGTCATCTAGCGGATCCATGCAAAATAAAAGTAGGGGGTGACTTTAAGAAGCTGAGAATATCCTCAACCTCAGTTATAGATCGAGAGCCAAAGACTATAGATCCATGGAATATGTAGGAGTTGGTGTGGTGTTGGCACTGTCGCACTGTGCTCCTTGCGTTTGCCCCAGAGAAAGGAAAGGTGTAAGAGTGAATAGAGATTGATAGTGAAAGAAGTGGTTCTAAATGAGGTGTGGTGCATTGGGGCGCATATCTCCCAGCTACACCCAGTTGCTATAACCACAGTATCAGTGTATAATCTTTCCCATGGACTTTGCGATGGTAAAGTGGGCAGCAGCCCCATCATTGTACTGTAGCATGTTCCAATTCAAGTTTCTGTTATAAATGGAATAGCCAGGATTTACATGCGTGTTGCACTTTATTTTTTCCTCCCCTCACTGAATATGACATGATCGCTGAAACCAATTGAACGTCACAAAAGTTACGAGAGAGCTTACTGCAAAAAATCGATTAATTAATTAATTAAAGTCCTCTTCCAATGTCAAAATGCTAAATTCTCTGGGCACTTCTGCTTCCAAGTGTGTCAAGATATATATTGCAATGTTTTTTATAGTGTATCTGGGAACATACAATTTATGAGCTGCTAGCAATTGCACATTACAGCTGTTGGCAGAATGTATAAATCCTGTCATCTCAGGTCAGCATTATTGCTGCTGGTGAGCATGTCACATGACCCCTTTTGGTCCACTATGCAACAGTAGCTGTCAGTGACGTAACACTCAACACTTTAATGTTGAGCAATATGTAAAGCACATTTAGTTTCTATTCTCATGCTCCTTTATTAAGAATGGCACTTCTCTCCTGAATATCCTGCAATCCATAATCATACACATGCTATTTTATTACTTGGTGTCCTATTTTGTAGATAATATTTAATAGGGTTAAATGCTAGCGCTGCTAGTGACGATTTTATGGTTTCATGGGACATTTCTGGGAAAGCGCAAAAGAAGTCAACAACCTGTTACTTTTCTTTATCCGCCTTGACAGGATTAATAATTGACTGTTTGATTATTTAGGATGCAGCCACAGTACAGTTCAAACATAAATCTACTTATGTTTCTGTCACTAGAGAAGAGGTCAGGCGGTTATACAGGTAACAGCATTCAGGTAACTAGGTTAATGATGAGGCAAAAATAATGGAACTGGAAAAGGAATTTGAACATTTATAATGCGGTTTGTTCTGTCACTGACCTTGCAGAAATTGAGCTTGCTCCTAGCTGCCTGGCTTCCTGTAACTGTTCCATTTTAGATCTAGATAGTTTTACAGGATGCACATGACTCAATACTCTAAATGTTGTCGGCAATGGTGCCAAAAACATTGCCCTTCCCGGTCACCTGCCATGTCTCCACTTTCTGCGGCGATACACAATTTCCTGTCTCTCATGATATTGAGCAGTTAAGCAAACAACATTCTTCTCATATTATCAAAAGAAACACTTAACGATATGGTTGGTATTTATTGCCAAAAATGTTTTTATTAGTTTGACCTTGCAGGAACTGAACTGAGTGTATCGTTTGTTCGTGTCACACATGTTTGCACAAGCAGCCAATTAAATCATAAATGCTTTGCAAAATACGAAGTTGCAACGCTCGGTGCACCTAGCTTGAATAATTCATTTATCTTGGATATCACTGGAATTCAGTCAACTGTTGTGACATCAATGTATGCTTTTATACAAAGTTATAACAGCTCATCACAAGAGTATAAATGTCAGATAGATGAACACTGGTTAACGTTTGGCCAGGTCCTTAAATCCAATCTGAAATTGTATCTGTCATATTTGCAAATGTATACACATTGTAAATCCTTAGCATTAGCAGTAGCAGTGAGTTAATAGGTCCACTTGTTGCTTGTGTTTTAACCATGTAACTATTCCATGTACTTACAATTAAGCTAATCTGATTGATATACAATGACCCCTTATTTGTTATAGTAGCTACTATATAAGTAGCCTATGCTGTTTTTTATCATACTTATCAGTGACAACTAACAGCAGTTCCTTGTTTGCAGCAATATTTAATGTGGATGCCATTTAAAATAATCTAAAATTCTAAAAATAAATATGTAAGAAATGTCATTTTAAATACCTCTTGCAGCTGGTACAACGATGAGTGCTCATTTTATGGTAATAATGTTTAATGTAACAGATGACGTATGTTTTACACAAATTCCAACAAGGTGCAAAATTGCAGGCAACTTTACTTGAACCTCAATTTTACACGAGTTCAGGGCAAGGTAATGCAATGTTTACTCCTGCCAAAACAAGCGACTGTGACCTTTAAGGTGCCTCCAGATTTAGTCAGGTTGAGTTTGCACATGGCTGTCTGATGAGCCAGAGATTACTTTGATGGTGGTCCAGACCCTGCAGTCCCTGGGAAACATCCTCACGAATCCCAGTCACAAATTGGTTTGGAAGAACTTGCCAGTTCCTTTACTTGAGACAAGTGTCCTAATTGCCGCATTAGTTAATCTGGTTTTAATGCTTAATTTGCTGGATTTTTCAGCAGCGGCAGAAGACGGAGTTTGTTTTTTCCTAAGCGTTCGTCTCTTCTCGAACGTGGTGTGCCTCACAAAATGCAACGGTCTTGCTAGTGTCATGAAGTGAAGAATAAATATCTGTCGACTAACAATTTATTACGGGTCATCATACTGTTTTTATTTCCACCTCCAGGTATACGGTACCAGTATGCTCATTTAGAATGTTTCAGCCATTGGAATTAAATGAAAGCTTTGCGTGAGCAACACAGGTAAAAAAAAAGCAATGCTTACACTTTAAAAGATAAAGAGCAAAGACTCTTTTGCGGATTCTGAGCAGGTTCTACATCCAGGCAGAAGGTGAAATGTAGCATTTACCTGAAATGAGCTGTACAGTAGCTATCAGATTCAACTCCAACAGTTAGACATCTGTTGTGCAATCCTAGGAGGATAGTTTAATAGTGAAATCACACCAGTTTAATAACATTACTATATTAATCAAGCTGTCCTTGATAATGCTATTCTAAAAGTTAATTTGAATTGTAAGTAAATTAGGAGTGGAATACTACTGCCACCTAATATTCATCCGGAAATAAATGTAAATGACTTTCCCCTAAAATGCATGCGCTGTTCACATTACATACAGCACATAAATGGATTATGAATAATCATTAGTACAGTGGGCATGTCTGTTATGTGAACCATCAGGATAAATTATATCAGCTGCTATGCCATTACAGTGTTCAATCAGCATATCTGTACTTACATTTCTGGGATCAATGTGTGACTGGGACTGGGCAAGCTGTGTGAAAGTAACACTTACACCTCTGAAACGTAATCCTCTAACTGAGGCGGTTCAGGGATGTCACAAACTATGCAGTGGGGACATTGCAACGTACTCCGAATGAATTACCAATCTGGCTTGAAGATCACATTCTGCTCCAGTTGTTCAATGCAATATGAAAGCGAGGTTGATATGGTTGTTTTTTTCTATAGCTGCATGCTAAGTTGCTAACGGTGGAATCAGCCAGTGACATTCAGTTTATCGCTGGTGGGCCACCATTCCACCGTCTGAGGGGACTATCGGGGCAGAACAGGTCAGATGGCATGCTGAAAAGCAAACAGGCCAGAGGGGGCACGTAACACGGTGCCTTTAAAGTCCTTGCGCTGGAGCGCATGCATCTTCGTGCGCTGCTGCGTTGGAGCTTATCTCTGGAGCTGGAGCATGTCCCATTCTGATTTCTCTATAGCTGTGTGACAATGTTTGTTTGGTTGTGCCTGAGCAATAATCTTGCATATGTTATATTTTCCATCACACAGTGGGTCATATCCAACACTACAGTAAAGACTCAGTCTGAGATTTTCAGGTCTTATACAATGGAGACTGTGGAATTGTGTTGTAAATCTATAAAAAAAATAAAAAAATGCATTAACATAAATTTCCAGAAATTTGTATTAACAGATATGATCCCTTATGACCACACTCTAAGGATATGACAGCAGGTCATATTAAAAAATTGTAAAGGAAGCCTGGTTTGGCAGCCTTTGTAAGATCACTAGTTCGATTAATCCGATCTAAAGATATCATTGAACCATTTTTGGTAGTAGAAAGCTATGTGCCAACTTAAACCCACCCGTCACCCCCCTCAGAAAATCACACACTCAGAAAGACCCGTGTGCCTAAAGCGCCGTGCTGTGATCTCCTGGGTGTTTCTGCACAGTAGTCCCACGACACCGAGATCTGCAGTCAAAGAGACCAATGATGAACTGTTATTGAAATATTGAGGCAAGCTGCTCCAGACTGCTGCTCATTAAGGACCGACTGTGTTCAGAGAGACCCTCGGCTTTGTGTTAGATCGTAAACGCACAGCGCTGGGGACGGAACCCGGAGAGCCGGCAAACGAGAAACAGCAGTGACAAACCGCACGGCAAGTGGGTCACCGCAGTGACGCGATGAGAAGAGACAAACTGAGGCATTCTCCTCACAGAGCCCAGCGTCGCGCTTGCCTACATTATCCACCCAGATGCAGACCCAGCCAAAACAACATCACAGCCTGGTTTCGTGATGCGAATCTGTGCATCATAACCCATATATTTTACAATACCATGCACATGTGTATTGACATGAAAAAATATAATCTTTTAAGTAAAAGTAAGGACAGGCACTCAAAATTCTCAAAATAAAACCTAAAAAAAAAAAAAAAAACACCATTATAATATTTGAAATATTTTGTTTTAGCAATGCTAGGAATTGCCCTGTGGAGCTGGTTGGCTTGTTTACTGCGAAGGCATCCCTATCCCTGGGCTTTTCTGTCCACACGTGGCTTGGGAGTGTGGGACCGTGAGAACACGCCGCAGTCAGGTGCAGATAATCAGTGGCCCTGTGGCCGTGTTGTGTCAGTCAAAGTCATGTCAGCTTGTGGCTGTCAGTGTGTCGCGGGAGGTGGGTGGTGGTCCTCTCTCTTAATCCTCTCTATTCCCCTGCACCCAACAAAGGAAAGCGCATGTAAAATGTATAGCTAATCCCCAGCCTGCTAAGGATACTGCTTTCCCGTATGCTACACAACTCCATCAATTGGGGGGGAAAGACCTGATATAAAACATGCTGAGTCTATGACAGAATTTAAGCTCTGGGATACGGTTGAATCCGAAGGGTATTGTAATTTATTGCTAATTTACACATTGTTTTATTCGTTTGACCATAGCTGCCAGGAACTGAATGTTGTGTCATGTCAAACAAATGTTTGCACAAGTGGCCATTTAAAACTGTAACTCCTGTAAATAACTCTTCAAGTCAGAGAAATGGAATCACAATGATTTAACCATGTGTGCGTGCTACTCTCAGTCCCAGACTCCCCAGAATCCACCTCGTTTCCAGACATGAGGTGGCTCACGTTCTTGGTACTTTTATTTGTGGCAAGTCCTGCAGGGACTGCCTCCTAATTGGATTGTGAGCTCGCTGTCAGTCATGTGACCAGATGTACTGTAGTTAGATTAGAGGGTCACAAGAATGGCAAAGACGATTAGCTGCAAGATCCTAGCCTGCTTCGCTCTCCACCTAAATGTTTACTACCGTGAAAAGTCAGGTGACTTCATACGCTAGTGCAATGGTAGTATTCATCACGCTCTGTATGATTATCAAGCAGCGATAAAGACATGACCAGGTCAAATGTATACTAATTATGATGTCATTAACTATTTACTATTACTATTATGTTGCTGAATAATAGTGACACCTGGTGGTAGCAACTGAATTAATGAAACATTTTCATTCATTTTAAATAGTGTTCAGCAAGTTCACCCTAGATATCAAGAACAAAGTCCGAAATGAGTATGAAAGGATACGGTATCGGTTGAGTTATGCAGGAGCAGAGCAAACCAAAGATGAAACTTGCACGGTGCATCAGGCACATGTGTTTCCTCTTCATCTGAAGTGTAAGTGATCTAAAGCCCAGGCTTAATCTTGGGCTCATTTGTTTGAAAACCATTTGTCACCGTCACATGGTGAGATATAAATCTTGATGCTCCTGAAGTCGAGGTTTTGGAGAATCCTCCATTCCTTGCGGTGTCAGTTCTACGGGCATCCTGACCGAAGGTGGCAGGTGGTCTGTAGGGAGGGGTTGTCTTGCTGAAAGACGGGGGTTGCGGTCTGTTTGAAGCCCAGGTTCCCTTATTGCGGTTAAAGAGGAAAGGCGTTTGCAGAGACCGCTGTAACATGTAACCCCTCCTCAGGCGTGTGACACTGACCTGTGGTTGCGACCCACTCTTTTGTGGACATCTTTTGCTCGGTGGACACCCCTCCGCACCCCATATGCCCTTCTAGACCCCCCTCTGCCCGAGGCGATTTTTCACAAGAGACTCAGATGAAAAGATATATCTCATAAGAAGCATCTCTCGTAGTTCTCGAGAAGTGCGTCTGGCACGATAAGCCAGAGGGAGACGTGGCGTTGACTGGAAGTGCAGTGCTCTCCTTTCCACACGGGAAACCATGTCTCGCAAGAGAAACGTCTTTGCAAACGTAAAACCTCTTTCAGGTGTGAACCTCATCTCCAGCCCCTTTGTTGGAAAGGTGCACGTCGAATGAGCGTCCTGAACTGACGCACTGCTCGAAGCCGTTAGCCTGGCCGCCAGTGTCATTTTCGTCCTCTCCGGAGAAACACGGATTAGATATTAGCCCTTCTAATGCCACGTTGGTGGAGCCCGCTTTTCCCCTCCCAGAGATCTTGGGCAAGACTCATTCCTATTCCACCGGCTTGCCAGTTCAAAGACTTCCAGGGTGCTCTTAGAGAGGGCTTCTACTACTTTGAGATAACACGGAGGTCACAGAAAGGCATGCGAGGAATGCTAACAATACCTCGGCGAGGCAGGAGAGGGGGGAATTCGGGGTCTGACTTGTCATAAAGTGCTCACCTCTGCCTGTGGCTTTCAGAACGATAAAAACCCATCAACGTTTTTCCTCTCAGATAAACCTAGAATACAGGCAGCTTACATAACATGCTCAAAAGATAAAGTTGACTACAACATTCTAGCCTGCAAAGCTTTCACTTCTCCTTTAGAGGTGTAACCGTAGGTATAGCATCTGAGGAAGAAAAATGAGCATTGGAAAGGCAGGGGAATATAGTGGGAGCTCAATTTGGGGTGTTAATCATAGAGTACATTGGCATTGTTTTAGTAATTCCAGGTTTAAAATTTAAATTGAGGGTGTGTTTTATTTCCCCCCCAAGCCACTGAGGAATTCCATTGCTTGGACAGATGTCTTTAATTTAACTCTTTGGAGGAGGGAGGCATGCTGGGTAGCAGCGTTGGGTGTCAGTGGTTAATAAAATGGAGAGCAATTTTAAGATTACTGGGCTTTAAATACCACAAATTGCCATGGGAGTGTTAACAATGAAAATGTTGACTGAACCATCAGAGCTTAAGACTGAAAAGCAGCAGAGGGCTGTACATAAATGTCAATCTGAACCACTGCGGAGATTCAGTGACCCAGCATCACCACCGTCTTCAGGGGCAGAATAGCTGCATCCAGTTGTTGACCAGAGAAAAACTGATGCATGTTTAATGCTGAAAACTAATTTTGGAACCGTGTTTGTTGTAAGAGCTGGCCTGGTCAGACTAACCTTTTCTTCTGTTGATTTTGTTTTTCAAGATTCATCGTCAAACTATATCCGGCAACTGGAGACAAAGGTCCGGATTTTGGAGGGCGACAACAACAAGCTCCTGTCCCAGGTAAAATAATGAATAGCATAGGTGGAAACCAAACTGATGGCAATGGTTCAGTACCCTGTACCCTGTACCCTGCCGATTCCCACCCTCCCACCCTGGCCGATGCTAATTACTTGCCATCCAGTGGGGGTGCCAGCTACAGCCGGCACTGGCACGGTCACGATATCGCTCCAGACAGCAGGACATGCCATTGCACTGCGAAGGACGGCTTTAGCTGGAGCCCTGTTCTTCGTGGCAGAGTAAATGAAGGGTTGGCTGCGTGCGCCTCTGACCGCAGCGACCTTGGCGTGACATCGCTGCGGGCCCTCCGCAGAGTGGCATATTGACAGCTCTGGCAGTTGTACAGGCCCGATGGGCACTGCGCTGTGAGTAACACCACATAGAGCCCCCGTAAACCACTCCCACACGGATCCCCTTTCTGACACTTTCCGGGCTCAGCTCGGTCCAGCCTTCACAGAGCTGCAGAGAACGACGCTCAAATTAGCATTTTAAAAGCGGCCCCATCAGAATAGGCTTTCAATTGGTATCATTTTTAATTGCTTTTAATTATCTTCCTTCTAAATGACCTTCTGTGTGTAGGTGGGAATTTGACATTACACTTTTATATCTCTAGCCTATGTAATTAGGCAAGGGCTGTGTTATTCATTTCTTTGAGGTCTAGGCAGATGGTGAGATTGCGTACTTGCAGTAAAAGACTATGATTCCTATATGAATCAAAAGCTAAATAAAGCATGCAGTGCTTTAAAGTTTGTCTCCAAGATCAGCTGTAATTTGTGCCCAAAAAAGCACCTTGTAACCATCTGTTCAGGGGTGGGAAGTCCTGTTTCTGTCAGATACTTGGACGCAGGTGTTTAACAGTTTTTCAGCACCTATATTCAGAGCACCCTGGTTGCTGATGGAGTTTGAGTATGAAGCCTCACTCAGGTTGCTTCCCTCAATAAATATCTCCCCATACAGTCTCAGCATTTTTAGAACAGTGTCTACCCTTCAGGGAGTAAACATCTTTTTATTTACTCCATCACTCATCAGCGGCTTAGATCAATATTTTAAATATTTGCAGAACAATATTGTTTTGTTGTTTTAGATCACACCAGGACATTGATATGCAAATATTTATCCTTTTAAAAACAGTCGAAGTAAAATGGTTTCAGTTTAGCTTGGAATTAGAAAATGGTTATGTGGAATAACAGAGATGGTTTGTTAGATTTATGTACTTATACGTCCGACCCATTTATATGGGTCCGGTTAAGTCATGCGCTATGAGAAGATGAAATGTGATGAATGTTGGTGCTTCTCTCTTTAAGAAGCGTTCTCTGACCAGTGAACATTGTGTCCAAGCTGGTTGCTTTCAAGACTGATTTGTTTGTTTTTAAAAATGTAGTTAAGGATTTTATGAGTCTATATTTTTTATGATCACTGTCCTCAAACGGCTGAAGTTCAGGAACACAGTTTCTGTGTTTCCAGAAACGTCTCTGTTTTAGGTGTATAGTAACCCATCGGAATTGAAAATGGAGCCCACTACCTTCCCTACCTATGGGAGCACAAGGAGTAGGATCGTGACACCGTCACCAGTGACCGGTGGCTGGAGTGATATTCGGGTTACCCCCGACAGCAGCTACTGACCCTAGCCAGAAATAAACCCTGTGCCCTACCAGCACCCTCAGACGGGTCCGGAAATGTATGAATTTACATGGTGTGATGTGTGACAGTCAGTAACCCATTGTCTCTTCTCTTTCTCCTCTCAGCCACGTAGCCGCTATAGTTTACCAAAGATACCAGCAAAGGTAACCTTCCGTGGTGCCCTCCTAAAGCATTCTGGGATAGGGATGGTTTGGCAACTTTCTGGTGCTGAGGCTCTCTTGTCCTCTTTCCTTACTTCCTTCCTTCCGCCCGGCCCTGCTGCCTTTTTTCGTCCTGTGTGAGGAGGGTCTCTTCTCGGCCTCTGTCTCAAGGCTGGCATTAGCATGTTGGCGTCTATCAGCATGTACTTGTTTTTCCTCTCCAGCAGCCTTATACGCCTGCGCTCAAAACTGTTTGACATGCAGTCGGCGACCACCCGCAATGAGCGAAGCGGTCGCCGTCAGCCACATGTCACTATGCGATCTGCCGCATGAGGGGAGCTGCTTGCCGATACTTGTATGGACAGTGGGCAAGCTAAATAATTCACTCCTGTGGTGGAGGTGGGGATCTATCGTTAAATAATGTATGGTGGATAAGATGATGTGTGTACAGGAAACAAATTCTTTCCATTTTTTATGAGTGTCGTTGTTATTCGTCTCGGCTTTTATTCTCTGTGGAGGAAATGAGCGAAGAAGTAAGTACAGCCACTTTTCTTCAGGGAAGAACACCAGCCAAGAAGGGCATGTTTGCATATATGTGTTTTTTGGGGGGAGAGAATCTATGTAACACATTTTCACTGGCTGTTTAGTGACCCACATAATCCTCAAGCCGGGTATTTGAAGAAGTTTTGAAAAAGTTTTAGTGTTGTTCACAGTTTGGAGTTGTTGGCGCTTATGTGCCTGTGGAAGGAAGTTTTGAAATGGAGCTATTTTTGTTGGTATGGAAACCTTGGCCATTGCGCAGTGCAGTGGTTATATAACGTTGACATGTTTTCGTAGCCTTGAAGAGCCATAGCGGTAGAGCCTTAAACAGTAAACATTATGACCAGGTTGCACACCTCTGCAGAAAAGCCTGACAACATTGGAGAAAAAAGGAGCTCCTCTTAGCCATGCACAACATGCATCTTGCAAGTGGATACTCCCCCCAAATCAACGCGCTGGTGGCTTCGGTCTCCTTGACTGGCACAGAAGACAAACTTCAAGAAATGCTCAACTGCAGTTAGAACTGTGACTGGTGACTGGCTGCCAGGCTCATGCTTCAAGTCTTCCTTTAATTTTAACATCCACATATCTCAGGCTTGTCAGAGCTGCCGCTGCTCACCTGATGACGAACCCCAGTCGCAGGTCTCTGGGGGCGCTTCTGTGGTTGCCAGATTGAGGTATACAAACAAGCATCAAAGAGAACACAGAGGAAGGCTGACATCAAGAACTCTGTGTATGCTTTATTATTGTAATTAAATTCAATGACTGTAATGTCGCTGGAGTCTGTTTTGGAGTGAGATTCTTCTAGTACAGTATTTGGAATCTGACATGAACGTAACCTTCATATGCTAGTCCCAGTGCAGCCAAGGCGGGTTTGAACAGTAATGAAAAAAAAGTTTAGACACAAAGATTCCATTCTGCTTCAATTGCCTGTCTTTATCTTTGCATCAAATCAGGAAAAAAATTGTTTTTCATCTCTTCAGACTGGAACTGCATGCAGTCTCTAAAACAGCCCTTTGCACCACATACGCACGCACATACACACACACCCACAGGATAAACACACACACACACACAGAAATACTGTACATGCACTCAGCAGCAATGGCAAATGGCTATTGATTCTCACACATGCACGTACAAAAACACTCACACCACAAAACACACTCATACATCACACTCATACTCAAGCGACAAGACATACATTTATGCTTATGCAACAGAACACACAGATTCATACATAACTACTATTTATTTATGTTTTTTATTTTATTTAAAAGGGACAGCACATAGTAATCAACATATCTGCAAAAAGCGTCAATGGGTACAATGCCAGAGTTAGCTCGAGAGCTAGTTCCTACCTTGGCAGGTGACTGAAGACCGTTACAGATTTATACAGTGCATTATATTTCAATATAGGCGAGTATAAAAAGAGTGTAGGCCAGATAAACAAGAGCAAAACAAACAAATAAATAATAATGATCAGACACTTCCTATTTACAACATTACAAGGTTCAATGAGAGCAGCTTTTATTTCCTTTCAGCCAAGACTTAAGTTCTTCCACTGTATGTCTTGTACCTTACGAACTGACTGAGTGTAGGGGGTGCCAACCCCTGTAGAATCTTAAAGGTAGGCATCATTGCATTCAATAAAACTTTCAAAGCTTAATAGGTTGTGCTTGCTTATTATGTCACAGTGATGGTGTGCGTTGGGCTTTCCATCTAAAACTTTGAGGGTTTGTTTAAATAAAAGTGGTCTTAAAACAGTAATTCCAGTGTGCGTCCAGCTTGTGAGGCAGTAAGAGATGTGAGAGAAAATCATAGAATGCATGTGAAGCACACACATGGATACACACGTGCACAGTTGAGGGCCCTTATGTCCCAGGTAGAAGTGCTGTATGATCAACATTGATTCTGGGAAGATCTTAGATTTTTTCTCAAATCAAAATGGAATCTGAAATATTCCAATATAAGTCCGAAATATTCACCATCCTTATTAGACCTCTGTTAAAAGGGCGGGAGGGTACCCTCTATTGCTCCTCTTCTGTATTTTTGGACTGCCTCGGGCAAACAAGGACAGATTCAGAGCAATAACATGACTCAACACCAGAGTGGCCTGGGAAAAGGTAGCTTTTTTTAGCCCTATCATTGAGAGACACGGGTACAGTACACAGCACCTGTATGTGTGGGATTTGTAAGGTGTCTTTTTATTATGAGGCACTGTAGGTTGTCACAGAAACCATAGTTAACAGACCCTTTGTCGATGAAGGGGTGCTAATGCACAGTTATTTTGAGGCCCAAGTCATTCAGCGTAATAAGGGCCCGTCGAAATTGATCACAGATGAGGCCTCGTCCACCCGGGTCATATTAAATTTCCACTTACAGGCGAGTCGTGGCAAATGAAGAAGGGCCAGCTAGCCAGCTAGGCACATTTAAAAGATGGCTGAAATCATGCGCGCCATTAGACAGATAGCATAGGTCACCGCGCACGTCAGGTCCCTAATTGTTTTTACGACGTGGATTCAGCGAGGGACTCACATGTGTCCACAGGGGAGGCTGTACTTTTGGCCCCCTCCATTTCTCACTCTTCAGCTTTGCTGGCCTGCTCAGCTCTGGGCTGGAGCTTTTCCCTTGAAAGTGGACCTCATGGACCCTGAGCTGAGCTAACAATGTGGATTCTTGACATCTCAAGCTGCGGACAGACGGCACAGTATACATACACCACCTAATGGTTCTTTGTAGTCATGTTACCACAGCTGTTAGCATATGCACTCTAATGTAGCGAATGCATATGCTATACACATGCTAATAATGCTGGTTAGATCATCATAATTAGTTGTGTGAATGACGTATGATGGCCTGTGTAGCTGGCTCGTGGTGAAAAATGGAGGTCGAGGCATCAGGGGCGTCCAGGGCACTGGCAACTTGGCCACTGCAGGGAATCTGTTCCCAGCCCTGTCACGCTGATGAGGAGAAATGGCTGAAATGTGCACTGTTTGCTGAGACCCCTGGTGTGTGTGTTTGTGTTTGTGTGGGTGGGGTTTGCAACAGCAAGCAAAGGAAAGGCCCCCATGTTAGCCCAAAAAGGCACAGTGCCTGAGTTTCAGCTTCTTCCAGTGTTTGTTCTGTCCTGCTGTGCTGTTTTCCCAAACTTTTCTTTAATCTGCTTTATTAAATGTCCATATTTGGATGAAACCATGCTTCATACAAGCTAATGTGGAAATGAAACGTGGTGCCCATGGGGTAAGGCATATAACAAGGAGAAGGGGAATAGTTTGCCTGGGAAGAGGATTCGTTCCTGTGAAAGGCAGTGATTGTAATGCACTTTTCATGAGGAAGACGGAAGATTAAGTTGTGTTTTTTCCTCATTTTTGGGGAGCAGGAAAAGGCACAGATGTTCTTGGGCACATTTTAATTTTATTACACTCTTCCCATGCTTAGTTGTTTTGGCTCACAGGAAAAAAGAAATGCGTGTGACATATGCAATATCACAAGAGGATTTGCTGGATTAATAAGGACTAGGCCTTGTAGGAACATGTTCTTTTTAATGTTCGGTAATTCAGCAGGTTCTTATATTCTTAACACAGTCTTTAACCAGAACCTGTTCATGCTTAAGTCTGCCTTGCGCTTTTCCTTTGTTAAAGCAATAATCATCACACCAGCAAAAACATGTTCGTTTTATGTGTTGACAAAGCTCCAGAGTGAAGCAGTAAAATGAGACTGAGTGAAGTGTTCTGAAATGGCCTGTTTCCTGTGAATTGAGTGGAGCACACCGGGGGCCTCAGGTGCTGGAGTGAGCTGGCGTGGGTCAGCGGGTTGCGAGCCGCCACAGCGAGCCAATCCAAGCGTGCCGCTCCTGCGGACAGACGTCTGGACTGGGGAGGGGACTCCACTTATCCTCTGGGGTCTCTTCAGCAGAGTGCTGATCCCAGCACCCCCCTCATTGGAGCAGGCATCTGTGTCCCATGAGGACCAGCTGCGGAGGCCCCGCGACAGAGCCCCCTCATCACTGGCCCACCCCCCCAGGGGAACACTTCTCGGCCCATAAAACGTACCACGCGCACTTTCATGGGCTGTTACGGGATGGCTTTGGCCTCCCTTAACCCCTCTGGGATCCCTTTTGGAAAGAGCGAGCCGACAAATTGACTGCCTCTCGTGTGATTGGCCAATTGGAAAGGTCATTTTCGGGGTCAGCGGCAATGCCGAAGTCTCATAAGTTTATTGCCCACTTTGATGGAGCGCCACAGTCGGACGTCTGCCCACAGGAGGCCTCGGCCCGTTTGTCTCTGTTAAGGGGTTTCTGCTGAGGTGTCCCTTGTCAAGGGTTACCTGCATTTCGTGATAGAGTACGTGTCAAGGTCGCATTGGGGGGACATCCATTTCAAGAAAGGGGACTAACTCTGTCTGGCTGACTATAAGCATTATCAGAAAATGTTTACCTTTCAATTACTGCAAGAATAACTTGTCTGTGCGCGTATGGGTATTGATTTCTCCCTCCTCTGTGAATTGTGAAAAAAATACAGTTGGTAGGGTATTGAATTCCGATATCACCTCTCTCACCTTGGGTGATGCCGTTTGTTAACATTGTTAAGCGCTGACTGGTGTTCGGGGCGTTCGATGGTGGGCCTTCCTCTGAATTTTTGCATCACCCCCCCCCCCTTGTGTCTGATTCCCTTTACAACAGAGTAACACTGGAGACCTGAAGACCCTGCGGAAAGGCCTGTCCCTGTACCACTCCGAGACGCAGCTGTCCTCCCTGCCGCAGTATCCGGACGCCCTGCAGAACGTACGTACCCGGCCAACCAGTCAGGGAATCAGACCACAGATTCATATTGACTAATCAGACGGTCAGCTCCGGATTCTGAACATTTAAAGTTATGTCTCTCTACCGTCGAAGCTGAAACTTTCCAATTTGATGCATGTTATGAATATTCATGAAGGGGCGAGGCCAAGAACAATTCTGCTGGCAATGGATGTCCTGTCCTTGGGCATGCCTCCTATGGGAATAGTCATAAACTGTCTTAAAGCACTGGAAAATCCTGTTACCAACAGGAAACTCCTTGGGTTAAAAAGTTTTGAGGATGGAAGGAACTACCCATCTGGTTACTGGAGAGAATCTGTGCCTAAACCGCTGACTTTCTGAACTGAATTATTTTCCTTTGAATTAAAATCCTCAGGATTAAAAAAATGCTTGAAATACTGTGAGCCCAAGAATATAATCTGTTTGAGCCGGTTTTGGACACATCTTAATTTAGAAACAATTAGCTGTCACAGCAGAAGGCACAAATTGGGAATTGCTTTTTTTTTTTTTTACACTTCTGCTGTCGACAGAGCAGGTCCCCTGTGCACGCACAGCCAATCAGTGCAGGGCTCACAATATGCAGTAGCTCTGACTTACAGACCTCCCGGAGAGATTCAGCCATGCTTATCGGAAGGTCAAGGCCCTGGCTTTCCCGCAATGCAGTTTGCCAAGGCAACGCAGGGTCAAGTGGCAGTGAGATGTTAGCCGAGGCTCTTAAAGGGAGGGTGATTTTTTTCTCTCTAATGTTTGGTGTCAGTAACAACTCGGGCAGTCCAGGGCCTCCTCCTTTGCTGACTCCCAGTGCTCATAAACATTGAATAGTTTTCTTTTGCATTCTGATAATGAAGTGGCCGGTGTTCCAGCGTATTCTAAACACACGGCCCCACCCCCTGCCACCTCGCAGGCTGTAATCTGGCATGACCACTTGTTGGTCAGATGTGATTCACTGGTCTCTGGGGGGATTGGGTCGTGGCCGGGGATGACTCACTCCAACAGCATGCGCAATTCCAGGATTTAGGATACAGCATTGAGGCTGTTGATTAAAATGGTTGGAAAGAGATGAATGGGAATAGCTCTGGAATAAGGAAGAAGTGTCACAGACGCAGGCCTCTTATGCGCTGTAAACACATTGGCTTCCTGTCGCCATGGGAAGCCGGTGTTTGTTTCTCCCCATCTGAGCAGCAGCGATTGGGCTCTTGTAATCAGAGATGATTTTAGGTCTAAATGGCGACTCTCTCGCAACTGGTACATGGTGAACGAGGTGAACATGAATTGAATATGAGTTGCTGCTTTCTGCTTCTGAGAACTAGATTTATAATTGAGAACTATAATTGTTTCTTCCATACTGAGTTTATATAAATTGATTTTGAATAAGGGACAATAAGAGAATAATGAATTCACACAGGGGGGCAGATCACAGAATCTATTCAATATGCAGTTAAGGTTAATGAAATCAAATAACAGAGCTTGGTACATTGATGAATAATTTTGTTAATGTTTTTAAATTAGACATTATAGTAACTACCATTTAATTGCTGGATTTGTAATGGTCTTAATGACTATTTCTTAATTTGTGTGTGTAATTTGTCCAATTCAGATTTCTGTAATGGTCCCAACGAAACAAAGTGTTTATATGTCAATGACTTGAGTTTTTTATTAAACAATAAGTGAGTCATGCTGCACAGCAAATTTGTACTCTTTTAATTACTGACAGGGGCCGTCTTTATAGTTCGGTGTACACAGCTAATTACAAATATCTGTTAATGGAGTTTGTACAGAGAACTTATTTTGTGAAAAGAAACTGACTGCAACAGCTTTTTCAACGACAGCTTTTTATTTATTTTTTTTTTTCTTTTTTATTTTTTTTCCACATAAGGTCTGTACACTGACATGTGTCATTGAAACCTTTTTTAATTATTTATCATTACATGTGATATATAGTTTTGGCAAGAGGCTAAAACTCCTCAATCTTGTGTGTGTTTCCGAGTGTGTTTCATCCTCTCTGTCTGTCTCTCTGAATTTGATCGTCAAACCGGGCAGCCTATTGAGGCCTGGTGTTTGATCTATTTCTGCCCCTATCGGAGCCGAGAGAATAAGAGTCTGTCTGCAGACCGTGTTTCAGATGGAATGACCATGGCTTGGAGAAGAGGCATATCTCTCACTGATGACATTACTTTGTTTTTTTAAACCCAAATGAAGCTGATTGTGTCCCACCACTACAGACTTCCAGTAACAGTTGGCCAATGACATAGCTGAGATCGAGGCTCAAACCTGTGACCTAAGGGCCCACCCTGACTGAGCCACATTTTCAAATTTGGTCTGCAAATAAAGTTACTTCTTTGTCAGGGACAAAATATATATATTTTTTGTACTCCGGGACATATTTTCTAAAATACTTTCTGTTCCAATTTCATTGTGCAAGTGCAGCACACCAAATCTGTCAGGAAAATTCCTTTTTGCATAACAGACTGAAAACAGGGAACATCGTGCGTGCAGGAACATTGTGCGTGCACAAAAACATTCATATTTTATCAACAACAATGAACAGAAACATGAACAGAAACCGAGGTTTCCTGATCCTGAAGCCCTTTGAACATTTATTTATTTTTGCTTTGCGAGCTGGTGCGTTTGCTGAATATTGACTTTGGCTCTTCCAGCTCAGCAGAGTGTGTCGCCCTCAGAGCACGATGGTTCCACCCGACTCCACTGTTTTCTACGCTTTATTCACCGCGAAGGCGCTTCCCCGAGAGGCTAAATTAAATGAACATTTCACCGTTTAAAGAACATCCGCTGTATGATCTTTTCTTTGCCTCCATCGCCCGGCTGATCCCAGGCATGACTGGGCCTTTTTTCCACGCCCGCGCTCCTCTCCCCAATCTTTCCCATCTCTCTCCCTGGAGTAATTCTCCTCCCTGAAAGGTCATCAGTAGCCAAGCAAAGCGCTGCGCTGCAGTTTAGCTAATCAGTGGGCTGATTGGCTGTGACAGAGCCGGGCCTACGCATCGGTGCGGACGCCACACTTTCGCTGCCCGGTCTCCACAGGAAGGAGAAATCAATTACGGGGGGGCTGCGCCGGGAGCGCTGCCGTGACGCGCGGTTTATCTTTGCGAGCGAGCGTGTGCGCGTGTGTTTTATTCAGGGCGGGCAGACTCGAGCCCTTCAGCGGAGGGAGCCGTCCTCGAACCTCGCTTCTCATTACCATGCCTTTGAACTCTCACATCAAATGGGGATTTGTGAATAATGCAGCCGCCCCTGCTTCTCGTGCGGCGGTAATGTTTGCGCGGAGCCCAGTCGTCGGGGGTTACCAGAGACCTGGAGCGGCAAGCGGGATGCTCATGTTTTTTCCAGGGCTGAATCCCGCTTGCGTGCCCACGTCAAAATTAGCACGCTCAACGCGATGAGCCCAGAGAGCAAGGCTCCAAGACGCTGGAAAAGTCCAGACCACAGTAATAAATGATGACTTTTAGCTGCAGTTTGTTTGAGGAGTTCTCGTTGTTATGGTGTTGCCTGCAACTACCACTTTAAACTGCGTTAGCTCATTGAAAGTACAAGTGTCATATATACTGTTATATTAAAAATGCTCGTAACCAAGTAGTGTCCTTATTCAATGAAAGAGGTACTGTATGTAAAATGAGAATATATCCATTTTTATGGTTGTGTCCAAAATTTTGCTTTCCCTCATAACACTAAATCTCACTAATTGGTTAGAAATGTTTAATTCGTTGGTGTCGGTCTCTTGCTTTTAAACCTCTTCTCCCAAGATGCTCCTGCCACAGATAGAACTGATGTATTGTGTATCTTACTGTTTAAACACTGTATTATTGCCTGGACCTTGTTCTTTCCAAAGGTTTCCCCAGGTATATTGAATCCTATTGCTGCCTCACCCCCATGGCCATACCGACATGGGTGTCTTGGGCAAGGAGACCCATGTTGGCACAGATATGGGAGTTGGTACACCATTGATGGCAGCCAAAAGTGGATATGATGAGAATCAAAAACGCTCAATATTAGTCAAGTAGGAGTCTTTGTGCACGTGCAGGGAAACGTGCTGTAGTTCCTGCTTTGGAAAGAATCGGAGAATGGCTGCACGGTTTCAGTACCATCCCCGCTCTGTCGTTCCCCTTGGCACGGGCGGGGCCGTAGAGGGCGCGGTGGATCTGGGTGGAGCGCCATATCGCGAAGAGCGCTAACGCTCCTTAATTAGAGTCACAATGGAAGTTAGTCACACAGATGTGGATATTGGCAGCGTCACAAACGCTGTCATACAAACGTAAAGATCAAAAAGACCCCCGCTCCGTGCTCCCCACACCCCTCACCTCATCAAAGCCCTTGCTCCGTAGATCGGACCTCAGCTGCCCAGAGGCAATTAAAGAAATGAGGAGCGGGCTCTTGATGGGAGCCCGGATACAGAGGCACAGGGGGCGCTCTGGTGTTTTGCCACGGTGGACTGCTCCCTTGTGGACACTGCGGACAGTTAGAGGCCTGTTCCGGGGACCGAGTGTGGGCCTGTTGGGGTTTTTTTTGCCCCATGGTCAGAGAAATGTTGAAGTGCGGCCAGTTAATTGAAAGAGTTATTATTTGCAGAGCTCGCATCTCCTGCAGTGAAACAAAATTACATTTATGAAGTTATTACCCACAACCCCCATGTCTCCTCCTGCATGACTATGAGAATTAATCTTACCGGAGATGTAAGTGGACGGTGCCCCCCCTCCCTAAATGCCAGTGTACCTCTAGACTGTAGGGGGTCCACCTCTCCTGTGGATAAGCTGGCTGGCGATGGCAAAGAAGTATCAGAGACATATTTCTCAGGCACATAGATTTTGTCTGGGGCGGCTCTCTGAGGAGCGAGGAGCGGGGAGCCGGAATGGCAGTGGATGGCTGTTTACTGCACGCGGTTTACTCCCTGACTCACAGCGATTTGTCCTAACAGTGAATTGCCCCATTGGGGAACTTCTCTCTGCTCTGACCCCCTGAGAGGGGGAGAGATGATGATTAATCATCAGCTGAATTAACAGAGTTTCTGAGGGGAGAAACTTGGAAATGGGCCAGCAGGCTTATGCTGGTTTTGTTTTGGCCATTGAATACTTGGGGGGGGGTGATGCAACACTAATGACCCTCCTACCACATGATAAATTACTGTCATCATACTGTTAACCCTGGCCGGCTGCCACATGTATAGTCTTGTGATGTGTTTTTCTAAGGAATATTTGTATTTGAAAAATGTTTCTGTACAGAATCTGTAGCACTGCCCCTGAAATCTACTCTGTCCCCAAAGTTTGAGCGGTCGCACAGTGCATTTATCACAGTTAAGGGGTATATCACTTCAGTGTATGCTGAAGACATGTCCCATTGAGCCAAGCATCATGGCACTTCCTTCTTATAAGTGATTGGCCAGCCCAGGTTGTGTTACTGGGTTTTGCCTGCCCATTGTTGAGATTAGATGTTTTTTGTGTCTGATGACTCAGCTTCTATCTGTTTGGCTTCAGTGGCCCTGGCAGGAGCCCAGTCTGCTGTGGCGATACATTATCAGTGTCTTATGGAGCACACAACATGATCAAATGGCATTAGTGTAATGGTCAAGGGGGGGTTGCTGATTGGCCATGACCTTCTCTGACGCTCTGGTGATAATGCTAACTGCCCCTGCTGCTCTGATGATATGATGATGGTGATGATGATGATGATGATGATGATGATGATGATGATGATGATGATGACGATGATGATGATGATGACGATTCTACCATCTTCATTAAATAACAAAAATTGTACTTTTGTTTTCAAATTAGTACTTTGATGAAACATTAGAAACGAATAAAAAGATAAATTGGCAGTTTATTAAAGACTTGGAACATACATAAGGTAAATGTTATTCAACATAACAGTAAATATATTTTGGTACACTTGGTAATACTAGCCTCACAAATAAATTGTTTACCTTTAAATGTTGACTCTTATAGAGAAACAATACAGGGTATGGTAGCTAAATAATTTCCCTAATTAAGGTAAAAGCTAACACATTAATTTAGCAACATATCAAAATAAATATGGGCTGTCCCCTTACCTTGTAAGCAAATTCTAATCTCCTTTCCTTCCTAACAAAATACTCAATCACTCGGTCATACCAGCGAGGGTTTTTCTCCAGTGATTTCACAATCCTCATTGTCAAGCAGTTAGGTAGTTAGCTAACATTAGCCCAGTTCAGTTGAAATATGCAAGATAGGATGACTTCTTTGCTAGATAACATTAACTAGTAGCTAACTTTAGCTAGAACAATACCGCAGCTTATTATTTGACATGTTGAATATACAAAGACTTCTTCTAAAACGTGTGTGTGTGTGTGTGTGTGTGTAGTTATGTGTGTGTATGTTGAGATCTTTCTGTATGGGAGTCTGTGCTTGTAGGCACTGATGGCCCTGTATCTATGTGTGTGCATATGTGTGTGTTGGCATGTGTGCATGTCAATAGGTATGCTAACTTGTGATGTTCATCTGCTTGTAGGGCTCTACCAGGATACCTAACAACGACACCTCCCCTACGACAAGTTACATCGCTTCAGCCCAGAAACCAGAAGCAGTGGTTCACGCCATGAAGGTAGAGTGTGTTTTCCTCTTTAGAGTAGACCCAGTGCCTACTATACACTCACATTAAAGTGTTACATTAAGACACCTCAGACCTTTCACTTTACTTTGAGTGTGTTGAACCTGAGGAGCTTCAAAGACTTGTCTTTGAACTGTTAGCTTTGCAACTGCAGGGTCCATTTCTGTGTGTCTTTTTTAAATTCCACAAGGTTCCAACAAAATTGAAGGAAATGTATTGAAAGTCTTGCAAACCATTAACTAAGAATTGCAGGAAATGAGACCTTTGAACCGACTCAAAGGTATTGAAGTAAACTGTGCTTCCAGAACTCTGCTATGCTGCTGATTATTATGCTCAATTGTGCCATCATGTGGTGTATCCGAGAATGTGCTGTTCTTATGCTGGTATTTCTTCATTCACCAAAGGCTTGAATCCGTTCAAAAAAGCACTCCATATTATTATGTGACTTCTCGACTATTATACATTTCAGCTAAATGTGCATAACCTGAGATAACATGCAAATCCTACTCTCCATATATAAATGTGTAAAATGGTACATATATACCATAATTCACTGTAACAGTTCAATTTTATATTATTACATTACATTACAGGCATTTAGCAGACGCTCTTATCCAGAGCGACTTACAGTTTTACATTTCTTTACACTCCATTTATACAGCTGGATATTAACTGAAGCAATTCAGGCTAAGTACCTTGCTCAAGGGTACAACGGCAGTGTCCCACCTGGGGATTGAACCTGCAACCTTAACGTTACAAGCCCAGTTCCCTAACCATTATACCACACTGCCTTCTTCCCACATCCTTATAATACATTATAAAACATAACATTGTAAAAACAATTCTGAGGAACTCACCTAAATTCATACTTCCTCTCTTTCACCCCCCCCCACACACACACTCACAGACAAATAGTAATCATTGAGGGAAGAGTGCATCTGAATCTCTGAGATTTGTCTACTTGAATTACTAATAGTTAAAATGTGATTGTTTTACAAATGATTATGCTCGTTAACTTGAACTTGCTAGCTAACTGACTGTGTTTTTTTAAAGCAAATCATACATGCTAGAGAACACAACATATTTCAAGTGTATTTATTATTGAATAATCTTGGTTATGCAACCTTGCTGTTCAAGGCATTAGCACTCTGGGTACAGTATGCCATTCACTTGATAAACAGACAGTGTCTGTCTGTTACTGCTTATATCATCACAGTGCCGGTGTTTAAAATATATTTCAGTTTATCTGTCAGTACAGACCTCATTTAAATATTTATTTTGCTTTTGTGTGTGTTTTTCATTTTTTTAAAATATCAAATAAATTGTTTGAATTTAATTTTTTGAAATTGCTTATGTGACGTGTTTGTTTCATTTCTTATAGGTCCTCGAAGTTCACGAAAACCTGGACAAGCAAATTCCAGAAGATTATGAGGAAGACCTCAGTGAAAAGGAGAAGGCAATCGTTCGGGAGATGTGTAATGTAAGGAGGACAAGATTCCAGAATACTCTCTCTCTCTCTCTCTCTCTCTCTCTCTCTCTCTCTCTCTCTCTCTCTCTCTCTCTCTCTCTCTCTCTCTCTCTCTCTCTCTCTCTCTCTCTCTCTCTCTCTCTCTCTCTCTCTCTCTCTCTCTCTCTCTATCACACACACACACACTTTTTTTATCTCATCAAAACTTTTCAACGGCACGCTAATGAGCATTTGAATGGAGTTGGAGGAGACCTGTGTTTGTTTGTCCGCTACATTTGTCCAGTCGCTGTCATTTCTAGGAAGGCGGTGTTTCAATTAGCGACACAACAGAGTGCCTGTTTTCATTGGGCCTTAATTGGACACCTTAATAAGAGACTTGTTGTGAGTAGAATACGGTTGCCAGTGCAATTAAAATAACATAACGAGGAAATCAAACTGTTCCCATCCCACTTGTACCGCAAGCTCTGTCCCCGCAGTTATAAAAAGAACCTCCTGATAAGAATGCAGGGCAGAAGCTGGCCCCTCCACTGATACAAGTGACTACTGTGGAGTCCAGGACCCCTACAATACACCACTTTGTGTTTACTGGCGGACTCCATTATTCCCAGAATCACAGCGGCCGAGACATGAAAGGCAGCAATGAGATAAAAGCACAATGTAATAATTCATCCCATCAAACACAGTAACGTTCAGGATTCAGATTAGACCCCTATGTCTTTGTGTTTCTTTCATATTTTAAGCATATTGATCATGAATTAGTGTGTTACAAAGTGATGCATAACTTGTGTGTGTGTGTGTGTGTGTGTGTGCGCTTTTTCCCCTGTCCTTTTGTGTTCAGGTGGTGTGGCGCAAGCTTGGCGATGCGGCTGGCTCCAAGCCATCCATCCGACAACACCTCTCGGGGAACCAATTCAAAGGACCTTTGTAGTCGGATATCTGGGACTAAAAATGAGGGACAGAATTTTTTCTTTTGAGCTGTGTAACCTTGAAAACATGGACATTTCAACCAAAATCGATGCTTTTTTTCCTGACTGCCGACTGATCATGGAATCCGCCTGCTTAACAAGAAAGTTTGATCCTACCGGATCGAGCAACCATTTCAGCAAAATTCTGAAAGACTGACTGAGTCAAGCAGTCTGTCGTTCATCACTAGCCAATTAATCGATTTTTTTTCTTTTTAAAAAAAATTATTTTTTGTACCTCAAGTATTTAAGACTGGCAGCTAGTTTTACTCACTTGCCAGTCCAGGTATTGATGTTGGGTAAATACAGTGCTAAAATGGTATTTGACTAACTCCTTCGGTTTTTTAACAGTTATTCGGTTTGCGGTTTATGCAGAATTGACTTTTCAGACTGTCTATATAGACATCCAGTTTAATGGTCAATTGTGTTTTTGTTTCTTCCAGGGTAAATAAAGCAAATGGCTATAGGTTTGTTTGTGAAACTTACTGTCAAATAGTCCCCTTTGCTTGAGAAATAAGTTTATTATAAATGTAGGAGACGCTTTTGAGAAAATATAACTGAATTGTAGTGACATGTAAGATACTTAAAAACCATAGCACTACTTCACTGTCACTATTGTTTTCTATTCTAGAGTGGCAATGTGTGTGTTACACCGAGTTATATTTTGTATTTTCAGAAAAGCACATAACTTGATGAGATAATTCATATATATATATTTAAATATATATGGAGAAATTAAAGTCTCTCTATCCCCAGATGACCTTAGTGTGGCAGTTAGTTGAACAAGATATATACGATTATGGATGAGAGCATTAGGAAGCCATGTGCAGTGAAATCAGTTTTGCTGTTCATATTTGACAATCGTGTAAAGAACACTGGAAAAAGCTTTAATCTCACCCACCTGTGGCTGAATGGAAAAGAAAGATTTGAAAGGGATGATTGATGATTCTGTGGACCAAAGGTCTTGAATCGGAGCGCTATCTGCACAAGGCCGGAGACTGCTATTAGACACTTGCTGCATTTGCTCCACTTTTCATGTTTTGTTTTTCAAGAATTTGAGCCAGTTATTCCTCAAAATAGTAACACAGCTTCTGCTATGAGTTTTCTTAAAACACTCCCTTCTTCCCACATCCTTTTCAAATAGTTTTTTCAAAATGATTCATATGGCCACTGTGTCTGGATTTCTAATCATGTAGATGTAAAATGTGATTAATCTGCTGCCGTTTTAAAGCAATTTATAAATGGGAATTATTGTAACTGTGGATACAGTAAGTGTCTTTGAGATGCGATGGAGTGTGCGTGTTGCTGTTGACTTTTGGTGGAATGTGTGAACAAAATAAGCAGGAATCATTTGAGGAAGAAAAAAAAATATTTTATATTTGGTTCTCCCATTAACTGTTCCCTATAGTCAGCTGAAATTGTGTACCCTTTTAATCAGAATTGGGTTTTGGTATTAAGGTATTAATGGAATGCTCAAAATATGAAAGACCATACAAGAATGGGGTCAGCTACAAGTACACTCATTTGAGTCTTCAAAATATCTAGTTGTTTATGAAAACAAATAGGCTGTACAACTACTGACTTTTGTATGCTAGTCGATTTGAATACAAATCAAATATAATGTAGAATATTTTTCCTAATGTCATTCAAATGCACTGCTTCTTTTGTGGATGAGATTGTTATGTTTAATTCAATGTTCTGTTGTATTCTCTGTATACACGATAAACTGGAATCCTAAAATATACAGTGCTCTGTAAATACCACTTCCTGTAGAGTACATGTAACTAGCATGCCTTTATAACTTTTTTTCATAAGCTGTATGTAGCTGGAATGGAAATATTTTAGCAAGTTTTAAAAAAAGGTTAAAAAAATCAAATATGGAATAGGCCACTTTTAGATGATTTTGAGAAACAAATAAAGTACTGTCTTTGTAGTTCTAGTATTTTTGTATATGACTGTAAATGCAGATTATTGTTCTGATGGAATTCAGCAAATACTGTTGGACTTGGGGCTAAATTAGTTTACTACCTGCTGGCAAATTTAAAAATGACCTGAAACAATCCCAATCATTCCCCAACAGAGCAGTGTACCTCAGCCCCAGTCCTTTGTAACAACTTTCTCATTAATGAATAGTTGCAATGGGAATGGCATGTGCCTTAATCCATTTGTATTAGTAACTCTGTGCTTGGCTTCCTGATAGGATTTAATGTGTTAATGAGTAAATGTTTTGAGTAGAGGCACAAATTCTTCAGCACCATACACAAAGTAATTAGCTGGTCTATTTAAGAAAACTGCTGCACAAGCTATGGGTATCTAGTGGGGCATAGGGCAGTGAAGCAGGTTGTTTTTGGTATCTGGGCCAAACGAGAAGTGTCTAAGCTGATGTCATTTTATTTCGGGGGTGTGGATAACGTAGCGGTCTAACACACCGTATTTTGGCTGGTCGGTGTGCACTGCCTGTCAGGGACGCGGTTCGAAAGCAGTCTCTACCAGACTGGCCCTGGTCAGCCCCAAGCGGGGGCAGCACTTGGCTGTCCGCCCCAGGGGGAGGATGCGCCAGCCCGGGTCCGCCGTGAAGTGTCCAGAACATGGGTGGGCGAATTCCATCTCGAAGGAAGTGTAGTACGCTGCCCTGGAGAATTAGCTTGCCTCATAGTGATGAGTGGTGGACTTGTGTGGGGAGGGTAAATCGAATTAAATAAATAGAGGGTGTAATTTTCTCCCAAACTGGGAGAAAAACAGGAAAAAAATCTAACAAATTCATAAAAAATATTGATATTTATATCCCACAGAAGTACTGTCGCAATGAAAGCTTGTCTGAGAACTGCCCCGATGTCGGTGATCTGACAAACACAAACGACACATTTATAAAAGCAGATGTTTTTTAATGTCTTTTGCTTAAAGAAATAATAGCATGTACAGCAGAATTGGACAATACTTCACATTTTACACATTTTACTACTTCACTTTCGTAAACTGTCCATTACTGAAAAGCCAAAGGCACAGTTGGGAGTAGCTCTTAAAAAAAAAAATCTAAAGAAATGCCTCCACTAATACCATTTACAACGTGGCCTCTTGTGCTCAGAATGGTTCGTTCAGTCAAAAGTTCTCTTTATCCATCCGAACAGACTTTGGTCAACATACGGATGCCTATGAAGAAGTGTTTGTGGTTTATTTTTTCCAGCACTCTCTCTTGAATATGTGTAACAGAAACAGTCAAAGGACAAATTGAACGACAAATGTGTGTAAGTGTTATAGCACTTTAACGGATAACCCAATGTTTTATGCTCTAGGAATGTGTTTGTTAAATAAAACCACCAGCACACCTGATTCAACTCGTTAACAAGCGCTGATTAATTGAATTAGCTGTGCTGGTGGTGTTATTTAACTGACACGTGGACCGCAAGGAGAGGTTTGGGAACCACTGCAACAGCCAAACAAGCCCAGTTTCTCGAAGTAAAAATGCAATTATTCATTTTCAATTCGTATTCATAACAATTAACGCAACTCTTTTGTACAAGAATGCTGGGCTCATCCAAACATTTCCAATACTAAATATTGCAAATATAATTAATATACAACTCGTCCACACACGACAATAGATAGAAATAGAACACACATTGCGAAGCGGTTTTAGCCATTCCAGGGTTTACTAGATGAGGAAATGCCTGCTGGTGGTACCCGAACCTGCTTCTAGTAAGACCTGGAATGGCTCAAATAGCTATTCGTCAGAAGCGTCATTTCTATCCCTGTGACAATGGTGCACTTAGACGATCGCTGCCATCGGAAACATAAAACAACATTCAGAGTAAGATCTTGACTACTCAACGCAATTGGGTGGCATGGCAACAACATCCCAAAACATAGTCAGTGAATTAAAGGGCACTGTTAACATCTTTCACGTCTTACTGTACCATTCCCAAGTCTCCCGATAACTATTTACAGAGGGAGTGGCTCCGTTTGCTGTTGGGCTAAAAGCAGGCATGTCTTCTCCTGCTGCGGTTCTCTCATCTCATCCAGCCTCCTCGAGTCATCCCTGTGCCGGGGGGCATGCCAGGGGGCAGGGGGGGAGGGACCTGCGACTGCCCTCCAGGGGGGCCCGGAGGGGGCGGGTAGTTGGCGGGGGGGATGCCCATCCCCGGGGGTGGCACGCCGTGACCCGGGGGCATTCTGGGCGGGGGCGGGTAGCTGTGGTTGTAGCCGGGAGGGGGGTAGGCGGGGGAGGGCGGAGGGAGGTTGGGCGGGGGGTACGACGCGGAAGGCG
Organism: Aldrovandia affinis; assembly: GCA_029706075.1. NCBI lineage: Eukaryota > Metazoa > Chordata > Actinopteri > Notacanthiformes > Halosauridae > Aldrovandia > Aldrovandia affinis. Next base: position 3,991,510 of record JAINUG010000021.1, read on the forward strand.
GGGGGACGGGGGGTGGAGGGTTTGGGGGGTACACGTGGGGGTGGTACTGCATCGGGGGCCCGTAGGAGGGCGGCATGGCGCTGTAGGAGGGGCCCTCGGTCTTCATCATGGACTGCAGGCTCTGATAGCCCTCCCCGGACATGTAGGAGCTGGAGGTGGGGATGCCCATGATGTAGCTGGAGGGGGGTGGGGGCGGCGGGCGGTGGGGCAGCGGCGGGGGCTGGTGAACGGGGGCCGTGTGGGGCGGAGGGGGTGCTGGTCCCTTGGGCACCTCTGCCGTTCGCCTGGCCCTGACGGCTCTGCCTCTCCGGGCGGGATGGGCAACGCGGGAGGGGGCTTGCGTTCTGCAAGCAAAGACCACGTGACAATCAAACACACATAGGAGGAGGTTTCAGCTCTTCAACACCCAACGCCCAGCCAGCGTACTCCTGCATCAATCATGCGCCCAGACGGATCAGAAAACAAAGCCGTCTACTGTACTGTTTCTATATAATGCGCTAAGGGAATTATCAGATTTGTCTGAAAGGTCAGCAGCTATGTGATCCATTATGCAGTTATGTCATTGTGCACTCAGTCTTAGAGCGTCCAAATCTGCCAAACTGCTCATATTTTTGTAGCTCTTAATGGCATCATGCAACAAACTGTTGCTATATGACCGTGTGTGGATACTTTATGTCAGCAAGCCAATTCATTGGATAATTAAATAACAATACAATGTAATACTGAGAAGAGAGTGGATTATGGTGTCTGAAAATATGGCCTTTGTGGGTTCTTGTGAATGAATCAGCATGTACAGGGAATAAAGTCCAATGTGTTGAGAAAATAATACATAGTTTTATTCACATTCATTTCATAATCATGGTGACAGACCAGCATACTACTCAAAGTTCCACGCCTTTCTCAAGTTGGTAAATTGATTATGGATTAAACTATATTATTTCCTCAACACGCTGGACTCGTGGCGTGAGCTCCCGTTGACATTGGCTTATGCACACAACAAACTTCCGATTAGTCATATCGGGTTATTAGCACAGCAAACATGAGAGGAGTTTTTTTTTTGCACCGGGGCTTGCTTTAAGAGCCTTTACCTTTTCAAGGCATAAGCATGTCATGTTTCCTGAAATGTGCAGGGTGTTGGTGAGAGGCCTGGGTTCACACGCCTCCGGGGAACACTCACCTGGTGGGGGCTGCGCTGTGGGGAGGGGGGGCATTGGGGTCTCCAGACGGGGGATTTTGGAACCCACTTGTTCTGGAAGGGAATATAAACCCGTCGCTTCCTCAGCCAGTGCATAAACCAACCAAACTGCTGGAATGAATGAACCGACAAACTGTCTACAGTGACAACATGACTCCGAGAAGAAACGTTATTTACCCGATGCCTTGGGCTCTTCTTTCGGAGAGGCAACCTAGGAACAATAATGATGTCAGATATAGCAGAAAGGGGAAATGCACCCAAAAATAAATAATAAAAAATAAAAAATTATATATATATACTCATACACTGCCTTCGAGAACAACCGGTGCAAGAACTGAAGTCTGTCACTGGCTGCTTATGTATCTCAGAGACATGCTCCCCCTCTGGTTTACTGTTGTGATGGATTTATTATTTTGTAATTTTCTGACCACATTAGACTCAGTAAAAATTTGAGGGTCTCTGATGGCATAATGACCAACATATTTATCTAGTTAACAGAACCCAGGGGGTTGCATAAGAATATTATAATTGCTATAAAGCAACAAAAATAAGCTTTATAGTTGGCCAATCTCAATTAGCTAGACACAACTGGCTAGCAAGCTGATATTGATCACAATCAGCAAATAAGTAACACATTACAATTATCGTTCTTTCATTTATGTGCCATGGCCTCCAACTCAAGAACTAGTGGTACCAGTTAAAATCGCCACCTTCTTTAAGTCTACCTCACAAAAGTGACTTTCCAGAGCTACTCTAGCAGCTTACTGCAAGTCACTGCATACAACCATTTTACTGTTTGAAAAGATGAGACAACTTTTAATTGGGAATGCATGTTCATCACGTGCTTCCTTCCTTTAGGTTACAAGGGAAACACGACACAGTTCTTGCTTCAACAGAACACAGAATACAAATATCCAAAGCTCAGTTTTGGTCTAGAACCACAACTTAGTTCAGCAACATCAGTTAAAATCATGTACATGCGATACAGATACCACTATGCCTCCATCGATCGATCTAATCATGACATCATCGATAAACCAATCCATTCTAAGCAGTGCCTGCTCTGAACTGATGCCTGTGAAAAATCAGACTGCAAGTTAGTCAGTAGCACTGAGTCGTGTGGTCTTAGGAGTTGGTTGGACTGGGAGAACTGCCATTGTGAACCTGAAGACAGTGCGGTCGACTCACGTGAGGTCGCTTCAGCTGCCGTGGAGGGCTGGTCTGAGGGGAGGCCTTCTTGGGTGCGGGAGGGGCGGGCGGAGTCTGAGCCTGCTGTTGGACTATGGCCTGCAGCTGCTGGGGCGTGGGCATGGCCTTCTCTTTCTCCGCCATCTGGGGTTGCTGGGGGATCTGCTGTTTGCCCTGGGAGTACAGGTCCAGGATCTGGTGGCAGATGTCTACAGAACACAACAACAACAACACAGGTTACCCAAAACCTGGTCTGTGTGATTGAATCTGTGAAACATTGTAGGATAATGCAGGAAAGGTGCTCTCAATGATGAATGAGTAAAAAACCAAAGAAAACCAATCCACACACCAGCTATCGGAGCTGGGTTTAGCATGCATGTATGCTTATCGTTAAATACGATCATTTTTCATCCATATACTGGGTTAAATGGCGGTTTCATGAGTGTCTGAATGTTGTATTTTTGCATAGGCAATGACAGAATGAATATTTATGAATCAAGTCCGTATTTTGCACCTTCCAGAAGTTCGACGGGGACATCCTGGACAAACTGCTCCCACCAGCGGCGGGACGACTGTTTGGAGGTCCACTCCTGGATGTCAAACTTGCATAGGCGCCCAGCGAGGTACATGACAGCTACAGCGATAATCTCTGGCTCCCATTGCAGTGACAGCATGGTGCACAGGCTGGGCAAAGGAGACAGGAATCAGGACCATATATTACTCACACAGGTGAGACAAGAATGAGGCTGTACTTGCTGTACAGTACGCACAGATGAAACTAACAAAGGTGACACTGGAATCAGACCTGTGCATTACTCAAACAAGTGAGACAAGAATCAGACCATGGACATCCATTACTCACACAAATAAGACAGGGAACAGGTTTACACATCATGGATCAGTTCAGAAAATCAGCAGCACTCTATGGCATACCTGTCATTTACAAAGGTCCAAGCCATCTGCACCAGCTTCTGTACTTTATTCTTATCACCTGAAAGAGATACATACTTGTCTACAAGAGATTTACAGGTCACCATCCTTCAAAGACTATCAATTTCATGATTATAAATCTTACAATACAAACCTTTTAGCTGCTTGGCATAGCGCAGAAGAAATTGATATGGATGTTCAACTTGCAAATCAAACTTTATTGTCTGCAATAATATTCTTTCCAACACCATGACTTCTTCCTGTGGAGAAATCATGACTGTTATAATACCACTTCAAGGTCAAATCCCATCAAGTGCAAGTAGCTTCTCAAGAAAGGTTGATAAGCGATACTGAAAATGTCTTGTTACCATGGAGCAGTATTTTATTTATTACAATTGTTAGCAAATGATGCAGTGTCTCACCTTTGGGTCATCCCCAAACTGTGCAAACTGCACATCATTCAATAAACTGCGAGCTGTTTTTATGATGTCTTTGCATTTCTTTGGTGTCTCCTCCACTTTACCAGCAAGGAATAAACAGCATGCCCCAGTGACCTGTAAACAAGATACAGCAATGTAATCATCAACAATGACAAGCAAGCACTTTAAGCAAATTGTTCAATGTCAATATGAATATTTAATCTTGCTGCACTGACACTGCAATGTGAAAATAATTTGCTAATATTTCAAACTAAATTATTTAAAAGGACACTTACATATCTGGGGAATTGCTTAAAAGAATGAAACATGTAGAAGCGATGGAAGTAGATGATTCCCGTTGCCAATGTGTCATAGTGTCTGTCAGGGTGTTAAGGAGTAAAAATGAAATACATTGGCTTAAACATGCTATCTGTTGAATTAATCATCGGGTAAAGATTAGGTAAATGCAACATTAGTAGCTAGTATTTTTAGCTATATCAACACTTCAGAGAAATATGAAATCTCGCTACTTGGAGAAAAAGGGCATTCAAATAAATAAAACATTGAAAAACTAGTGTTTAAAATCTGGACCAGTAGAAAAGGATACAATCCCAGGCGCGTCCCGACGTCAAAAATGAACCGGGCCCCCTCACGCCTGTATCTTGCCTCTGTCGCAGGATCAAGACCCTCAGATTGTGAGGGCGTATGCGCCAAGTCCTTCTTGTCCCAATACCAGCATGGCTTTATGTGGTCCAGACTTGCAGTAGGATTACCAGGAGTTGAATTCTCCTTGTTTTCCTTCATTTATTGAAGTAGCCAACCAGCTAGCTAGCTAGCTAGCTAACAACTTGGAAGGTTCTACAACAGCCAGCGGTCAACAACTTTTATTGGTTCGGTAACTGGCCAGCTAGACAAACAAAAAGAAAGGGCAAGAGATCACGTCGTTGGTTAGCTTGCCAACTAACTTTAGCGCTTTAATATCAAGGGTACGATGCCCTTATATCAACAGATTCGTGACAAACTGTCACTGTCAGGCTCGACTAATAAACGTATAGCTAGCGTTAAATATCCTTATACATTGAATGTTAAGGCAGTTTGCTAATTAACGTTAGCCACACAGATCCAACCCCAAGCAATTGTCACAAAGAAAGCGCCATCTAACTTAGATCACACTGTTTCCGTAAAGCATGCATGCAGCTTTTGATAGATCAACCTGCTGAGGATTATCAACATGTTAGGTAGCTGCAGCTAACGGCATCCGTTAACCTTAGCTAGCTTAGCCTAGTAGCTAAAGCTAAAAGAATTACAAAGGCTATCTTACATCTGTTTTATTTAACGGTTATACTACATTTTGGTTAGTTGTCTTGTTACGGTTTCTAAATGTGCATGGACAAAATAGGTAGATAACCAACTCATCGTATTAGTGCTTTTAAGATAGCTAAATAGTTAGCGTAGCTATCAGAACTTTTCACAACATGGTGCGGGTTAATTGAACGTTATGAAAAAGTGATCGAAACATACCTTTTTTTGTGTAGAACCTATTTAATTACTATGACGGTGAGACGGCGAATATTTTGATTATTATTTTCTCTGGATTTAATTCAACAACAAAACTCCGCATTCACACAGGGCGCCGCCATGTTTTATTTAACGTTAGCTAACATGCGTCATCCAACTAACGTAGCTCTTCGCGTCAATCGCGTTGGGTTTTTTTTTAGTTCCCCGATTGGCGTATGTGTTAACCAATAGTAATGTCAGAATTGTAGCCTTTTAAGGAAATGTTGTGTCCCAAAACTATACTACCAATCATAGGACACAGAGGGTTGGCTTCAGCGCTTGCTGTTGTGCAGTCAAACTTGTGATTTGCGAAAGACCGATTGACGCTTTCCATTGACCTATCAAATCCAAAATAGTTTCGGGCAAGTTGCAATTTAGACCAATAAATGTGAAGAAGCGCCGCCAATTTATATATTGTTGATTGAAGGGTTTCATAAACCAATTGTAAAACAAATGCAGCGGACCATATTTATGTTCTGCCAATAACATTTCATATGTGGTTCTGCGCAAACGACAGTAAAAAGGCCAGGCTGCCAATTATTGCCACGGAAAACCATATTGCAGGCGTGGTTTGGTAATGTTGAGGGAAAGTTAGGCTGCATTCTCCGAGCTTGTGGGTGAAGAGGATTGAATTCCAGGCTGACAGGAGGAGCTGCTGCAGTCAATTCAATTGGAAGGTAGTTAGTTTGCGAATATTATAGAATAAGATTGCAACATAACACTTCCACGAACATTTTCGTATTGCCGTTCGTGTGTACGTTTGTACCATTTGCATTGATACTTTGTTACACATTTTAATGTAAATGTCGCGTGCATAATTGCGAACTAGCTAGCTGGCTAACGTTAGCAAACAGGCTAGTCAGTTAGTTGAAGCTCACCAAGCTAGGTAGCAAGTCGCCTCTCGCCATCCACCCACAAGTTTATTGGCTAGAAAGGTCTGTTTTAGCTGTATCATTGTCAGCTCCTTGCTGACCCACTCCATTCTGCTTTCATAAATGGGCGAGATGAAAATGAATGAGCATGACAATCCTAGCCCGCTAGCTAGCTAGTCAGCTAGCTAACATGTAGCTTGAATGGGTAGCTGATTTGTCAAATACACGCAATCGTATGATAGATAGCTAATTATCTTGTAGGTAACTAGCAGTACACACTTGTGAATATGCTTGTTAGCTAGTTAGCTAGCTAGCTAATGGTAGTTTGTTTACAGTAGGTTTGGTTGTGCTAGCTAACTGCTTTCTCGGAGATGTCTTACTTTAATTAACGTTAGAGCTAACGTTAGCTATCTATGTTGGCTTAATTAAGGAAGTAGCAGAAAGCTACTAGCACTAACTGAGTAGATTGGCAATAATCTCAGAATGCATGCACACGTTTTCATTCCAGTTGCTAGCTAGTTTTTTTTAAATCGATTTTTCAACGTAACGCATGCGGTTGTTGACAGTGATGTTGCAGTTTACAAAGTTCATTCACCTGTAGGAACTGTGGTGAATTATTGTCGGCCAAGACAAGACGTTGATATATTGCCATTGCTTCTCAAGCTAGTTAACATTAGCGTCGACTGTTCTAAGTTCCTAGCTCTCGAGCTATGCTAGTTGGTGGTTTTGTTTTTATGATCGTAATCCGTTGTATCAGAGTAATGAATGCTTGCATATAGCCTGGCCCATAATTAGGTTTGAGCTATCTAGATAGCTAACGTTAATGTGCAAATGCATATTAGTAGATAGCTAGTTTGCTAGTTTTGATTATCCAATATGGTTTGTATTTATTTCAATTTTTCCAATGGAATAGCCATTATGCAAGCCTGACCAGAACTCAGCATGTTTTACTTTGTATTTGAATACAGATATAGCAGGATAACCTCAAGTGAAAGTTTAGGATTACCCTTTGCCTCTGTCTGGTACATGCTTGGTTGCAGCAGTTGATCCATTGGCTGCTTCTTGGCAGCATCTCAAAGAGTGTGTCAGTAAGGGTGAACTATGCCCCTCTTTTGTGGCCAAAGCTATTGAAAGGAGTGAAGATTTGTGCATCTGAGTGGAAGAGCATGGCAGTCATTTAAAACAAGCAAAACCTTCTGCTCTGTTTGACAGTAGGCTGAACACAGCCCCAAGTTGCTTTTATAAACCTAGGAGTATCTTGTTCTCACAAACGCACAGTTAAATTATTTTGATAGAGGCTCTCGGTACAGTTCTTTATTTTTGACCCGTTGTCAAGCTTTTGGGCATTTGGAGAAATCATCCATACTTTGTCATTTAGATGTGCTGAAAGAATTACTACGTTTACCATCTGTGGTTAGTTTCAAGGATGGCACCATGCAGCTGTCTAGGAACATGTGTTAGAGAAATCAACTGACAGGTCTGTAGGCTGCACAACCAGAGCTGGAACTAAGGGGAGCTGACGCTTAACTCAAAATGGAAGAATGGCCTCCTTTTCCCCCCATATACTGTATACTGTTGCATACAGATAAAAATATTTGACTCATGGCTTTCAAAAGATGTATCACTTTGTCTATGCTGTTTCAATCATATTCTGGGTTATTCTTCAACACAATTTAAAATGGCATTGTCTTGCTAATATTAATACACCACTTTGTTTGAGATATTAACAACCGTGTTTATGAAATCATTAACAGTATAAGTTATACACTTAGTTCAAAATGTTGTGGAAGAAAAAATTCCCACTTTTTTGATGATTCTAATCTGAAGCAAAGTACAGGGAAAAAAAATAAATGCAATTTGTTGAATACCTCTGTCCCACCCTTCCTTCAGCCCATGTCCCTTGTTAATGCTTGGCAACTCAATCACCAATCACAACATCAACACAGGCATTGTTTTGTTTTTTTGGGGGGGGGTTCGCGATTACCCAATGAATGAACCCAATGCATGAAGGGTTAGGTACCATGGTAGAAATGTAACATTGGTAAAGTCTGCTGATTTAGGAGTGATAGTGATTTATAATGGGACTGTCATCCAACTTTAGGTGCAATTTTTCAGCAGCTGCACATGGACACATTCTATAGATTTGCAATGGACTTTGTTTTACGGTTACTATTGATGACTTGATAAGAACCACGTTTGACATAAATGAACCTCACGAGCTCAATTAAGCTCAGTTCTTATGTATTTTATGAAGCAGATTTTATTACCTAAAAGTAGTAAACATAGTATTTAAATGAGGCTATTGTTATTGTGATTGACCATGACTGCATTCAGTAAAAACAAGCCACTGGATTAATCTATGAATGAAGTCAAAATGTTTGATTGTTGTTCAGTAACACATGTCATAATATATATTAATTATTTAGCAGTCACCATGTAATTTAGCATTAATCCAACTGTTTGCTGTTACCATGACAATGCAGTTTATTCTTTTACATTTGCAGACATTTGCAAGTGCAAGAATTTGTGACGAGATAAAGCCAACAGTTGATTTTTGCATGTCAGGCTTTGCGCTGTACAGCATTTAATACAGACCAGTGCTGAATAAGTGAAAGCCGTTTGGATATAGGCATAGTGGCTCTTGGAAAGACATGGTCATGTATTTGAACTGATTAAACTGTCTTTTTTACTATTATTTAGAACATGAATGTGTACTTAATGTGTGTGTTGAGCTAGTGGCTACAAATAAAGCTGAATGTCATCATTGGGAAAAATTGTAATTATTTTTCCATTGTTAATTTGGACACAGTTTCCAGTGTTATTGGTATTAATTTGGTGCTCTCAAGGAAACTGGTAGTTTAAGGCAAGTTTTCATGTTGATATTCTGCCAATCGGTTTCCTGAAATTTCCACAGGAATTGAGTACACACGGTGGCTGGAAGCCTCCAAAGGAATCTGCATTTGCAGCTAGAGACCCTTCAAACCGACACAATATAGAACTGTGAAGTATGCCCTCTAGTGAACGAACCCATGTATAACATTTTAGAGTTAAATTAGAAAAATTAGGTGTTTCGTTTTGCCTCCTTTACATCTCTTCTCTCTTTAACGCAGAAATAACTGTCCAGCTCAAATATGGGAAAGAAGAGCAGAGTGAAGACCCAGAAGTCAGGAACGGGGACCACCGCAGTGGTCTCCCCCAAGGAGATGATGAACCTCATCTCAGAGCTGTTACAAAGTAAGCACGTCTTATGGGAGTTTTAATGAAGAAATATTCCACTGCTTGCCATGTTCTATCATTTACATTGTGTAAGTTCCATATCCATAATAAACAACGTAGGTTTCTGGTCATTCTGAACCTGCCAATGGATACAAGTTATTTAGGATCAGCAGGCCACTACTAATTGCTGTATCAAGGTGGACTGTTCGGTCAGTGGTGGACTTTTCTGAGCTCGGGAAGTGTGAAGACGCGTGAAGGTCTTTATTGACACTTTGGCATTTTTCCCGTCCCAGAATGCAGCAGTGCAGCCCCATCTCCAGGGAAAGAGTGGGAGGAGTACGTGCAGATCCGAGGCCTGGTGGAGAAGATTCGGAAAAAACAGAAAGGTGCCCGGTGTCTGCGATGCACCACCCTACACCGCCAATCATTGTGTAATGCATTGCCCACAGCCAGTGAATTTGTTGCCTCATAGAGTTTGCTCAATTCAACACGGTGGTCATGGTTTCTGGTGTGAGGTGTGCTTTAAACTCTGCCGCGAGCTAACAGAGGAGGTGAAAGAGGCAGGAAAGTGTTGACTCGTGTTTGTACGTGTGTGTGTGTTTGCTGTGTTCGCAGGCTTGTCGGTCATGTTCGATGGGACGAGAGAGGACTTCTTCTCGGAGCTGATGGCGTGGGCCGCGAAAAGCGGAGCTTCCTGCGAGGGCTTTGAGATCTCCGATTTCGCAGAAGAGGGATACGGCCTGAAGGCCTCAAGAGACATTAAGGTCCGTACACCTCACACAGCCACTGCCCTGTCGAGCGAGTAATCACATAAAAATGCATTATCAGCCTCTGGAGCAAACCGTATGTACCACAGCTGACGGATTAAACGAGTTCTGTGGGAGTACATTGACTATGACCTTAAGGAATAGCTTTTTCGTCAGCCCGGTAATTGACATTTATGACTGGGTATCACTCGGTAGATCTGGAAGTGTGGATTAAGATACAGGGCAGAGATCTGTAAATATCAAGTGTATATTTCCACAACAGAAATGTGTGTGTCTGCAAACCGAGCTTGCCCTGAAGGAACTGTCCCCTTTCACAGGCAGATGAATTATTTCTGTGGATCCCCAGAAAAATGCTGATGACTGTAGAATCCGCCAAGAACTCAGTCCTCGGTGAGTCTGCATGAATAATAAGCCGCCGGAGTTGGCATGACCCGCCACCGGTTTTATTTATACCCGCCAGCTTTCAGCGTTTTAGTTCTAGGAGAATAGAAGTCCGCTAGAACGGTTGACCCACTGGAAAGATTCTTTAGGCCCGCATTCTGACCGGGGGGCCTAGGTCACCTGGTCTCGGCCAATCGGTCGTAGAGAGTGAAAAGAGCGCATAGACTCACGCCTCAACAACACGGCAAGCTTTCAAAAGGTACTTGTGTACGTGTCATGTGAATGAGGCCAATCGAATTTCATCGAATTGAATTAAGAGACCGTGAGGGCTGGGCTGGGCTCGTACGAAGAGAGAGACATTACATTACATATACATTTACATTTTAGGCATTTAGCAGACGCTCTTATCCAGAGCGACTTACACAGTTTACATTTCTTTACACACAATACATTTATACAGCTGGATATTTTACTGAAGCAATTCAGGTTAAGTACCTTGCTCAAGGGGTACAACAGCAGTGCCCCACCTGGGAATTGAACCTGCACCTTTTGAGTTACAAGCCCAGCTCCCTAACCATTACACCACACTGCCAGAGACGGGCTTGATCCCCCCCGTGCTGTCTGTCCCAGGTCCGCTGTACAGCCAGGACAGGATCCTGCAGGCCATGGGCAACGTGACGCTGGCCTTCCACCTGCTGTGCGAGCGGGCGGACCCCACCTCCTTCTGGCTGCCCTACATCAAGACCCTGCCCGGCGAGTACGACACCCCGCTGTACTACGAGGAGGATGAGGTCCAGCAGCTGCAGTCCACCCAGGCCATCCAGGACGTGTTCAGCCAGTACAAGAACACGGCGCGCCAGTACGCCTACTTCTACAAAGTCATACAGGTGCGTCTCCGGGCGGGTCCGCGGCCTCGGTCGCGGCGGCTTAACGTCTTTTATGCCGCGCGGCGGTCAGAGTGTGGAGCGCCGGTGTCGAGTCAAGGTTAGAGTGGGAATTGGTCAGGTCCAAAATGAGAGTGTACCCATGAAAAGGCTGTGTTGCGGGGGTATTCAAATCCAGGCCTCGAGGTCTGCAGGTATTATCTCCAACCACGCACTACACCACCTGATTTTGAATATTTAGTTTAGCTCCTTGGTCCAGGAAGCGAGCTAATTAGTGAAATCAGGCGGTGTAGTGCGTTTCTTGGCGCAAATACCTGCAGGCACTGCGGACTACAAGGCCTGGATTTGAATACCCCCGTCTGTTGCAAGTGTCTGCAGGTATTTGCTCCAACCATGTGCTACACCAACCTGATTTCACTAATTGGCTCACCTCCTGGACCAAGGAGGTAAACTAATTATTCAAAATCGGGTGGTGTAGTGTGTGGTTGGAGCAAATACCTGCAAACGCTGTAATGTCTGTGCCTGTGTTGGACTTGGGTTCATGCAGACGTGACAAGGCAGTTTCATGAGAGATGACTTGTGCTTTTGCGTGCAGCCTGTGCACATGCTTCTGCCAAGGTCCTGTTACCTTTTCTGGCTACAGCCACATGAATCCTAGTTTGGACAGCTGATTCTCTGACCTTTCCCCTGTTCTGGATCTCCAGTTGGCATTACACACATGACTTTAGTGCTGCATGCATGTGCAAGCAGACATATTACACATAAGTGCACGTATGCACACACGCAAACACAGACATGCATACACACACAATATCATACTTTTAATCAAATAATATGTAATGTAGGCCTAAAAAGTGTGCACTTGAGTGAATGTTATTCTTACTATTCTTAGTGAATGCCCAGTTTGTTTTTAATGTTTTAAAGGAGTTTTTGTAATGGCTACTAAGAGATTTCTTTGAGATTTGCTGCCATTCCTGTATGAAGCTAAGCTTTGTCCTGCCATGTTTCTGACAAATCATGCTGTTAGCTTTTTCAGCCAATATTCTGAATATGTCCCTCTATCCCTCCCATAATTCTTTTTAGAGTGAACCAAAAAGAAAAATACAATTATGGGAAAGTAAAACAAATGGCAAAACTGACAGGAAATTGAGACAAATGCACCACAGTGCTTTACTTAACATAGGCCTGAATCTGAAGGATTTCCAGCTGTATTGAACCTAGGTTCGCTTCAGAGATGTAGACTATTCACCACAGCTTGGCAGGTTGCTGAGAATTTAGGAGTTCTCTCAAACAGCCTGGTAAACACACTTTAGGACCATTCAGTAGAATGAGTTTTTGTGGGCAAAAATGTTTGAACAATGTTTGTTTGTTTAACTGAAAGACTGGAACACTGATTATACTGAAGCCTTCCCACTGGAGTAGATGCGGCATATGAATTATTATGTTTATCACTGTTGAAGCGGCTTTGATGACAACCCCTTGACTTGGTCTGTACAATAAGTATACCCATTAGGGTTACAGTCTCTTCATAAAATCTGGACATCCTGTTTATCCCCCCCCTTTCTTCCTTTATTCGCGTTCCCAGAGGATTAAGTAGTGCAGTTATAAACTGGAAACTGAATAGATCTGGTACCTTTCCACATCCCAAAATGTCACATTTTAATGTACTTTTAATGTAAATATGCATTGGAATGTGTTCACTGCAAAAAGCTGTGAAAAATATTTGTTTCTTTTTCAGTTGAGACTTTCTGGACTTGGGTTACTAGAGCAGAGGGTTGAGCAATTCCTTGCATACAGCATACAAGGCATGCTGTTCTGTGTTCTGTGTAGCTCAGTAGGTACAGCATGGCGCTGACAACGCTTAGGTTGTGGGTTCGATTCCCACTGGGACCACATATACGGAAAAATGTATGCATTCACTACTGTATGTCGCTCTGGATAAAAGCGTCTGCTAAATGGCATATGTTATATGTTATACAAAGTAACTTGTGCTTTACATGTGTGGCCTAGAGGTATAGTAGCCTTCCCACGCAGTTGCTCGTGGGTGTGCTCACATGAACCAGGACACTGTTGAGGTCCTGAACAGTCAAAATCGTTTTTCATCTGGTTTCACCCAAACATCATCCTGTTTGATGAAATTGGGATGTTGAAAGCTTGAAAATGGACCGTTGCTGGTATGCCGATAAAGCTGGATCAGGCTCCTCCTTTGTGTAAAAGAAGAAGGAAAAAAAACAAAACAGTTCTGGTGTTCTGATCCTATTGGCTGACATGGGAGTATTTGTGACATCAGAAAACCCAGCTCCTTTTAATACAGCAATGACAGCTTCGCAAAAATCACCTCATCACTTTGTAGATGAGGCGTGTTCGCGTTGTTTACTAGCCAGAAAATGTAGTTGGCTACAAAAATTCAAATGTGATGGACAACAATAGGTGTTAGCTATGGTAAAACCTCATTGTGTCATGCCTGGATGTCATAAATGTGTGCTTACACCTTTTTCCAAAAAAAGAAGAGTGAGAGAAAAGGCTACAACTGACTTGTTGTTAACGTAGGTCTGTAGAAATGTCAAATAAGGTTAGCCCTTGAATATTAGCTCCCCGTCCACTCAGCATGCATTACAGCCTTGCTCGTAGTCAGAGATGAGAGATGAGGCTTATATCTCCAACTCTTGAGTATTTTAATTGGAGGGAAAAAGTATTAAGGGTGATTTCTTTTCTTTTTTGGCACACGCCAAGGTAATTTAGGTGTGAAATGCAATGACATTGTGCAGGACCTTTTAAAGCTCTGCAAACATTCAAGCTCTTTACAGTAATGTTTTTCCTACATTTCTTACACTGTGTGTGTTTCTCATCATTCAAGTGCCAAATGGCTGCATGCCTATTTGTTTTAGCAGAAACATTTGGGATTCAGCTGGGTTACGTAATGCAGTAGTGCAGTTTGGCTTTTTAACCACCTCCCTCTCGCCCTGTAAGCGCCGCATTCTTTTCTACAGTATTGACCCTTTTTTAATGCGTCGTTTTTGCTTCATCATGCTTTGGAATAAGGCATCAATTATTTACAGTAATTATTTTATTTATATAGATGCTAAAAATAGTTTGTGTTTGAATCTTTTATTGCCTTTTTAGTTGAGCATAAGGGCTGTTTATGCCCACCACAAGTCCTTGTATCTCTCCACGCACTGAGGCAGATGTCATAGCTTTTACTGCAAAATCACCCTCTAGCCATGCTGAGGCAAAGTAGACTGGTTTTACAGGTCTTTTAGCACCACCGCTAACGGATATCTGCACTTCCTATGCGGGTACAACCGTCTTAACTTCTTGTGTCGAGTGAAAGAAATAAGGTTTTAAAAGGTTTCCAGCTGTTCGGAGCACATTTAAGATGGGTAAGAGCTGGTTTATTATGCCCTCTTGCACTCAATTTCACTGGTGGCGATAAGCCGACAATGACACTGCTGAAAGCCCACGATGTGCAGCAACGCTCTTTGTCCACTAGAGGGAGACAGTAAACCTACAGTGTGACAGAGTTGGTGGTGTACCGTTTAAACTGCTGTGCTTGTATGTTAAACAGATGATGGGTACATTCTTTATATTATGAAAATATGTAAATTCATTATTATCATGCATAATGATAATATGCAATATTATTTGCGCAGCCCCAGCCAAATTATTTCTTGGATGTCCGTTTTAGCAATCAAATCTTTCATATAAAAGCATGCTGTGGGGATGTATTTTAACCCTGTGTCAATATTCTAGGTGAGAAATAATATTGGGTGAGAAAAGTCTCAGATATTTAAGTGACATTTGTTTCTGAAGATGGCTTAACTTATTTATATACTTTGTTACTGTCCTTTTTACATAAAACATTAGCTGTCGGTTTGTTTTCCAGTGCTGTTAAATTGGGCTGATGTCTGATTTTTTGACACTTTTATAGAATATGACCGATCATGGGAGTAATTCTATGAGAGAATATAAGATGAAATTCTTCTGGTGTTGCCTGGGCATACCCCCCCAAAAAACACATTTTCATCTGATTTCCCCTTATATTTCCCTCCTAGTTTAAACTTTAAAACATGGCTTTTTTGCAGCATGATTGCAATGCCCTATTTCGAACACATTATAGCTCAGAGCCTGCAAATGTTACCGCTTGAGTTGTGGATAAGTTCATGCATTGGTTCATGTGAAATGCAACATGTACAGTAGGCGTTTTTATTCACACCCTTGATAAAGATGAACAAAAGAGACTGTATAAAATAAACTATACAAGTAATAAGCTTTATTTTATGCTCACAAAATGCAAAAAGTTATATTATTTAATAATCATGCATTGGCACGAACCACAATCAAACGGTTCACAAATTATATATATTTTTCCCTTGTTGGAAGGACCATCTGTGGCCAAAGTGTAGCTTCCTGGCAGAGAGAACAAGGTTTTTGGACAAAATGTCTTGGTACATGCTGGAGTTGATGGTTCCATCTATTTTAATAAGGGCCCCAGGGCCTGTGGATGCAAAACAGCCCCAAAGCATTAAAGATCCATCACCCCGTTTCACCGTAGGCATGAGGTGCTTTTCAACATTATTTACATTCTTTGGACGCCAAACATAATGCTGATGTGCATTATGTCCAAAAAGCTTGATTTTTGTTTCATCTGACTGCAAAACATGGTTCCAGTTGTAGTTCAGATGTAGTTTGGCAAATTCAAGATGCCTTTTTTGGTGAGTTTTCTTCAAAAGAGGTCAGGTTAGGGTTAGGGTTAGGTTGTTTTGGAGATCTTGAACTGTGCCCCTTGGACTTCTTTTTGCCTCTTGAACCATTTGTCTCACTGCACGTGGGGGCAAGACAGACTTGCGTCCTCTACCTGGCAGATTAGCCACTGTTCCAGTGGCCTTAAACTTCCTAATAATTGACACAACAGTGGAAAGCGGTATCTTTAACCTTTTAGTGATTTTTGTGTAGCCATCTCCTGATCTGTAGAGGTCAATAACCTTTTGTCTGATGCTTTCAGGGAGTTCTTTGCCTTTCACCATGATGATGGCTGACCACAATATTTCAAACATCTATTCCCTTCTTTTTATACCCTAGAGAAACAGGAAATCATTGTAGGCCACTGTATAGTTCCATAACCTTCCAATGAACTTCAAATACATTGTATATTTATGAACATTTGTTTTTGTTGGATTCAATTTAAAAGAATAGTTAGGGGTGTGAATAATTGTGATTCAGATGTTTTCTGTTAAAAAAATATTAATAAAACAAAATATGTTTTTCTGAACAATTGTATTAGTATTGTTTGGAATTTTGAGTTTTTAGTATACAATATACCTCATTACTTATAGTTTATTTTATACAATCTCTTGTTCATCTTTATCAAGGGTATGAATAAAAACGAACTCTACTGTATATTGTATGAGGGTTATTTTCCCCCTCATAATTTCCTTAAAGGTCTGCTTTAGAGAGCCATTGAATTTGGGCATCTTGTCATTTTGAGACGGGGTGTTTGTTTTTACACTGCCAATACATTATTTAAATGCGTGTTGAAGATGATCATGCAGGGTGTAATGTTTCTTGTGGAATATAACATATGGAATTGATGAATACGCAAACCTGACGTGACTAAATTAATTCCACATTTAACTTTTTGTTTTACACCCTTCTTTCTAATACTCCACTGAACCCTTCTATAATTCTTTAGCTTTGGTTTTAACAAAGGAATAATAATTTTAAAAGTTTCTCCAAATTATTTGCAGAATCTTAGTTGCTGTTTTGCTTCTTTCATTAAATATCTGTCAATTAGAAATATGAACATTTGAAATTACTGTCAAGATAAGGCATCAAATATTTATCAGACTGGCAAAATTGTTCTGTGATATTTAATAGTTAATGTATTTGTCATTTTTTCCCCCCCTGCTGATATATTGACATGTTTTTCATTAAATGTTTGTTCGTTTTCAGCTGAAGGTGTTTAAGAAATTAGAATGTTATTTATTGATTTTTTTCCCATCTCCCCTTCTGCCTGTTTTTAATCAAAGGATATATATTTTTTTAATTTGAAGGACTGTCATTTTAAATGGTCTGCAGTTTTGTATTTTAATTTCCTTGCGCGAGTCTTGACGTCTAGATTAAGAGACCCTTCCTGTCTTCAGATGTCAGGATATCAATTGCTTCTGCTCCTTTGTTTACCCCTGCCAGCATAATAGATTTCATTATGGCCATGTACAATTAACTTTCCCCAAACGTTGCTGTGGGAATCTCTACCACTGTTTAAGCTTTGATTTTCTTGGCCTTCTCACGTTTCTCAGGTATTTCAATATAAATGATTCAATTGGGTTGAAATACAGTACTTCGTAAATCCCATCTCTTGAAATTAATTACAGTTTGCCTGCTTTGAGAGCGGTGAAGTGTTCATGTCTGACAACGTCCAGTAGGTGGCAGAAGTGAGCTAGGAACGGTCCGAAGGTGCCGTATCAGATAGACATTTCATTGCAGAAGAAGCTCGTAACCACCTCCGTTTTAAGCAAATTCATACTTCAGCATATGCAAATTCCCAGCATCGGCTAGCACAGGGTAGAACTGGCTTTGCGACCGCAGGGTTTTGGGTGCCGGTCCAAGGCCGGTGCTCCGATGGCCTTGGGCGAGACTCTCTACCTGTTGTTTTGTAAAAGGGGCCTTGTGTGGGTTTCTGCGCGTTTGTCAGTTTTAGGAAGTCGCCCCAGAGAAGGATGTTCCTCTCTGCAAAGCGGGAATGTTGATCCAGCGCGAGTAACCGAACGTTATTTTCTTGAGCCGGCGAGGAATCTCGGCGGTGTGTTTTTGAGCGCGCGGCAGCGGCAGCAGCAGCAGTGGCGGGGTGAGCTGAGCTGCCAGCCCTCTCTCCGCTCCACTCCCGTTCCTCAGGTTGTGAGCCGGTGTCACTGTAAATGACTACCGTCAACGTCAGGCTTTTCTGAGCCGGCCGCAGATGACCGGGCTGGAAAATGAGCTTGTCGCATTGGCTTTGAATTGAATTGACCTGATTGCACCCACCGTCCACAGCGAGGGGGGAGTGGGGGGGAGTGTGTGTGGGGGTGGGGGCGTAGACTGACAAAGCCGTGTTTGGAGCACCCCCCCCCTCCCGGAAACGAGGCACGGGAAGAGCCGCCTCACACCTGCCCGCCGCGCGGCGCCGTCTCTTAACGCGCACTCTTAACGTGGAGCCGCGGCGTTCCGGCAGCCCGCCGTCAGCGGCGAGACGGAATCCTGCCCCTCGTCCGGCGGCGCGAGTGACAGCGGCGGAGTCGCGATCGGCGAATGTGACAGGGAGATTCGGCGAAACGCCGGGGGAATTCTCTCCGGATGATCCTCGCGGTGACCCCGGAGAACAGCACATGCAATATAACCCTGCTCACTGCGTCTGCCGCTGGTGATGGGTAATTATTTACCTCTCCACGGCGGAATGGAAAGCCCCTTTGTAAAAATCTGTCACTGTGTGTGTGTGTGTGTGTGTGTGTGTGTGTGTGTGTGTGTGTGTGTGTGTGTGTGTGTGTGAAACAGGACTGCACACTTGTTTATTTTGGAATAATTCTGAAAGCAAATGCGAAAACAATGAAAGGTTGCAAATGAGACCTAAACCGTCCCAAGCGGCTGCCCTGTGGACCAGTGTAGCCGCGCGTCGGGCCAGCGGGAGCCACTGAACGGCGATTTCGATCGTCCGCCCATTGGCGATAGCCTCCTGTAGGCCACCAGGCAGTTAGCCATCGTTTCGCAGGCCTGATTTAGCCAGAGCCGTTGCTCTGCGTGTGAGCTTTTGTTTTCTAATTGATTTGCAGGAGCGGTCCCCCTCTCTCATCCCCCTCGCTGTGCCAGCGCGCGTTCCACCGCACCGCAAGATCAATTACCTTCCACTTGTGATGCTAATGCATCAAGAGCTCAACCTGCACCAGCCCAACCACCGCCACCCCCTTTATCCTGAAACCACACCAGCCCTCCACCCCCAGTGTTGAAACCACGTCAGCCCCCTCTGTCACTGAAACCATACCACCACCACCCCCTCCTGAAACCACACTGCCCTACCCTCCGAAACCACAGAGCCCCCCATTCTGAAACCACACAGCCCCCACTCCGCATTCTGGAACCACACTAGGCCCCTCCATCCTGTAACCACACCAACGCACAACGCCAGGGTCACTGTCCCCCCCCATCTGAAACCACACCAGGGCCACTGCCCCATTTCCCCTTTAATCTGCATCAGGACCATCTCCCTTCCTCTTTAAATGACAACGGGGCCATTGTTGTTCTCCCCTCTCCATTAACTGTCCCAGGACCACTGTCCCCCCCCCTCCTCCTCAAATGACACCAGCCCCTCCCTCTCCTCACTTGTCTGGCCAGGAAATGGGACTAAGGCCTGCTCCTTGCCTGATGGAATCCATCTGTTTCATTAATGCATATTCTGCAGCACTCTTGAGATCATCGCTATTATTCTTGGGAGATGCTATAGGTGGTTGGCAGTAAAAGGATAAAACTCCTTGTGCAAAGGATGATTGCAACTGTCAATAGGGAGGCGTTTGACAAGTTAAGGCGATTTGTATTATTTTGGCCTGCATCTTCAGAAATCCGCTCATGCATTTTCACAGCGGTGTGTGATTTTGTTGTAAAAAAAAAAAGGCGAAATATTGAAGTGCTCCCTATCCACGTATAACACCCTGAAAGGCATGGTGTCCCCGTTATCGCCATCAGACCTTTGATATGAAGTTAACAGTCCGTTTCCGCCTCTCCATTCAGAAGCATCGCGGCGTCACGTCCAACCCTTGCAAAAGCCGGGGCCTGGATTTCCACTCGCCAGCTCGCCGGCCGCTTATCTTTTAATGGTTGTCAGTCAGTTACAGCGTAAACAGCTTCAAAAAGGCAGCTTTTCCCCCCCGCTGCCCCTCGCACGCAGAAGGAGGCGAATAATTATCCCTCTCAATATTTAAGGGCACCTCTCGGCGACCTTCACCCGCGCCGGGGCCCGCCTGTCCGTCATCCGGCGACCGCCCGAAAGCGGAGCGCTGTTTTTCTGGGTTAGGCAGCGGTCCCGGGATGTTTGCGCCGGCGCGGCGCGCGATTTCCCTCCCACCCCAGTGTGCGTATGAATCAGTGTCAGAGCCGGACTGGCTCTATTACCGCCACCGCGCCCATCTCTTCTTCCGGGGGGGGAGAAATATGATGTGACCACTCACTTACCTTTAGCACCACGGCAGCCTTGCGCACCCCCCCCCCTCACTCTGACGGCAGGGAGAAAAATAGGCGAAATCAATTCACATCTGCGAGATTGATTCGGTGGGGTGGGGTGGGGGGAGAGAGACAAAAAGGGACGGAGACGATCGGCCATCGAGAGTGGGAATCTCAGGCCGGCTCTATCCGGCGCTCCCGTTCGCCGCGCGCCGCCGGGGTGGAAACGTGTGCGCGATAAGCCCACGCCGCGCAGTTAAGGAGATGGATGTGGAATTGAATCGTTCCTTTCCTTTTAGAGGCCGTCAAATGCGGCGGGGCAGTCGCGCGCAAGAGTCGGCCGCGTCGGAATATCCGTCGCGACAAGATTTATATCGCGAAAATTAAATTAGCTCAACTATTACGCCGCGGTATCCTTTTGTCTCGTGCGCTCATCAGAAACAAGACAAGGTGCCAGGGGAAACAAAAATGTAAACTCATTGTGAGCAATAGGCTTCAGTTTGGCGGCTGGTTGCGAAGCACATAAACATCAATAAAACACATTCACAAAAGCACCTATATCACTCTCCGCCGGATTTATAGCGCGGTCTATTTTTACGACTCATTTTGCATGTTCAGGAAGGTGCTTCAGGAAGCAGAATTAGATCCCAGCATATATATATATATATTTTTTTTTTTCCTCCTACACGAACGGGAGTTTTTCCTGACATGCGGTGCAAATGAGCCCTTGGAGGGAGAGAGTCTGTGGCTTTAAATGTAGATTTCTGTGGCACCAGTGGCTCTCTGTCTCCCAAATTGATGAAGCAGATTTATGACGGCTGCTGGGCACAACAAATTAAGTTGACAGTGATGTATGGGAGGCTAATGCCATGATGATCCCACTGTAGCGCCACTGGACGCTCCCTGCTTCACTACGCTCTTGTTAGGATCTGTTAGGCAGCCAGATAATGAAATTCCACTGACTGATTTTTTTCCCCCTTTCTTTCCTCCTTTATTTTTTTCCCCTTCTCCCCCTCTTCTTTTTCTTCCTTCCCTTTCTTTTTTGTGTTTCTCTCCTCCTCACCTTCAATCCCCAGACTCATCCGAACGCCAGCAAACTGCCCTTGAAGGATGCCTTTACCTTCGACGACTACAGGTTGGTGGGGAGTGGGGAGTGGGGTGGGGTGGGGGGGCGCTGGGCTGGTGCTGGGGGAAATGCTGCTCGGTTAAAATTGCCTCTTTAAATTAAGAGCACAGATCGTAACCGTGATTTAGAAGCGCCGCCCAAAATGGGCTTTTGTACTCATTGTTCTTTCATTAGCATGGCATTATCTTTGAGGGAATTATTCATTGTGGGCCTCCTTTTATCTCCAGGTTGTTAAATCTGATGTAAGCTTCTGCAAAATGAGAATAAAATCCGCTTTTTGTGACCGCCGAGCCGTCTTGCGGCTCCCAACGCGCTTATCAGGCCCGGCGTCGGGAGGCGAGCGGATCAACAGCGGCCTCCCTGTTATTTATCACGCTCTCCGCCGGGGGCGCGACCCCGGTCTCTGCTGTCGCTTCGCAGGTGGGCCGTGTCCTCCGTAATGACCCGGCAGAACCAGATCCCCACCGAGGACGGGAGCCGGGTCACCCTGGCCCTCATTCCGCTCTGGGACATGTGCAACCACACCAACGGGCTGGTGAGGCCACCTTCCCCAGACCTGGGGCTGCTCTCTCCTCCCCCAGCAACGCCGCCTTTCGGGTTCCAGAACGCAGCTTATTCCGTTTGTCTCGAGTGCCCGTCTATCAGTATATCCACAGTGGGCTTTGCTCTTTTGGGGCCAGCTTTCAAAAAGTGTCATGTTTTAAGGGGATAACTTTTAACGTGAACGTTTGAATGTTTCTAATGTGAATGTGACAATTTATTGTGTTAAATCATTCAGATTCCTGGGCTGTGTTTAATTAATAGGTATATCATGCAGATTCCTGCGCTGTGTTTAATTAGTAGGTGTATGTAATGTCCATTTTTGGTAAATGTGCTTTGAGAAATGCAGTCTGGTAGCCTTCAGCCGCACCAGTGTCTTAATCCCAGAGACAGGATTAGAGAAAAGTATGCATTGCGTCTCATCGTAACATAGTGATTTTTCATGCGATTACACGCATCTCAAGTGGCCTGTGTTTGAATTGTATTTATATTTCATAGTGTTGGGCGTTTAATTGCAACAGAACAATATATAGCCTCCCGTAGGGTTCTGGCGTATGCACACGCAGAGCTATTCGCATCACAAAGTGAAATTTTATTTTAAAACACTGAATAAAATCAAAGGGCTCGTCATTAAGAAGTTTAATGAAATGGCATCTTGTGTATTCCCTTGGTTTTAGCTTAATGAAATGAGTTGCAACTTCTTCAGATATTTTCCCCCTGTTTATTGCTGTAATACAGGCTTCTATGCCTCTCCATGGAGAAATTATAAACAAATCTATGGGTTTATTTCATTTTCTTAATTTCAGCTCATTTGTAAAGTTTTTGCTAACTCAATTTTGAGATTCATATATATGGATATGGCCTGTAATTACACCAGATTCTGAAACAATATTTTTTCCAGTCACTTTCAGTTTGTTTGTGTTATTGTGCATTGCTTCCCCGGAGGCCCTTTCATCAGGAAAAAAACAAAACGGAGCCTAAAGATATTTCGTTTATAAGAAAAATTAATTTCCGTTATGCAATTCGGCGCGGCCATTTAATTTCATTTGGCTGCGCAAAATTGATCTACGTAAGTCTAACGCTTCTCGCCAACGCGGAGCACAAAGTACGACGATTCCTGATGAATGCGGCAGTTTTTTAAAAAGTTATGTGCAGCACGTCGTAAAACCAAATCCTGACAAAAAGACCGTTTCTGGTGTATTGTTGTGTTGTGACCCAAGTTAAAGCCTTTTCTAAACTTTTTCCTTCCACTCCCATTTCCCGTTCTTATGTTCTGCCCCACCTCCCCAGATCACAACCGGTTACAACCTGGAAGACGACCGGTGCGAGTGCGTGGCCCTGCAAGACTATAAAGCGGACGAGCAGGTCAGTGGCAGCCCTATAAGGGTCCCATATCGGTGGGCGTGTATTCGGCAGCCTCCTCGCACACACCCGCGTTTCTGTTTCACTCGCCGCTCGACGCTCGTTCGCGTGTCGTCTCTCCATCTCGGCGTGCCTTGCGCGTCTATCAGTCCCGGACATTGCAGGAATCTCTGAGCAGTGTCGCCGGAGAGCTATTCAGATCTGGCCAGGGGAGAGTGGATATGCAGGGCTGGTGCGCAGACAGGTCAGGTAGCGATTCTCCCCCTTTCCGGAATGTGAATTATTTGATAAGATTGGGGCCGACAGCTGGAAGGGAGGCCGGCAGGGCTTCGGAGCGGGGCTGAGCTCCGGAGTGCCTCACCCAGCTGCCTGATCCCCGATTCTTACTTTAGATTTCGCACGTTTGACCGAAGCTTTCAGTGCTCGCTGAGTGCGAGACTCTGCGAGCACACCGCTTCTCCTCCCCCCCTCCTCCTCCCCGGCTTTGCCGTCCACGCGCCTTTCTCCGGGCGTAATGTAAAGGACGCGCACCCGAGCGCTTTGCGGGGGCCTGGTTTTGTAGGCCGGCGCTCCCATAGGGCGGCCCGTGTCCTATAAACCGAAACGTTAATTTAATATTGTGACTACAAGGTTCCAGGGTAATATTCAATATGCCCGACACCTTGTTTCCATTAGACACAAAGTCCCGGTGCGTCTTAGCTGGGCCGCTTCCAGCGTGAGTACTTCCAGGTGTGTGGAAGCATGCACGTAGAATTTGTCTACATAAGTAGGACTCCAGGCGTGTCGAAATTGTGTTGGGCAAAAGCAGGTGTGCAGTTCAAGTTCAAGTATATTTGAGCCATTGAGATCAGACTCAGTAATGTCTGTTGTAAACGTGATCATTTCAGCAACACTTCACTGCGACTTTGCCATGCCAAGGAAGTCTGTCATTGCCCTTCTATTCGATGGGGTTTTTCCTAGTAAGCCAATAAGATCTTCCTGTGTGTCGTATACCATGGAGATGTACAATGTCTGTGTTAAAGGTGTGAATCCAATTATATGAACTTGGCTCAAATAATGCAGCACATTGTAATGTACCGTTTTTAATGGAATAAAACCTTGTAGATACCAAAAGGAGGTTTATGAACAAGATTCCTGTACCTGTCAGCCAATTTGCTACATTCAGTACATTGTTCCATGCATTATGATAGAGTAGTCGAAGACTCTTTCCTGTTGAGAGAATAATAAAAGATTTTTAATGCAAAGATAAAAATTAAGTGTTCGTATAGAATCCCAGAAGGGTAGCAGAGTCCAGAGCAAAAATACATGAGATTGCTGCTGTTCTGCTACTGCTGCTGCTGCTGCTGCATAGAACAATAGATTGCAGCTACATGCGAAGTGTGTAAAGGAGGGCTCTCCCTTTGATGCTTAGCTGTTCTAACTCAAAATGGGGCCCCTTGTCAAACACAATGTTTTTCCTCGAAATTTAGGGCCCTCTTGTGACAGACCGCTTGTCCTTGAAATTTAGGGTCTTCCTCCTGTCACGATCTTATCTGTGGATGACAAACTACATCCTCGCACCTCGAGCAGAGTCGTGTTTGACAGGATGCACTAATACCCTCCAGATGTTGCCTCCCCTTTGCAATAACACAGAGCCACAAAACCACTGGGTCTAAGCACCACGCTCTCAACTGGGCAGCACGATATCGGTAGACAACGGGAATAGGTTTGGGGATCGATCATTTCACAGATTGGGAAACTGACTTGCGTAACATTTTTGTGCGCGTGCAGGTATCCAGAGTAGGCTTGCTGAGAATGCTGCGCGTACAGTTAGGAAATGAAAGATGAGGTTAGCGTTGAATATTCTGAATAGAGCTTTGTGTGCCTACGGTGGATTTCAAGAAAACGAAACGAAACGGAGCCTTTCGTTCGACGGAGTGGAGTTGCCGCGTGATGTCGAAACAACCTTTCGACTCAGCGGCTTGATTGTAATCCAGAGCGCCGCGGCGAAGTGTCTCTCCCATTGGTCCGTTAAACCGAATCCAGAGCGCTCGTTTGTTCGCCCGAACTGGCAAACGAAAGCGCGGCGGCGTTTCCCGTCTCGCGTTCCTCTCTCCGCCATTGAAGGAGATTTAATTTCATACGTGGCGAAATCCACCCTCTTGTCTCGGCGGAACGCACACCGTGTTTGTCAAAGGTTTTGCGGGTTTTGAATGGCCATTTCCCCTGCCCCCCCAGATATACATTTTCTACGGGACACGGTCCAACGCAGAGTTTGTGATCCACAACGGCTTCTTCTACGAGAACAATGCCCACGACCGGGTCAAGATAAAGCTGGGAGTGAGCAAGAGCGAGCGGCTGTACGCCATGAAGGCCGAGGTCCTGGCACGAGCTGGCATCCCCTCGTAAGTGTCGCGCACGCACCCCCGTGCTGTTCTACACGAGCTTTACCCCACTTTCTGCACACGCTTCTTTATTTCGTGACACAGTGTCGAATATAAGAAAAAAATACTGCTGTTTTCTCATCTCAAATTGACTTGTATTATTATCAATTACTGAATATTTTTCCCCTTGCTGTGTACATGCATGCATACATACATACATACATACATACATACATACATACATACATACATACATGCATGCATACACACACACATAGTCCGATGATCTATTAAACTATTTCATTTGATCTTTATTTTATATATGAACATACATTCATAATGTCATGTTTAATATTGGGTATTGCCCTCTGACAATTTCATTTTCCTTACTAATTAATGTCTTCTCTAAAGTCTTTTTTTCCAAATTAAATTCCAGAGAAAACGTACATTTCCTTGACCTGTTTTATTTGTCGCTTTATTTCTGATGAAAAGAAAGTGCATCACTTGGTAATTTGTAAAGTTTTGTTTAAAGACGGATCGATACGAGTACGTTCGCTTTATGGAATGCTGTACAGTGTGTAACGTTTTGTCTTTGTGCCTGCTGTAAATGTCCTTTTTGCCGTGTGAAGTGCTATACGGGTTAAATGTGTTCTCTGCGATTCATGCTTGGTGAAGCGATGGGCAGGGATAATTTCATTGCGAAGCTGCAAGAGTTCCATAATGCATTTTCAGAGCAATAATGTCAGTCGCGTCTTGCGTATCCTCTCTGTGATCAATACGCTGAGATGCAGGAAAATATTGCCCTCCAAAAATTACTATTTTCTCTTCTTCACCGTGTTACAGCGGTCTCTTTTCTTCTCAAACAAAAGTTATCAACAGAAAAATGTCTGTGGACTCTTCCCGGTCATTAAGCGGTAAATTATAAATGATTGAGTGAGTTTAAAAATGCATCGGGTTCAGCGCCCCCTCATCACTTCAGATCAATCAGTTGTCAGGCGAGGGGGTGAAGGGGTTAGGGGGGTTAGGGGTTAGGGGTTAGGGGTTAGGGGTGGGGGGTGGCACTAGCACCTGAATGGTTATGGTTGCTATTAGAACGCCAGTCAGGCTGCTAGGCCCAGAGGCGACAGCACCCCACTCTCAAATCGGGACTTCATTTTGGCAGGTGAGGACAAACTCATCCAGGACTGCCCACAAGCCCTGGAAATCTAAATAGATGCCAGTCCTGAGAAACAGTTGGCTTCAGAATTATTTTATTTATTTCATCCTTTATTTAACCAGGTCAGTTGCTTGTAATATTCTCTTACAAAAGAGTTAAAGTGTATGTACAATATATATATTTAAATTAAAGTCAACCACTATGGGGATGGCGGATAGCGTAGCGGTCTAACGCACCCATATTTGGCTGGTCTTGTAAGAGTTATCTGCCTATCAGGGACATGGTTCGAAACCCATCCCTGCCAGATCGGTCCTGGCCGTTAGCCCCGACTGCATTTGGCTGTCCACTCCTGGGGGAGGGGGAAGGTGGTCGGCACGAACTCGCTGTGAAGCCCGTAAGGGTGTCTCCAGAAAGGGGGTCGGTGAGTTCTGTCTCGAAGGAGGCGGATCATCGCTGGCCTCGGGAGAGTAGCTTGCCCCATAGAGATGGGCGGCGAGTTTGTGGGGGAGGGTTGATTGAAATAAATAGAGGGTACAATTGGCTTCCAAATTGGGGAGAGAAACGGGATAAAAAATCTGAAACAAAAATTTGAAAAGAAAAAAGTCAACGACTATGCATTTGCATGTCCGTCGAGCGAAACATTTGCTTTCTTTTAATCCCCCTCCCCAAAATGCGACGTGATCGCTGCAGAGATTTAGAAGGGGGGGGGGGGGCACAGGCTCAAAACAAATACCCGGCTCTTAATGAGCAGTCGGTGTGCGCAGCCCTACGAATCATAACATGCTATGATTGCTTAACGGCTATTGGATGTAGCCATAATGGAATCGTCCGCTACAGATGGCTGACGGTGTGTTTAATGGTGTCCTGCAGGTCCAGTATCTTTGCCTTGCACTGCAGCGAGCCCCCAATTTCCGCGCAGCTCCTGGCGTTCCTCCGTGTGTTCTGCATGACTGAAGGTAAGGCCCAGTCTTGTCGTCTCTGCGTCCTCCTCCCGTCAAGGGATAAGAGGCTGGCATGCGTGCCCTGCCGGCTTTCCCAAAGGGTCATCCGCTATAAAACAGAAGCAGTAATGACTTTGGTCCTGCTCGGAGCTAGAGAGAAAGCCCCTTAGGTGTTTAATTGATCAAGGCAGTCCAACAGATGTGGCAAAGGAATGATTCCTAACGCCTGAAATATTTATAAACATGTACACAGAACATGTTTGTGTCATAAATTCTCTGAAGCACGACCGTGTCCTCTGGCAAGAACTCCTAGGCTGCAATATATTATTCAGATTTTCTATGTTAATTTTTAAATGAGTGTAGCCCTGTAGTAGGCCCCTTCTCACAGCTCCGGCTCCACGCTCAACGTGCGTGTGGCGCAGCGCCTTCGCAACCCTATTCCATCTCATTACCAGCTGTGTAATCATATCATTCCCCATGCGTCGCAGGATTGGTCGGCTTACGTAATTACCGGAGATTAGACCACCAGGTCTTTTAAGTTTGGGGTCGATGTCTCTCGTGAACTGAATCGCGGTTGTGATCGCAGAGGAGCTGAAGGACTACCTTGTGGGCGACCACGCCATCAATAAGATATTCACTCTGGGCAACACGGAGTTTCCGGTCAGCTGGGAGAACGAAATCAAGCTGTGGACCTTCCTGGAGACCAGAGCCGCCCTGCTTCTCAAAACCTACAAATCCACCTCTGAGGTGAGTGACAGGCGTGCATGGTCACATCCTGATTCCCTTGTGGCTGATCCTGATACGCAGATTCTGTGTTCCAGGTGTCTTCAAGCTTAAACTTGTGGTTGATGGGTTGAGGCCTAGTGCAAGTTTAGTGTCAGACGAGAGATGGGTCTCGATCATTGTCTTACAAACAAAAAATGTTGGCACGCTGCTATAACACCCCTGTCATATATTTTTTTTACACACACACTTTTACGTCCACACAGATATTCAGCAGGATCTTGTGGTCCTGCATCTACATTTACATTTTAAGCATTTAGCAGACGCTCTTATCCAGAGCGACTTACAAGATGTGCTTTAATACATGGTAGGAACAATCATAGTTTGAGCACGAGGTCAGTGCAGTAAAACAGCGATAGACATCATTGTAGGCAGCTGCGTACCATACCTGTAACACTGGGAAGGAAAAGGTTAGTAATTTGTAAAAAAAAAAATAAATGAGAAGGCAAGGATGCATATACAAGAAGTGTTGAGCAAGTCAGTGGTGCTGACAGTAGGCTAGATGTGCAGAATTCAGTGGTAGTGGAAGATCGCAAGTGATTCCATCCACAGCACGGTTCGCATGTGCATCTGACTGTGTCTTCTGTGGATCGTTCTTCCCCAGGAGGACCGCTTGCTGCTGGAGAACCCCGACCTCACCTTCCACTCCCGCGTGGCCATCAAGCTGCGCCTGGCAGAGAAGGAGATCCTGGAGCGGGCGCGGTCCCAGCGGCAGGGCCAAGCGGGAACACTTCCAGAAGCAGCTGGAGGAGGGGGTGCCGCTGCCCAAGTACGAGGAGAGCAACATCTCCCTGCTGGAGAACTCCGACTCCGACTCCAAGCTGCCCATCATCCTGCGGAAGCTGGACGAGGCGGCGGAGACCGCGGTGGAGGACCTGCGCATCGTCGAGGCCGGAGAAGGCCGGAGGAGGAGGCCCCTCTTCTCAACGGGGACGGGAAGGCGCAACACGGCGATGAGGCGCAGCACGTCGGCGAAAAGCCGGACGCCGCCGTCGAGCTGGAGAACGGCGAGGCGGCCACCGACGCCGACACAAACCCGCGGCACGTCGGCGAGAAGGCGGAGAACGCCGCCGACGAGCTGGACAACGGCGAGGCCACGGAGCCACAGCGAGTCGCCGAGCAGACGGAGAACGCCGACAGGCTAGGGAACGCCGACAAGCTAGGGAACGGCGAGGCCGCCCACGCCGACACAAACCCGCAGCACGTCGGCGAGAAGGCGGAGAACGCCGCCGACAAGCTGGGGAACGGCGAGGCCACCGACGCGGAGCCGCAGCGAGTCGCCGACAAGACGGAGAACGCCGCCGACAAGCTGGAGAACGGCGAGGGCACCTCGCACGACGTCGTCGACGACAACCAAAGTGCCAAACGAACTGGAGACGAAGCCAAAGACGACGGTAACTAAACCGCCCGGGCAGGACCGCGACTTCCCTCATTATTTATTTATTTTTTGTCTCTCCGAGTGACTAAAAAAAATACCCCACACACACGAATGAAAAACGGAAGAAAAAAAACGAACGGAACATAAGCTAATCTGAAAAGGAAGAACTTTTTGGCGGTCTATTCGTCTCGCGTGGCTTCGTTACGTGTGCCGCGGACAGAGCCATATAGCTTAGCGCTGCTCATATGTCCTTAACCGAGCCCTCCGAGAAGTATCCAAGCCTGAAGTTTTAACTCTCAACGTTTTTAACAAAACCACACTGTTGTATATTGCGTTTGCGTACAGGAAAGAAAAGTGGCGTAATTATAGGATAACCCTTGACCTGTAATTGAGGCTTAATATTTCCAGTAAAATAACTCTTAATTTGAAGATGAGCCGAGGTTTGATCCGAGCGTTGACGAAAAGGATGGTGCCCCTGCCCCTGATCTGGAACCAGTATCGATGCCCGAGTCCTTCTGGGTTAACAACCTCGAACCACATAGCAAATTATAGAAAGCAGCAGAACATTGTTTATGGTTGGTGGCTGGCTACCGGTTTGGGTTTAAAGAATGCCTTGGTTGAATAATTTTGTCTGTTTTTGCACATTTAGGCAAGCTTTTACTTTGAAGATTTACATTTGCAACCTTTCATTTTATCCCACGTGTAGAACAAGAGAGCAGTGACGAATGTATCTAGAACAGATCCCACTTGTGTTTACTTCTGTACTTCACGCCTGCTTGATGTAATGATTTCGAGTGACAATCTTTCTCCTTGGTTTGGCGTCAGTTCCTGTTGAGATGGTCGCCGTTTTCATCTTGCACCGGTGAATGAATGTGAACGATTTATTATTTATTTTTTTCTTCCCCCGGGTAAAATGTTTCAGATATGATCCAGTTATTTTGTACGAAAATATGTGCATTTATCGATCGAAAAAGAAAAAGTCGACAAGTAATTGAGTTTGTGAGATCGCTGCTTATTTGTGATTGTAATTCAAGATTTGAGGTATTAACGTAAGTTGTTTATATAGGTTACATGAGGAATTCGCATTAAGGTCACTAATAAGTCGTAGTGACAGCACTGCAGTTACCCATCGGTAAATAAGTTTAGCGTAAATTATAGTTTAGGTAAATACGTTTTGGACACAAACAATGCAACCCTTTTTTAGAGAGCGTATTTATTCTCCGTTCAGGAGCAAATCATTTATCTGTTTTTATTATTTTCATTTTTCCCCAGAATCACGTCTTTGTGTTGTACCAGTGTTCAATTTTGCATTACGGATTTAATTGTATTGGAAAGCCTTAACCATCTGACATTTTATATTTCTTTTTTTTTTTTTTTTCACCACCAAACAAAACAAATCTATATAAATTGCAACGCAGCCTTGGCTACGGGAGTAGGTGTGGTATGTCTACTTCTCCACCGTGGTGCACCTTCACCTTTTAATGATCTGCTGTCTGCACTGTGTTTTTTTGTAATTTGTCTTTCCCCACAGACTGAAGACGATACGCAGCTTCCTGCTATATGCTTCATTTTAAGATTGCTTTGACCGTCAACCTTGCGAACAATCTTGATGTAATTGCAGCTCTGTATATACATTTATAGTCACTGAGAGCCTTAGATCTTTAACAATGTCTCATCGTTCAGATCCTGAAGCGTCGCTATCAAGCCGCGATCGGTTTCCACCAGATTGTTTTACACGCGGCCGTTTCACATGTAAGGCTTGTCGGAGTTTGTCAGAGAGGAGCTGCCTTTGCGGAAGCTGTCTACAGTGAGCAGTTGGCATCTGCTCTTTCTTTCAAGCGAGAGATTAAAGTTCCACTCATTTTTCACCCGAACCCTTGCGTAGTGTGTTTTTTCCCACGCGCTCATGTGCTACGATTTTGGTTTCGTTGGGGCGAGCCGTTGCAGGCCGCTCGGAAACGCAGGATTACCGCACATTTCTTTCCCACCCCCCCCCCTTCCTTTTGTTGGCAAAAAAAGTTTTATTTAATTATTATTTTTATTTTTTTCCTTCTTTGCCCTCTAGTCCCATTACAAATTTATAAAAGAAACATTATCTTGAATCATTTAATTCTGAGCAATTAAATTTTGAAATTCCACATTCATTATTCATCCTTTCCAGGATAAAACCCTTTAATTCTTGAATATATTACTGTAATGGGCAATACTATGGGCAACAATAAACTATTGCAGCCCTGTACATGTCCAGAATTGTTAGTATTATGCATGTCATGGTTGAAAGCAGGGGCATGTGCTTCAGCTAGGTCTGGGACACTTACACAAAAGTAATCTTGTCCATGAATAATGCACAGTGCCTCTATTAATATACAATAGCACTGGATACAGTTCAGTGGAAATCCCCTTGTTATGCACATATTTACCAATGTCATCATGTGCCCTTTGCCTAAATAAGGAACACATTTTCTTTGTACATTGACACGGTGTATTACACTTTTAAGTGGGGCCCTGTGTTCTTAAAATGTCATTTTCACTGTCCCTATTACTGTACTCACAATGTGAGGAAGTCACTGTTTCTTATCATACACCTGAGTTAAACAGGGACATATCCTTTTATTTCATCAATGAGAAACAATCAAGCCTTTTATGCCTTTAATATCAAAAGTGGTTGCATTTAAAAAAAACAGGAATATTTCATGGATTTGACATGCAGCCTATTCCCGTAACACTGGGTTGGGCCAGTTTGCTTGCTTGCTTGCGTACGTGCATGCATGCGTTGGTGTGTCTGGGGGCTCCACGTTTCCACCATTCTCGCTCTCTCCTCTGCCTCACAGCATCCTTGCCTATTTCTTAATTCGGTCAGGACACATCAGCACTGTGCTTAATCCTCCTGCTTTTCACTGTACTGAGGTCAGTGGGATCCATTCATTACTGATTCATTACTGCACCCTCTTATTGTCATTGTCAAGCCGGCCAGTCACACTTAATCACCCAATCCTGGTTGAGTGATCACAGGTGCATCCGTTGCAGAGCTGGGCTTTCAGCACACACACACACACACACACTCGCACACACGCACCTGGCTAACATTAGCATGCTCACTATTTCAGCAGCCAATGACGACGGCAGGAAGCCCAGTGTTTACATCGCAGTGGATGCTCGGTGTAGGTCTGTCTGTAAGCGAGAACAAAGGCACGAAGAGAGAAGGGTTCGTTGCAGCAGGATTCGAGAGGCCCGCAGGTCACTCAAACAGCCAGCAGAAGGGAAACTGGGTTTGTTTGAGGTTAA
The DNA here is from genome assembly GCA_029706075.1 of Aldrovandia affinis. NCBI lineage: Eukaryota > Metazoa > Chordata > Actinopteri > Notacanthiformes > Halosauridae > Aldrovandia > Aldrovandia affinis. The sequence continues at coordinate 4,025,036 of JAINUG010000021.1, forward strand.
CCCACGGGCGTAATGAATGTACATATTTTGTATTGTGTATGAAATTAGCTGGGGTCTCATAACAGCAGTGTTCATTTTTTCTTTTTTGTGGCTTGGCCTTCCAGCGCCCTTGGAAAAAAAATAACGTACTACGGTGTATATAAATAGCCTGCTACCTGAACACAACTGCAACGCTTCTGCGAGGCTATCAGTTACTCCAAATTACAGCCATTACACAACCGGGCTAACGGTCACATTCACAACGTGCGCCGCAATGATCATTTCGACAGCCTTAATGGCTCAGTTGGCCGTCTTCTGCGCGCGCTCCAGAAATGAAGCAACGCATATGCTTTCAAACATGTTTCCTATTGCATCACGTCACTTCGGAAACCCCAGTCCTCGGCAGCTGCGAAGGTAGGTCGGCGGTGGCTACCCGTGGCTACCCTACAGTGCGTGAGACGTGCAGAGAGGGGTTTCGGAAGCTCTTCCAATTTGGCCCCCGGTTAAGGATGCGGACTGACACTGCGCCACAGAAGTTTTAAAATGAATTTTGTGTCAGGAAGTGGGCTGTTGTGGCGGCTCGGTCGAAGTCCTCCCCCCATAGCAGAAGCGTTACTCGGCCCAAAGGCTGCTGCAGTGCCCATAATGGAAGTGGCCATGTATTATTGAAGAGACGGAGTCGGGGGATCACGAGCTCCGGGGCCTGGCCTAGCGTGACCAGAGCAAGGCTCGCATGATCCGCCACTTCATGGATGTGACACATAGCAGAGGTGATTGGCAAACTCTGGGTTCTCAGTGAAAAAGGTGTGAATAACTCACCGCGGTAGAGTTCTAGAAAAACGAAATGGAAGGCTAGCCCGTACTCGGAGCACATTGCGTCTGAAGCACTCCTCTGCTGTTTAAGATTTAAATAGGTGAACAGATACCCATAACAGAAGCAGGATTGCTTCGGCTGCATTATGTGTACAAGCACCCACGGAGTAACAGAGCCACTCTGAGCACGCTCAGTGAGCAAGCGCGTGCAGCAACTAAGTGGACGTTGGCACTGCTTTTAAAATGAAACCCGAAGATGACCTGAACGGAAGAAAAAATCGCATTTTAGGCTTCAATATAGCCCCAATCCTAAAACGAACAGGTTAAAGCATGTCACATCTTTATCTTCTGATGCTTCATGAGGGCAATAATTGCTGACAGTGTCATGCAAAAACCGTTTGCAACAACAAATGACACAAAAATCGATTTTTTAAAAAGATTTACGGATAAATCGTGTTATGGTTACATTGAATATATACAGTATATACCATGGCTAGAGGAAGAGATTTCAGTGACACGTTTGGCAGGAGCTTCAGTGACAGACTGGCCATCTTGCTGATGTTTCACAAGGAACAGTGGCTAAGGTGATGCTGGCATGGAAGTCTGAGGGAAAGACATCATAGGGGCAACTATTGTCCAAAGCGCCTACTTATCAACCATGATGTCTGTGCATTGTTTTGAGATGCAGGGCTAAAACAGATGAGCAACTGAATCAGTTGACTGCAATCTAGAGGGTGAGCAGGCAGTTTAATCAAGAACAGTCTGTTGAGAACTTCACAGAGGGATACTATGGTGGTGTTTCTTTATTGTGGCAGTTAGCTGTGTGTGTGTGTGTGTGTACTGTATATTACTTTCTGTCACAGGATCTTCCTCTCTTGCTCTCTCACACACACACACACACACATACACACATATCTATATATAAAAGTAGACTGAGAATTTGTTAAAGCCCAGATACAAGCTGAATGTGTTCAGGGAGACCAGGCCAAAACAGCCCGAGTGTTTTATGAACACAATTGAACATCTTACAAACCAGAAACATTCCACATCCAGTGGCCTAGACTGCCTCGCTCAAAAGTAGAAGTTCAACCTGATTTCATATTCTTTTCAGCGAGCATTATTCAATTTTTAATCGTATTTTAGCCAAGTGGAAATAGTATTTTGCAACAGTGAAACTGCGGTATGTATAATTTATACTGAGCCGCGGCTAATGCACAGGGAATGTTTAGCAGCAGGAAAAAAAAAAACACGAGTGAATCATAGAGATACTGCATCTTATGAACACTGGGTGCAGCCATCACATAGCTGGAAGAGAGATGTCCTGTAATCACATTTCCGAATATAAATAAACAGCCCATTGTGTGGTTTCCACAGTGACCTGCTCTCTGTAGCCGTAATAGGCCCCTGATAAATCGCACGGAGGCCCTACGCCGTGTGCACGTACAGCACAAAACAAAGCAATCTAAGAACACCACCACAGCGCAGGAGAACCGCTTCAAAGCATCCTATTTTCCTAAACCCAAGATGTGGTCCTTGAATTCTCTCTTCCTCCGTAACCGGGGCCGGATTGTGCCCTAGAAACGGAGGGGAGGGGAGGGGATGGGGAGAGGAGAGGAGAGGAGAGGAGGGGGGTTGAGAGAGAGAGAGAGAGAGCCGGAGTGACCGCTCTGGCACGGCCATCCCCACAGAGTTGTTAATTCTCCCCGCCCCGCGCCTCCGCGCCTCCCCGCGCCGGGAGAGAGGCACATCATTCTCTATTCTCCCAGGTCAGAGTGGGAACAATTAAGTGTGGAGGGCACGGAGAGCGCGCGCAGGCTGGCCGACAGTTGATGAATGTGCGGGCAGGCTGCAAGTGACAATATGCAGACAAGCGAGATCATTTGCAAATGGATGCAGGGAGACAGGGGGAGAGGGAGAGAGGCAGAGTCAGGGGCAGCGGAGAGGGAGATTTTAACCCCTTCCAGGCCTTCCAAGGAGAAACGGAGAGAGAGGAGGGAAAGGAAGACTGGCTTCTACCTGTGCACAGAGAGAGGCACGGGGAACCATGGCGTGTTGGTACTCTTGGCGGTGGCGATTTTAGACCCTATTTGGGGGCCTGTCTTTCGTCTCAGCCCCCCTGAGAATGTGGGGGAATGTAACAGTAAATTAATTAAAAATGTAGGCTTGTGCTTTGCGTGTGTACATCTCACATTCTCATTAGGGGCTGAGGCCCCGCTAAAGGTCAAATCTTAGAATCGCCCCGGAATCTCGGTAAGGGTATGTATGCATGCTCACCGCAATGAGGGGGATATAAGAGGTGGTTTGAACTAAAAGGAGGGTTAATTGCCTGTGTTTGTTTATGCTTTTCCCTCTTTAAAACTGTGGATTTTGATGATGTGCGCCTTGAGGTTGAGAGGGAAGGACAGCGAGAAAGAGAGAAGAAGTCTTGGAATCCCTGCTGAAATGGTGCAGCTTGGGTAAATCACTGGTTAAATCGTGATCAGTATCAAATGAAAGCCCATTAGTCTAATAGTGATGGAATAAGTAGGGGTGATATCCAGTCAAGTCTCACATTAATCACGCCTTCTCATAATACATTCATCCAACGCTATCTATATTTAATGTTGAGAAGACACGCTCCAATATTTCACTAAACAGACCCTGTAAATAGAGTCGTGTAGGAGTGTCAATTTGTTCTCGCAATGGGCAGCAGAGTGAGTCCACTTTACTAAAAAAAAAAAAAAAAGAAATCTCACGTCTCACATGTAAAAAAAACCCATATATATATATAATAATAATAATTACTCAATGATCGGCCGCAACAGACAGGACTTCGCGCAGTCGTAGCTCATTAACCATTTCGACGGCACTTCGTTAGGTCGCGTCACCCGCGCTGCAAGGCCACCTTCTACAGTGTTTTGCTGTCACTGTACGTGGCGACTCATTAACCCCCGTTTTGACAGCGAAAAGAGGTGAGCTTCTCGGTGTTGTGTTTTAGAGCCTTTGTTCGCTCGAGTCGTACTGACGGCTCTTACTGTAATCGCGCGGTAGTAACCTAGGAATGAACGACCGAGAAAATAAGGTGTCCGTCGAAGAGGGTGCGGGTACACCTTACGTTTCCCATTCCTACGTATAGGTCAGGGAGCGAGACGGGGACTGGATGCGATGGGGCACCCCTCCCTCACCTGCCCGCCGCCTAATTGACCTCCGAGAGTAAAGTAAGCCTTGGACACCCGCTCCAGCGCTTCGCCTGCAAATGTGACATGTGATCAATCATTCTGTTGATCCTAACACCCTTAACAAGATGCGCGCGGGCCTTAAAGGACACGTCCATTGGCTCTTACCTTCGTTAATGTCTTCCGTCCTTTCTTAGCATCTAACTACGAAACAGACTGATCTTTGGCCACGGACGAGTTTGGTTTCTAGATGGCTGAAGCTGTTCTCAAAGGCACTCACTAATTTCTTGCGCAGTTTAGTTTAATTTATCATTATTTCCCATTGGCTTCCGGTGCATTCTGAGGGTAAGAGATGAGATGATTCAGTATGGAAAATAATAATGGAGACGTTGCAATAGCCACATCACTCGAGGCATTCAGGATTCTCTCGTTTATTTAGTGTACATACAAAACATGAAACGAATGATTTGAATAACCTTGCTTTTGTCCCACTAAAATTATCGGAAGGAGAAATATATAAAGCTGAAATCCGATTGAAACGAGACAAACTAATATGACATTTCATTTTTATAAATAATTACTACCCCAAAAGTCCCCGGTGGCCTTGCCTGAAGGAGATCAAACTTCTAATGCTCTTAAAATTGTCTGCCATCTTTTATTTATGGCATTTTATATACTTTGTTGCCTCAAAATCCCTAGGAACTGCTTCATTGTATCTGATGCGGGCTTCCTATAATAGAATTGCAATGTGTGGGAAGTGTGCAGAAGTGCTTTTACATTGTGGATTTTTTTAATAACACAAGTGTAATCTCCCTTTATATAGAAAATGAATTTTGTCCCTGGAGATCAATATTTGGACAGAGAAGAGCATGTAGCAACAAAGCAACACAATATGTGCAGCCCAGCTTTCTGTTCAAGTACAATCAATCGTTGAAGTTTTTTAAAACAAGATTTTCTTATAGTGGGTCAGCTCTGAAATGCCCCCAGAAAAGGATTTGCACATGAGAATTCTGACCTCCTTCCAGTGGTTAAATGACCCCCTGGATAAAGTGTTTATGATGCAGGGTGTTACGGGTTGACTTGGTGACACAGAGCGTTTCAGAAGGACTCCCAGGAAGAGCAATTGTGGGGTCGATCCCCTTGCGCTTGGAGGAGTTCATGTCAAATCCATTGAGCCACCAAGACTGGAACGCAGTGGCACGTTCCCGACGGATCATGGCGGCGAATCGGCTCCTCTCCTGTTTGCACCTGCCCTCTGTCCAATGACAATCTTAATTGGCGATGGGGCCTTAGCCTATGGCCACCATCGCAATGATTCAATGCTGCAGTCACGGATGTAAAGCCACAACCATTGTGTTTGTTCTCTTGTCCTGGATTTCCAGCATAGCATACTGCCGTTCAATTGGGCTCCAGCGTCAGTGTCAGAAGTGGGTATCTGTCCCGCTTTGTGAGTTCTGATCTTGTCCACCCTGTGTATCCGCGACAGTGTCCTTTCTTCACAAGGGGAGGGGCCAGCGTTCTTGAACGGGGGCCCGGCTCGCTGGCTAAACTCGCCGTCCCTCCCGCCCGTCCCTCTTCGCCAGAGACATTTGGCCTGACAGTCAGTCAGCCGGGCCGGCCTGAGAGCCACCTTGCCACAAGACATCTCGTCTCCGCGCTTCCGCGCATCCACCTGAGCGACCATCTCTTGTCACCCTGGGCTGGGGGGCGACACCAGGCTCGGCCCGGGCGGTCAATGGGTACGATCGGGGGGGGTGGCCATTTCTAGGTCAGGCCGTGACGGAGATGCGGTCAGACATCGCGCCCTCTTCCACGAGTGGACTGCTAAAAGTGCAGTTCACCGACGCCGTGCGAGGAATCAACCTTGATATGAGTTGATTCTGTTCCCGTTGGTTCTCTCCAAAGGGAAGACAGGCGGTGAGGGAGAAGCCCGCTCAAGCCAGTTCACGTTGCTCAGGTGGTCCAACTGGTTCTGTGGCATGTGTCGCAAGTGTCTGACTTTTCCAAGATCCCACAAAGTAACGCACAGCTGAACAGCACACAATACAATCACTATTACATTCTTAAAGGAATGCGTGTGGTTGGTAGACTTGATTTAATTATTTCCATGAGCATTATTTCAGCGTGATTACATTCAACTAATTTGGGTTCAGACCTTGGCTAGTGTGGTGTGATATGGGAATGAAGCAATTCACTCTATTCCTAGTTGTATACAGCATGACGCATGTCAGCTGCACAGTGCTTATTATTGCTTGATTAAAGACTTATACTTTATAGGAATTAGACTGGTGAACTGTACACAGATGCTATCCATGTATTATTCAGTGAACAATTAATATTTAATTGTGCTTTCATATTGGTCGAATTGCAACCCTTTATAAATGAACATGCTACCTCTGCTGTTATTAATTAGAGTGCAGGTTGCAAGAAAGCACATTGCTGGAGTAGTCTCAGTCCCTGTCATTAAGAAGGTTGTCTTGGTGGATTTTACATGGGGTGTTTGGCCGGCGAGTGTTTTCTAGATTCCACATTTTCATGTTGGCAGGTCTATAATTTTATAGAAATTAATTTATATTCTTTATATTCCTTTGTATGGAGTCATTTCAAATGTATCAAATTAATCATCTAGATATTGAAAAAGCATTACATGATATCCTCCTGCGTGTGTACCTGTGTACAGGTGTGAGTGTCACTTGTTCTGAAGTGTCTATCTTGGGGACAGTATTTAGAGTTCTCTAAATGAGACCAGCTGACCAGAAGAGGGCAGTGGTGGACAGTTAATGAGATGAAAAGCTTAATTAGTGACACATTCCAGCCTTCCCCGTAGTGCAGTAGATCTGATCAGCTGTGCTTCTTATTCCAAAGGGGAGAATCCTAGATTGAGCATTAAGTCAAATACAGCTATTCCCTGAATTTAAATCAGAGCCTTGTGAACTATGAAAGCTTGCTTTTAGACTGAAATATGCTTTCTTTTAAGAGTGGAGGACACCACGGCAAATTGGATGAGTGTTATAGCATTGTCATTATTAATGCCAAAGAGAAATAGCAGCAATTTCACTTGACCATGAAAGACTTTTCTGTTGAAACGTGGCAGAATACATAATAGAGTATCGGCGCGGGAGAATATATTACGCTGTTCATTTCTCAGTGGGAAAAAGGCCAGCCTTATGAGCCTTGCACAACAGAATCTGTGCATATGGACGAGGGGTACTGCTCAAGCGTGCGGTTCATTTAGACAGACAATAAACCATTGATTTCAATGCCTGGCTAAGAATGACTGCAGGTGAACATGATACAGCTGTAATGAATTTATCAGCCCCTGCAATCTGACTGTAATGAGAGAGATGGCTCAGTGTTAGCAATGGGTCAAAGCTTATCCAGATACAACGTTGTGCATTTCCTCATCAGCCTCCTTGAGGCTCGCAACCTGCTCGCCATGCGAGCGAGAAGTGATTAGTCTAAAAGTTCAATCAATGCAGACCGATAAATAGCTAAATGCCCTGCTATTTCTCCACTTAAGCCGCCTTGCGATTAGCATATTTGCATTAGCATTGTAAATAGCTCTTTCCTCTGCGCCGTCGGTGTGTGCTGAGGTTACACCAGGAGTGGGACGGTGTGGAAAAGAAAGGCTTTTTCTTTCCAGGTGCCCAACAGTGACGGATTCTGTAATGCGGTGCGTTCGGTGTGTGGAGGAATATTGCCGCTCCAGAAGGGAGACTCCGGAATCTGTGGCGCGTGTGAGCCGGACGGATGACATTGAGGTGGGAGATAACGCTCAATGACGGAGTGCCCATTTGCAGCGGATCTGCTGGTGATGAATCGTAGGCCGGCACGAGAGGGGCTGGGAGCGCCGCAGGAGAAGCGTGGAACAAGCAGATAGGCGCTCAGGGGCCAAAGCTGGAGCCCGTGTGTGAAAGGAGGAGAGAGGTAGAGAGAGGGGGCGCAGGAAGAGATGGGAAGATGGTTGGGGAGTTGGGGAGGGGGGGGTCCGAGGGGGAGGGTTCAGATCCTGGAAGAGGGAGAGAAAGGGGGATACGATACAGAAAGGTGGGGCTTAATCTGCTAAAGCGCTGATGGCGCTGGATGGCGTAGAATGCCAGCAGAACTGTCATTTTCCAAAGGGGACTCCATTATTCACTATCAGAGACAGGGGTGTGTTTGAGATAGAGGGGCTGGGGATTTCCCCCTCATAAACGCTCCCAGTCTCTGACCTCATGTTGTCCCCCGTAATCGTAAAAGAAATCAGCTGGAGGGCCACTGGTCCCTTTCAAAACGTGCCACTTTTTTCGGCGAAAGGTCTGGAGCATCACCTGGCCGAAGTGGGAGGACAGGTTGTGGTGTACGAATGCCACCCAGTGCCGTTATTAAACTTCTCTGCATCTTTACCACTTACAATGTGGGAGGAAGCCATCATTAAAACGACTGTTTAAAAATTGTTGTCAAAAACACAGTAATTGCACCTGCATCGTTGCACAACACTGTTGCTTTATAAGTGTGGAAAGCAAATATTAGTCCCTCGTATAATTGCAACATAATAGCACACCTCAAGCAATCTCCAGCTGCTTCACCAGCCAGCAGTGGGAAAACCCCCTCACCAATTTAGAAGTAGTTCATTAAACAATGTTTTGTAGGCTGGACCACTCATACAGCCCTGTAAGTCACGTGTTCCTCTCAGGTGTGGTCCACAACACAACGTGTTCCTTTACCCCACAGGCTTTCTTATCAGTTTAAACTTGGGGTGTTGAGAAGACGCAGTGTGCTGACTGACCTATCCATCACTGTACATTTCCATGAAGCCGCTAGCCTCCACAGATGCTGTGAGTTGTTAGCGCGAGGGCAGGCGGCTCTGGGCCTGCAGTGCTGTAATGTGTTCAAGCCTTCGCTTCACAACAGGCCACAATTACCTCAATCGCATCAATTATCAGGTTTAATTGATCTAGGATAACCGAGCGGTCAGGGTATCCGGCATCTGGCGATTCGATTATGGCGGTGCTGCAGGAACAGTGCTACTGCCCGCTTGGTCTTAAAGCTAACAATCATTCCTGTGATCGTGATCTTATCTAACCTTCTTCACGGTCTCTCGTCATAAGACCTTGGATTCTCCAAAGCAAGTCTGCAGCCATCGCCAATGTCTCCAACCAAGAGGTACAAATCTGGCTATCCGTGTGTCCTGGGGAGGGTTTTGATTCAACAATGATCCTGTTTGCTTATGAAATGCGATGTACAAAAATAGCAGAAAGGAAGAGAGCAGGAGTGAAAATCCAACACAAACAGTCCCGACGCCATACGAGTCGAGTGGCGCACTCAGAAAGGAATTGATGGTGACAGAGACATTAAAGCCTACTTGCTCTGTGTAAAACGCAAGCCTCCAGCTGAGTTAAATGAAGTTATCACGGATCAAGTGTTAACAGAGCACGTGACGAGGACCAGCAACCCAGGAATGTTCCTGGTTCTCAGCAGAGGGATGGCGCCCAGGAGAAGGCCTCTCCCCCTCTCTCTTCTGCCTGGTTTAACCTGGGGAGGACTTTCTCTCTCTGATCACAAATGCAACAGAGGAACATTCACCACAGGACTTACATACTCTCGTGTGAAACGAGTGCAGAATATAAGGTTGTCGTAATGACGGCCCGATGATTGCCATATAATTATTACGGCAGTAATCGTAATCACCATTATGTAATCAAATCGTAATATTTAGGTCTTATTAATCCGTGACTTTTTTCCCCCCTCCATTCTCATGCCGGGAATGGGAGACAACTTGAGAGAATGGCTACTAATTAGGTTCCAGTGGTGGTCTTTGTGCCTGGCAGAGTAAGACGAGCTGGAGCTCTTCATCGCGTGGGGGTCGGCCGCCCCCCTGGGGCGTGAAGCTCTCGTCACGGTGTAGCGCAGGGGGCCGAGGCGCCCGGCGAGTAGCGGACAGGGGGACGGGGGGGACCATTGGGCTCCGAGCCGCACACATCTGGAGCAGACGCTGTCACAAGTCATCACGACCGCACCAGCCTCCCGTTCTGCTCCCAGGTCCCCTGGCCCACCTGCCAGCCTGCCACAACGTCCAGGGCCCGAGGACGGGGGTGACAGGTTCACCGCACTCCCTCCATGCCGGACCAGGAGCGCCCGGGGGTGGCGTCAGCGCAGAGGAGCCCTGATCCGCTCGTCGGATATCTCGGCAAGGACCCGCTACCGCCCCTCCTCCCCCGCCATCTGTCCGAGGCGAGAGCCCTCCCTCCAGTCACACAGCTCCCTGTACGTGCGCTGCAGAGGACATTTACCCCAAGGCCAGCTAGGTAGCAGGCGCTGCCACTGTCCGTCTCACGTCACCCTCCCACCCAGGGGCCGCTGGACTCCAAAGCCACAAACTTTTCTGAGCAGCCGGTTCAGTGGAACAACTTTGGTTGTTTGGCATCTCAGTAATAAATTACGGCACAGAAAGAACGTGCCCAAGAGATCCATTGTAAACACAATAGTAGAACATAAAGATTAACTAAATTTTCCAGATATCTACATTACATTTGGCAAATTAGGGACGTATGGAAATTGAACAACGGCGGGAGCATATTGTATAATATTGGAAATGACAAGGATTATTCCATTTGCATAATCAATTTGAATGTGTCTCCACCCTTTCAGCAGAATATCTCCGAGGGGTTTCTAGCTGTGCAATTCTGTTCCACCGTGTTCCCTACGAGCGAGCTAACCGCTGCGCCGATGTCAAGGCAAACCTCGGAATAAAGGGAAATGCTCTCCTAAACAATAGTATGTGATTAGATATCTACCTATGGGACAGGGAAACCCAGAGGACAGGGGCTGAAACGTACCTAATTGTTGTGAATATGTGCCTTTGGCAACATTAAACTTTCCTATTCCATGCCAAATTTTGTAGGCCGCACGTTTCTCCCGGGAATGGTGGGAGTACGCCTGCATCTGACTGCCAAGCAAACGGGTTTAGTCACACTCCACTGCCATTTTTCTTCTTAAACAATCACATTGCTCCCTGTGTTTGCTCGGCGGGTTCGTCAAAGTGCGAGCCCAGCCGCCCCATCGGGAATCTCCAAGAGGGGGGTCCTAAAGAGATCTGTGGCGCCCTTGGCATCAGCAACCCAGTTTATTTCTCATTTTGGGGCAGGAGAGCGACCCAGCGAGCTGGCCTCTGCTGGCAGTGGATATTGACACGCAGCTGAAGCATGGAGCATCAAAATCTTTTATTCCACACATCTTTTATCACTTGACAAACCCTCATCTTTTTTTTTTTATTAAAAAGCTATTAGAGAAGACATTCCTTCAGATTAAAGGGGGATTAATGTTTTTTTTAAGGAATGTGACTTTTGCTTCAGGAGTGATTATTGTAAACAATACCAATTAGCATACATTGGTGGTACATGTTTCGGGAGATATGAGCAGTGTCAGGTCAAATTCTGACACAAAATTCGTTACACATTTAATCCCACTGGCCTTCTAATCACAGCCATTAGCTACAGCTGTACAGAATCCTGAAACATCACACGTAAAAACATCTCTGTTGTGAAAGTAACAATACACCTCTACTGAATGCAAGCTCTTAGAGGTCATTGTTAACATTATGGTAACATGGAATTAACTACTTTGCAGTACTAAGCACCTACATTATATTTTATGCTAACACTTATACGACAAGCATTTTCTCACATCTAATTTCTCCACTGTTAGAAATACTCCACTGTTAAAAAATGAGAGGGATATATTGTAATTGCATTTCATGCAGGCTTAAGACCCATTTAATACTGTATAAGTGATACAATTTTACTTAATAATATGTTACTATCTGACTTTTAATTAAATTGTATAAATTTTTATTGAATATCTTTGTCATTAAATGCACATGCAATTAAGTTGAAACACACTTCCATGAATTCAGGCTAAATTATCAAAGTGTTTTGCATGTTTAAAAATATAACTTCAATATGTACCGCACATCTGATAATGACCAACATGTACATGAACTGCCTGCACCTCGTAATTGTAATAACATTAGTTATTCTGAAAATGTGGTCCCTTTGAAGAAAAAAAACTGCCTGATTAAAAGCAGCATAACTGTATCAGTCAATGCAAGTATTAATTATGAATACAGCTGAGCTACTGAATGTGGTAACTGCTCGTAAATAAACCTATCATTAGCATTTTCTCTTTTAAAAGGAATAATTTAAACTTTGATATTGTTAATTGCACTTAGAGGCTTATTCACTCTCAAGCACTTATTCTCTCTTAAACACACGTGCGGAATGGCTTGAGATAACTTTTTATATATATACACTTAAGGGTTAATTTGAATATTCTTCTCCAACGCGGTTACAGTGTGAACAATCCCTTTAATGTAAAACTAACTTACTGCATATGCATAGGGATACCCAGAGGCATACCCAAAGGCAATTCCAGCAGAAAAATCAGGTATTACGGAAAAACCCCCACACACATCTAGGTAGAGATCTTTTTCTACACGTTTCAAAATAACAACTCTGGACACCACTTGCATGATCACAGAATGCACAAATTCAGTGGCAGATCACGAGAACTGTTTCTCCTCCTCCTTGTGAACAAACATCAACAAAAGGAAGGTAATTGATGAGTTTAAGGAAAGTGCCTTTGTTGGCAGTTTCACTGACAGTGGTGTATAAAGGTGTTGCTGCATGTAACGTCTCATTGGAAGGAATTGCAGTAGACTGTCTCTGCTCTCTGCTCCCAGTGAAAGAGAACATTACAGGGCAGCTTAAGTCCCTGAAGCAGCACGCCTCTAATTTACATATGACAGCTGTTAGCCAACAGAGGGTACTGTTGTATTACAAGTCAGAGGGATATCTCGCAGAGGCCCGAGATACTAACACCTCTAATTTAACTATTAAATTCATACCTCTGAGCAGTTCACCAGTTCAATTGAAATCAGTAGTACTTAAACAGTCCCAGAAGCTAACCATAACTCGCTCTCCAAGTCTCTCCCCCTCTGTTAATTTTTATAGCATAATATGATATTTGTTATTGAAAAACTTCAGGCGCATGGCTACAGGGTGAATGTTAGATTGTACAGAAGTTCACACATCGTTCAATTCTCCACACCTTTTTTTAAACTGGCATGCAAGCAGACAGGGAATGGACACTAGAATTCAAATAGAAAAATAAAATGTAATTGCCATTTAGGAATGATTTAGGTATTGGAAATGATAACAGCTGAACAAAAGTAGATGTACACTTGAATCACCTGAAGTTTGATAACCCTATAGTATGTGAAAGCTATGTAATGATTCTACTGATTCCATCATAATGTTAACTTACAATATGACTTCAGCTGCTAGACACTTGATCTTCTGTGCCAGAGAAAACAAAACTCCAAAGAAAAGAAAACTTGGAGTTTGACTTGAAACCTAAAGGCTTTTCCATAACTTGACAAGAAAATAATCATCAATAACTACTGGCAATACATATGAAAGTGTATTTTGGCCAGGCTGGGCAGGGTTATTACTAGATGTCTTAATTTGCACATTCAATTATTTCCGATTGAAAAAATGAAAATGATTTAATTGTCATGACAAAAAACAATGCAGTCAAATTCATCATTGATATTTGGGGTTATTCAAGACTTTTTACTTTCTTGTTAGATGGTTGTAAAATGTTGGTTTGAACAAACCAGTTACTATACATTCACTTGCAAGAATCGAGATGTTAATTACAGGTAGTGATTCTACAGCAGTATAATGTAAAGTGCCACCTGGTTTTAAGTATTGAAACTAAGGATATCATACCTTCATCCAATTAAACTCTGATTGCAAGAGTGGATGCAGTGTAAGCGGAAGGGCTTATTTAGCATTAACACAAAACCAAACACCACATATATATGCAAATTAACTAGGGCATAAACAGGACATTGTAGCTGTGGAAAGGAATATGGATACCTTCACTTAATTGTCTTTAAAAAAGATATAAACTTTAAATAAGGGGAAAAGACACAGGAGAAAGAAATAATAGACAAGGGCCCAAACCTGCTGGCTATTTGACTAATGACCCAATCAAAGCAGAAGGACAATGAGCACATTATTGTTAGTCAAGCTCCCATGCTTGGTACTCAACCAGTAGTTGAGTACCAAGCATATATTGTCATTACAATATATATATATATATATATTATTCTGCAATATGTTTGCATTGGATGGGAGAACAAATGTAAAACTATAAGATACATGTATCCTTATCCTCCAACAACCCATACAATATTTTCTCAAAATTAAAATGGCAAGTAATGCTACTTTCAGTGATGATGATAAATCATAATAATATTAGTAATGATAACAACAACAACAACATCAGAAACAACAACAGCAATAACAAATACCGAAACAAATATAAGGTGCAGATATTTCAAAAGCTGCTTGTTTCATAAGAGCATAGGTATATACATTTGGGGACATGAGAATCGTAGCATGACACATTAAGTTATTTAAATAATACTCATACAATTTTCCACATTATTATTATTACCCATTGGCTTATTTATTGCAGTTATGAAGAGCCATTTACATATTCAACATTTTACACATGCATTTATACTGCCGGATGTTTACTGGAGCTGCTCAGAAGGAGTGCACTCTCAAGGGTACCAACACATCTCCCTCCATGGATTCAAACCTGCAACATATATGGTCATTAGCCCAGTTCCCGTACAGCTACTGTTGCCTATTTACTGATTATGAATAAATAAATAAATAAATCCTTCTATCCTGTTCCATTTAGGTAAAATGTTACATTTTCATATACCAACCATTTACATTTAAATGACGAGCCCTCGTATGAATATTAAGAGGACAAAGCAGTTCAAATTCTCCTTCAAACAGACGTGGGTGTCCTGTTATATGTATAACAAAAAAATCACTTGGAAGAACATGCAATCCTCTTTTTATTCCATCTTATTTTGTAAATTAGCAAGAGGAAGCTATTTATATCCTCCCACTGTCGCTGGTAGATGGAAGAAGCGCTTGGCTCAGAGAGTGTCAAGCTGGTACTGAAGGCTGGTTTCTCAGCCAAAACTACCCTTGAAGAAAAGACTATTTATTGACGGAGAGGAGAGCACTGTAGGCAATATGGGAGAATTAACCATATAAGAGTCCCATGAATCATTCAATGTAAAATGAATCTCAATAGTGGGCCACCGCAGCTTTCAGAGCATATTTCATGGCTTGCACAACAAGATGATCTGCTGCATCAACAGCACTTTGCAAAGGCAAAACCATCTTGATTGGTATTGGCGCACAGCAAGACGAAGAGGTGGATTTCCTACCTTTCCTACGTTCCTTCTCCTGGGCACACGGAGCCAGGCACCCAGACAGGAGGACACCTAACTCGAGCGTTTGCGGAAGTATTTACGCAATCCTACCAACTCTCAGTGGCACTATGTCTAAATGTAGAGATCAGTGGTCCAACCACCGAGGATGAAAAGTAATAGCTTTTTGGGGCCTCTTTTTTGCTACATGATGGAATGATCAAAGCATGGATGGATGTTTCTGCAATAAACTTGTTTATTGACATACCGTTAATCGACATAGACCAAGGTGGCAACTAAAAACTCTGACTTGTCATTTTGGATTTGTAGATAAATCTGGACTGTGTTGGATAAAGCCTCAATCCCAATTATTTCATGTGCTTTTTCATACTTCCCCCATCTCCATTAGAAAGTGGGCTGCTCCTGCTAGGGGAAGATGAAAGACATGGCAGTACCTGAGACTGAATATCCATCCAGAGTCAAGGCACCAGTTATTATGAGCACTGCTATGTGACTGCTATGTGTTACCAGGTAGAGGTGGTCGGAGATGACAAGGTTTGTCTCCTGCTCCTCAGAAGCTCAGTGGCAGAGGCTGGGGTTGAGCCAGGAGTCCATGGCAGAAAAGGTGGTGGGGGGGGTTGGAGGGAGAGAGAGGGTGACAGTCTATGAGGCTCACTGACCAGCGACACACTCCACAGATCGCAGCAAGATGGATCACCGCAGACATCGTTTCATCTGATAGAATCAATCAATGGGAGCGCAGAGCGCTTTCACACCCCCACTCCCCTGCAACCCAAACAGTGCTGTATCGATAGGGATCCAGGGGCCATTCCACATCTGTCTGCAAGTAATCTCACACTAACATGAAACCTAGAAGGTTTTTTTTTAAAGTTGAATGTTATTGCTTTTTGATAATTATTTTTGAATATGTTATGGATGTTTGAATAATCTGCCACAGCAAATTATTCTTTTTCCTGTCGCACCCCCACCCCACCCCCGCCAATTGACAGTGTATGTAAATCGATTCAATGCCCCAGTAGATCTGTCAAGGATCATCACGTGACAGTCAGTCACCGCATCTCCTAGACCTACGCATCGTTTTCTGGGACTACTGTTATTGGCAATATTTTACATTCCTGGGCTGGAACAGAAAACAGACTCCTGCAGCAGCCACACTAATATGGAGCCCCCCCAATTACAGAGAACATTATGAGCATATACAAGGCCATGGTGAAGAGAGATGAGACTGAAATTGTGCTTTTAATAAGTCAACCTTGATGCCCGTTGTTGATGAGCAAGACACATATTTACAAGCATGTAGGCTATAGACAAACAAAAACAAAATTAAAGAATACCAATCTGGAGCTTAGGCATCTTTGGTACTTGCCCCCCCCCCCCAAAAAAATAAATAAACGTTCCCTTGTGTTAACAAGTTGTATTCAAGGTCTAATTTTAAATGGAAACCATGCTTTTCTATAGCAGCTACAGTCCTCGCTGGTAAAAATGCATAGTCATATAGGATTGTTATATGCTTAAATACATTTGTCCATATTTAGATCATGGCATTCAGACTTGAGGCAACATAGAGCTGTGGCACTTGTATATTTGGTTGACAAATTAAATAAATTCCAGGTTCAATATCCATTTACAGTTCTATAATAATATACTAGTGCTCTCATTCTATTGCTCAAGAATAATTCATACTTAAAACTTTTTTTGCATACATTTGTCATTTTGTGCCTTATGTCCAGACATGTCCATGTGAAATATATTTTGCACACTCCAGCACACAATTGTCCTTGCATCAAAACTAAGTGATATGTACTGAAGAATATACTTATATGTCTGAAATTACATTAATTAATACATTTTCTTAACATTTAACCCTGAAATGTGAGCATTTTTTTCTTTCTTTTTTACAAATGTCCTCACAAGCTTCTTGTAATGGATTATTATTATTTTTTTGTACCTTTTCCTATAACCGACCTTGTTTAAAACACTCTAATAATTCAGCAATATAAATGCATGCATGCAAGGCATAATACATGTGGGCTGTCTCGTGCCTTCTGAGTTTCATTTTCTCACGCGCCATACGAGACGTTTTAGAGCACGATATTGTTCCTTTCCACCAGCAAGTGAAATCAGGCGAAGCGTATTACATGTATTCAGCATGTTCATGCGACTCTGTCCTCGTCTCGAGACAATTATTTAAGCATCATATAATGTCTTGAGAATGTAGTGATCAGTCTCTACACACATGTAATCCAAATGGTTCATACTTTTGAGAAATGTCAATGCCTGAGTGGTAGTAGTGTGATTAACATTACATTGTAAGAGTAAACATTTCAAGTTTCCTCTTGATAGTGTCCTGCCGCACAAATTGCCTACTAATTATGAAAAAAATGCACCAGTTTAAATAATTTTAGGCGAATGGTGTCATATATCTAATTAGACAATTGTACAATTTGTAAATTACCACTGTTGTCACAATATTGAGTGCTGATTTTTCATGCGTAAAAACAGATGACCATTAAATGATCCGTTCAATGACTATTGTTCCAACGACGATTCTCCGTACTGTAACCCCAGTTTCCTCCCTCATTAAACGAGATGGTCGCAAAATACAAAAGAGAATCAACAGAAAATAAACACCTTCTGCACTTAACATTGAATAATACATCTCAGGCCAGTTCCTTGCTAAGGTTAACCGCCAAACCCATTAATGAACTTTTATGTAAATCAGTGCCTTGCCGTTAAGGAGTAGTGAATAACATTTCCATAGTTTTCCATGCTGCAAACATAACATGTTAAACTCATATTCCAACATCTATAGTAGGCTAGTGTGAACTTTAAGCGAGGTCTGACAGATGTTTTTTGTTGGGTCAATAATTAATGAAATGTATGCGTTTTAGATGTTTTTAAAAACAATTCGAACCAGGACAATTCGTTTTAAATGAGATTACATATAAATGTAATACCATTTGGAATAACTATAGAGTAGTCGGTGAGTCGGTCCACTGTTCCCTGTGCTAGTCACAGGGGCGCGATGTCCATGTGTACATTCTCACTCCACACTGCTATTCTGGTGATCCGATAGTTGTAAAAAGCCACCGCTAGTCGCCCCCAGTGCTCTTGCAGTCTCTCACAGTCTCCAATTTTTCTTTCTCACTGTAGACTTAACGTCACGTCCGCACTTGAACTTGAATTTTATCCCATTGTACAGAGGCAGACCCAGCCACAGAGAGACAGAGAGCTCCCGGAGAAGCAGGACTCCGCCATCTTCATAGTGAAAGAAAAAAAAAAAAGGCAGGTCTTGTTCTATTTTGAAAGGGGGTGGCAGTGTGTGTCCCCGGTCTCCTCAGTGCCATACAAGGGGAGCCAGTGTAAAGAGTTGGAGAGACTGAAAAGTATTTGGCATTCCATGCTCTAGGCTAGTGCCAGTGTACAGAGAGAAGAGGTGCCCATCGCTTGGCAAACCCAAGTGCCGAGAGGACATTGGATTCTTTTTTTCCATTTTTATTATTAATTGTTTTCTTTTTTTTCTTTAAGAAAGAAACAAAAAAATAATAATAATCCAAACAAAACACCTGAGCCACTGACTTCGCGAACAGTGGTCTTCACCGTACCCCAGCTGTCAAATCACTGCACAGGGCATCGCGTTTTGATTGTCCAGAAAGGTAAAGAGACATTCGGAGTGGTTTGCTCATAACTGTCACTCACAGGCGTGAAACATCAAGGATATTTCCAGCTTTTTTTGTGCCGGTCAGATTCATTCGCTCGCCATACACCTTTGCCAGATGGTGTGACTGAAAGAACATTGGAGGTGAAGCCGGGCTGCCTTAGGTCTGGTCATCGGGAAGACTAGAGTGGACTTCAAGGCTAAACGTCTCTCGTTCCTTTGAACAAGGGACCACTATCAAGTCTGATTAATCCGGCTGGCGACCCAAGCAACTGAGCACAGCCAGTTTTGAGGAGGTCCTAGGAAAAGTTACTGAAGGAAAAACGAAAGAAGAAAAGGGGAAGCGCGCCGATCCTTCTGAGTGCAGGTCTTCGGGCGATGCGTGTGTAAATGCCAGGGCAATGTCCCGTCGCAAGCAGGGAAACCCACAGCACTTGTCTCAAAGGGAAATAATAACACGTAAGTACCTGCATTTATTCACGTTTATAAACATGCATGTACCAGGACATTAGCAAATTGTTTTAGCGTTTAAGCTTAAGGTTGATTTATGTGTTATTTCAACGACCATAAACGAGAGCTTCAATATTGCACATGCAATAACATACGTTGGAGATTTTCTTGACGTCTTTTAAAAGTGAGGGTGAACTAGCCTACAGTAGCATGCACAGCATGTGGTTAGGCAAGTCACCCTGAAAGCAGTAAATATGTTCGAACTGGATATCAAGTCATGGGTTACTGCGAATTCAGTCTTAAAATGAGCACATTTGATTTATTGTGGAAAAATAGTTTATTTAGTTTTCAAATAAATATGTATTATCCTGTCTCCCTCTCTTTTACAATATTTCGTAATAAAATGAAACAGTATGTCTACGCCAGTAGTCACGAAGGGAATACAATATCTTTTTAAATATGAAAATGAAAGGATGACAACAATTAAGATAATGATATTCGTCGTAAATTGATAAATGGTTGTTGGAATGCTTTTCAATGTGTTAGGCCGTTGTTGTTGGATATAAAATGTGTGGGAGGCAATGACAACTTTCACTCAAATAAAGCCGGATAATACATTTGCTTCACGTGATGAAAATAAGAATAACGTTACCGGGTTGTGTAAGACTTTGATTTAGATAATATAATTGAATTTACATAGACTTGCGGGTGTTAGCAGTGCATTGTGAATTAAGTGTCTGTACACCTTTCTGGGTTCAGACGTATATATCCACACTGCACACACATTTATACACACAACGCTGATTTAATTTCACCTACTTCAAGTGTTTCTCCAATACAGTAACATATGTTATGGAGCTCTGGTAGACATCTCCGTATACGTACTAAAGTGAAGAATTTGCTATTTTATTTTGTATTCAAGTATTACTGTAGTCGGACATATTTCGTTTTTTAAATGTGGTTACTAACGTGGAACTCGAGTCGCATCTCCAATGAAATAGTAGCCTACAACATGTCAGAAAACAACAAAAATAGATGTAAGAAGAGTAAAACTTGTTCTAAAGCGCGTTACATCGAGTGGATTTTCATGGCACAGGGCGCTGGGTCTCCGAATATGTATGTTTTATTTTACAATATAATTTAAATACATAAATATGATGTAGTTTTCTCCTCCCATAGTAAATGCACTGTTCGGAATCCCCCCACCGTTCGAGGTGAGACGTCGCCTGCCACAGATGGTAGCCTATTGCTTGTTCCTTTATTTTTAATCTAAACACTATTCAGCATCATTGCTTCAATATATTGAGGGCAGGGGCTATTTATGAGATATTATAACATGTTTAAAATATTCCTATTTTATTTCTAGGTGTTAGAAATTGAAATAATGCATGGCAACTGTAGCTTGCATTATATTACAATGTTTATCGTTTGTTTTAAAAAATATGTAATTGTGTGCTACTTTATGAGTACACTTTTACTTATGTTGTTCCTACCTTGATACGGAAATGTAAGCTATCACCTATTTTTTATATTCATCTCACCATTTCTTTAGGCAAACCATTCACCTCATTGCAGGTGTGTAGGTGGTATGTGTAAAACGACTGGACATTGTCATTCTTAGAAGTTTTCTATTATAAACTCAGTTATGATCGCAATTTACGCATTTACTAAATGCAACTCTTAACTATGCAAGCATTAGCTGGAACAGCTTTTGAATGCAGTGTCTAACAGTGAAGTGTCTGCACCAAGGTTGTGCAATGAAAGGCGAAGGTAGCACAGTGCAAGGCGGGAAACGCAGACATTTTATGAGAAAAGATTTATCTTTGTTGAAGTACTTAATTTATGAAAATACCCAACGCATCCAAGTGAATGGCAGCACTTACTTTATTTGAAGTAAATAATTCTATCTTTCCACGGATGGCATTTTGACAGAATGTTGCATAAATCCATATGCGTGGTTCCAGCTAGTTTAGGCTACCCGAAGAAATGTGACACTTTTTGTGCAGTTGTGTAGATGATTCCTTCTAAGCAGGGCACTTGTTCTTTAGCTGTAAATCACGTTTTAATCCACCCTTTGAAGGAATAGGAGTAACAACTTTGAGGGAATCCAACTTTAAGTCAATGAAATCAATCCAGTATTTTCCAAGTGTTTTCCAGTGCTTAAATGCTGTCTTGTTGTGGTCTAATCCAGCTAATTCATAACAGCAGAGTATGATGTAATGCAACTCAAATCTGGTTTGTGTTGTGCAGGGTTAGAACTGTGTATTCTGCACATTCTGTCCTACACACCATTCTTTCATTTATAGACTAATCATTTTTTTGGTGTGTTTTTTTAACGGGCTGGCACATAACCTCTTATTCTGGACACACATTCATCTCCTGTGGGGACAGTTAACAATGATTTAATAAGAGCTTTCTGCTTATTATCCAAACTATCATTTTATTCATTCATTTTTTTCGCTGTTGTTCTGATGCAAATAGATGCAAATGACACCACGGCCCAGCACACTTAGAGGCAATATATAATGAGATTATTTTTACCAGGCAGTGTGAGAGGGCCGTTCCTGGTACCTGTTAGATATTAGGTATTACAAAACAAAATGGGAAAACGCTTGTAATCATTTGCAAATTTCAAATCCACCTACCGTGTTCATCTGCACATTACAGGACAATTCACACCAATGTCCTCATTTCGGAGTATGAGTATGCAACACAATTGGCTGCAGTGTGTTCAGTGTGATAACAATAGTCAAAAAGGCCCTAGTCGTTGCATTTGCTACATACGGACCTTGCTTTGTGTAGCTGCAGTTATTGCCCATCCATTTATCACATCATGGACAATTGATGTGATTAATGGATTCTGAACTCTTTCTGAGGGGGGAGTTTTGTATTCTTCCCCTAGAATTTGATACCTAAATAAGTTTCAGCGTGCACCTCCGTGTGTCTCGAAAGCCACAGCATACCAGAGTCAGGCCCATGGTGATTAAGAGGGACAGATAGAGTGGGACTCCATGATAGCCAGATCATCTCATTTCTAATGCCCATTTAACAGGGGTATATGATCAAGGGGGCCTGTGTCTAACGTCAGCTGCCCTGAGACAGCATCTATTGATCTCTGAACGAGGCTATTTGGAACAGCGAAAGCTAAGGGCCAATTTCATGTCATTAAGGAATGCAAACGTGTGCAGTGCAAACAGGACCTGCGATAAACCTGGTCAGTGAATATTGTTTTGGAAGAGGGTGTTTCATGGAGAGTCTGTGTACACATAGACACAATGAAGAGACTAAAACTACGCAAAGCCCTTCAGGTCAACCCAAGAGGCAGACTGAGAGCTCGGAGGCTGCAACAGCAGAACCTTTAATAGTGTTGTAAAATTATAAGCTCGTGAATGTAGTCTCAGCAAAAAAATAAGTCTGTCTTGTTAAAAACATAATTTGGTAGTGTTGGGCAAGATGGGGCTTCTGTGCTTTAGTTCAACCAGGAAGAGCACTCTCCGAAGTGATATGACACCTAAAACATGGGTCCACAGGTGCAGTCGCACAGTCTATAGAAGTGTGAACCAGAATTTCTGCTTGTTTCATCATTGATGTGCAAAATAAAGAGTCTTCTCTGTGCTCACTGTCAGAGGTGCACACACAAACGCACACGCACACATACATTATAAATATATGAGCTTTCAACACATAAGCATACGTATCGAAACCATGGGCTTAAAGAACAAGAATTTATTTTGAGCACGGTAAGATTTTTAATCTTTGAAAATGTTGCGATAGGCTCATTTTACGTTCACTGTTAATGCATCAAAGCGGTTCTTAAATGCATGTTGTTACAATTCAAACTCTTGGCAAGTGTAAGGCAAAATGGTTCAAATGAAATAGTTCATCAAGATTAAAAAAGCGCAGTTTTGCTCTCCTCACTTTAGTTTTTGGGGGAAGGTCTTGAGAAGCAGTCAAATGTGAGCGTACATCTGCAAGTCAACATGTCGTCTGTGGTATTTAGGTTTGTTAACCACTAGTCTTTCAGTGGATTAGCTCTGTTGAGAGTCAGTTGAAGCCAATTTTTTTTTTACATTCAGTTGCACAAGTACATTTGTATGTGTTGCCAGCACAAGAGAACAGCAAACTTTGCTGTGCTGCATTTCAGTAATTTTACAGTGATACTAACCTGCAGATTATGATACATACCTTTTCTTTCTGGCTCTTGATTTATAAACATATGTGAAACATTACCAATAATGATATGTATAGCGATATGTACACATATGTTTGGAACACAGGGTTATTGTCCAAAGTTATGATGCAATACTAGTAGGAAAGAGATATATGAAAATGTGCAAGCACACAAAAAATTGCAGGCTACTACCTGAGATGCATATTTCACATTTTGTTCAAAAATCCAGAGAGAGACAGACAGCGCTGTTACGGTACTCTGCTCCTACACGCCTGAGCCACACATTTGTTTTATGGGCGATTCATTTTTCTCAGCCATTTTATATATAAGTCTGAATATCTGTTTTTGACTTATGTTTTAGACTTATGATATAATACAATCCAGCGATATTACATGTAAAAAAAAAAAAAAAAAGATTCTGAATGAATTACACACATTGTCAAAATATACGTTTCTTAGAATAGCATAGAATTTTAAATATCTGTTTTTACACTTAAAATTCTGATCTTTATTGTATGTTCATGAGTAAAATGTTGTTGAAATGGAAAAGCATGTTTAAATCATACAAAGTGAACTCAATTTTATTATGAGGACATCTGTGTTTAGAAGGGAACCTATCTTAGTTGATAGGAGTCTGGCGATTTGAGACAGCAATAATGTGTCAGTGTCACAACGTATTGTTCCTTTATAAGCATTTAGTTGAGTTTCTCTTTAATTAGTAAATGCACTAATCAGTAATATATATATATATATGAAGACAAAATGCATGAACACTTAATGAGCCTTTTGGCCTATAAATGAAGGTTGGAAACAAGTTATTGATTAATTTTAATGGTCTAACTTCCAACTTTGTATTGCTTAGGTTACATTTGGACTTAATCAAGTGCTGTCATTTAACACTTACTGGACCATAAATATAATTTCATTATGTTCAAAGCTAGGACAAAGAAATGCTCAGAAATTCCCGTTTATAATGAGCCTAAAGCAGTTTAATTTCCCTTCGTAAGCGTGATGTCACCACCATTGGTGAGAAAGAGATAAAAACCAGAATTGTCCCCAGCCCACTGAATAATTTAAGTTAAGACAATAGACTCAAAAAGCAAGCCTCAACTTATTCTACCGATGAAAGGTGTGTTTGCCTCCTGTCAAATATGTAGAAACATCTCTGGACTAATGCTATCTGAAGTACAACGCCTTGCAATATCTTTCCCGTATAACCATTGTCTTCAAACCAGGATTTGATTAGTTTATTACAATGGTCTTGTTTATCGCCAAGACATTCACCTCTTAACATGCATTTTCTTTTCATCCTTCTCAATTTTAACTTCTTTGCTTTTGTAGCAGTGTGCTCCCTTACAGCGAGAGTGCTGTATTTGACCTGCTAGGGGGAGCTCTTAGCCTGTGAGTAAGGGTTGCATGCAGTTGTAAAAGTATACAAACATATTTCCTAAATCTTTGTTGTTATGGGGGTTGGGCACAGGAACTTCTAAGCAGTAGCTTTTGACGACTTTCTGCAGTTATTCCAGATGATATTACCATCAACATGCAGAGTTTAGATTAAACCAGTCTGCACCTTGGTAGCAGCTGGTGCTTCACCATGCTTCCCCCCCCGCCATGTCATTAATGGTACTCAATATAGAGCTTCGGCACAGCATGGACAGCATCTCTCTTCCAAACACTTTCTCAGTATAATATATGTACCTTTCACCTGGAAAGGATAAGTCATCAGATCAAATTCCTAGTCCAACGTATGTGCCGCTTTGTCTTTTTTATTGTACATTTTACAGAGAGTAAAAGTCACATTGACACATTTATGCTGAGCTGCTTCTTAAGTTGACATGACTATCAACTCTTCTAAAATAGATGTAGATATAATTAGCAAAGATGTGCTAATGGTCTGGATGATTGAGGTTGCTCACTGACAATGCTACCATTGTCAAAATCAGTGTTGAGATTTAAGAATTGCAGCAGATATGTTTGCGGAAAAGCCTATTCATTTTCTGTGTGGAAAAAAACAAAACATGTTTAGGCTTTAAATGACAGTGGACTCTCAAATGAGACAACACATTTCCCCCAAAAGCAATTTGACAAAATGTCTACCTTGTGAGTTTGATTAATATGCTCACCATTTTTCTTTCTTGCGTAGTCGGTGCCTGCTTGGAAGGAATCTTTATTTTTGCTGTTTTGTGAGGAGTGTGTGTCTATTAATGTTAAACACTTCCAATTGGCAGGCTGTTTTTGGACAGTAGCGAATTTTACTTTTTCATTTTTAAAATGAGAAACCAGCTCTTAAAAGTGCTGGTAATGTTTGCAGAAATTCAACTGGTTTCATATTATCACCTCTGACTGTGTAAAGTGTACGGTTCCTATGGCTTCGCTGGCAGTATATTATTGTGTACATTATGTTAATGCGTGGATAATCCTGCATGATTTCAACAATACAATTTAAAGAAAAAGATCAAATCCAGCCATTTCAGTTGTCAGTGCACTTTTATTCATATTAGATATGAATACCTGGTGTTGCAGCAGCTCTAACACCATGACTGAGTTTGTGCTGAGGTGAGATTACGGATCTTGCTGTGTAACCCCCTTTCTTTCCAAGTGGAAATATTTGGTAATGTTTCCCTGATGAGATTTTCTGATAGAAGGTTAGCACAGCTCATACTCCCTCCCTGCGGATGTCTTCGTGTTAATCTCATTTTACCTGCAAGGAGACTAATTTCCCTCTTTTTTAATTACACCAAAGCAGACTTGCACTGCAACCGGGGCGTTAGCAATTCCAGCACTGCGTTTCAAGATCATCTCTGGTTTCATCCTGTTAACAGCTTCACTTACACTCTCTGTATTATGTGTTCGTGCTTATAGTTGATATACATACAGGCAGTGTATATATGAGTGTGTGTTATATACAGTATGTATGTAATACACACACTCATATATACACTGCCTGTATGTATATCAGAACAACCCAGAAATGCTGAAGCGGCACAGAGACAATACAAAATGGAGATAATACCAAGTGCAATTACGCAGGTTAAATGGCACCACAATGCACCAGGAAGGTAATGTGGGGCCCAGAACAATACGTGCAGATGCACAAGGCCAAAACAGTAATATATATATACACACATAGACACACACATGTGTGCTACATAGGTTGATTTGACCCCTGTTCTGGCCATGTGCATCTGCACGTATTGTTCTGGGCCCCACATTACCTTCCTGGTGCATTGTGGTGCCATTTAACCTGCGTAATTGCACTTGGTATTATCTCCATTTTGTATTGTCTCGGTGCCGCTTCAGCATTTCCAGTAATTTCAGGCAGGCTACTAGCAAGGATTTGACATGAATACTAAAAGCATCTCGCTTACCGAAAATGTTTCAACAAATACGGCTTTGGTTTTTCCAAGCGGTGGCTATTTATGCCGCGATTATTATTGTTTTGCAGTTTTGCAGAAATAGAAAAATGAGTAAAAATGTGGAGAGATGCAGGCCTACTTTTCAGCGGGTATTTATAGCTTCGCTGCTGTCTTTGATCTGAATCATGCATGTTTGCGAGATTAGAAATAATGGCGTCTTAATTAATTCTCTGATTAATCTCTCTGAATGTACTTCTCTTAATCCATTTTCAGTGTTTTGTAACTTGGAGAGGGAGGGAGGTCTACGAGACTGTGGTAACAGTCAAGTGTGCACACCTCGCAGTGTGCGTGATAGATGCTCCTGGTTGCTGTAGAGAGGGCACAAAGGGTGTTTCCATACAAGCTTCGCAGCCTCATTACTCAAGCTTGTTTGTTTGTTGTGGACTATCTGAACGGGAAGATTTGTCGAAATGCCGCCTGCCAGGCCCCATTCCAAGTTGGGCTCCGGAACGCAGACTGAATTTCCCCATTTTGATTTGGCAGGGCAGGGGGTCACTTTCATGTCTGACGGAGTTCCCATTGCCCTCCGGTGACAGTGAGGTTGGGGATGGGAGGTGAGGGGGTGGATGTGTGCATGCCCTGGTCGCAGGCTTACCCACAATGCCTCCAACCACAGATATTGCTGTCTTTGTGGGGCAAACACTGGGTCCACCGCCTTGAGAGTGGTCTTCAGGAAATTACTTAGAAGGAAGGAAGGAAAACCATAGCAAACTTTGCTGTTGTAGTTTGATATGGTCTTTCTCTGCCTTCATAACCCTCCCCCTTCACTCGGCACATGGTTACTATGAATGGTTCTAATTGGCCTTGGGTAAATCTTCATGTCTGGACAGAATTATAACTTTCAAGATTTTAATAGAAAAATGTATGGTCACATTTTAAAAGAATATGAAATAAGTAAAACTGTGTGTGCTTTCTAATTAGTCTCTAACAGGCCCAATAGGAAGTAAAGGTTGAAAAGCAATAGAGTTTAAATGTTAGCACATTTTGTCTGAGCGAGTAGTTATCTTTTTGTTGTGTAGAACATTTCAATAGTTTCACTACCTTAAAGATGGAGGGGGTGGGGGGGGTGGCCAAACAAAATTTTGGAATGGAACTGTGGAGTGTTCATAATGAGAAGGTGAGGTGACATTCCTGTAGCATTATGATCGTGGCAAAAGCATGAATATTGAAATGGTCCTAAGGCAATGTTATGTAACCCTATGGGAATGTATTTTTGGGCTGTAAATGGGACTGGATTATGATTGGCCAAATATCTGTCTACAGTAATTTAATCCTCTTTTCAGATACACAAACGTGGCTTGAGTTTTCAGAAATTTGCACAAATCATAACACAAGTGTTTTAATTTAAATTGGAGGCGTTTAGAAGTACACTGTCTATCGTTCATTTTTAGATGCTAAATTTGCCTTCATTTTGTTCTTTACACCAGCAACGGAAATCCTATTAAAGTGTGCGCTGAGTCATCTGGCCTTATTAGGTAAATTAGGCCAAAGTGAAGAGACTTTCGAATCTGGTATTTGAAATGAATGTAAACGCCTGGTTTGTAAAAAACGTTACTAATCACACTGATGAGAAAAGCCACAGACTTGTAACCAAAATTTAAATAGTCTTCATCATCTATTCATTTCTTTATTTTTTACTAGGCCCCCAAATTTGTATCATTAAAAATGATGGAAAAGCTATATAGATATATAAATTATTCTTCCATTCTCTCTCTAGTTCTGCTGGGGAATGCTGCATAAAGACAAATAACATTTGACATTTCTGGCCACTGATAGAATTATATGAAGTATTTGTTGAGGGATCAGAGAAATGATGAGCCGTAACGTTACCTAGGTGACAGCATTGTTACTAGGAACAGGTGGGAAGGTGTGTGTGCGTGTGTGTGCGTCTGTGTGTGTGTGTGTGTGTGTGTGTGTGCTGCTACATGGTGGCTCTTGGGCCTGGTGAAAGGAAATACAGGTTGAGGGACATGCCATGCCAAGATTATAATCGTGAAAAATGTGTTGAAGTGCATTGGGCAGTGATAGAAACGGATGCGTTGCAAAACAACTTTGAATCCATGAATTAATTGCGCAGTTGTCTTTGGAATACTAGCTGGCTGTGTGTGATGGTGATTTCTGCTACATTATAGGACACTGTGTGTGTGGGCCCCTGATATCTTCCTTTGAAGTGCATTGTAGCAAAGTCTCAGGCTATTGTGCCCGCCTGCTGTCCGTATGGACAGGATAAATGGGAGCTGCACATTCAGAGATAATTTGGGAAGAATGAGCTTCAGTTCATCTCATGGTCTCAGCTGAGGTTGGGTGCATAACCGGACGGCCTGAAACTTTCACACAGTTTCAGAGAAGCTGTCTCCATCTCCCATCGTGTCTGCCATGTATATATTGACAGATCACAATTGATTTGACTGTCAGAGCCAGACCTGCTTTTTGCTGTAAATCACAGACAATCAATGCCTTGCATTTATATGGTGTAAATTGAAGGAGTTTTGCCACTTCTACTACTTCTTCACTGATAGGGCGGGACCTGTGTCTCTCACATGCTTGAAGAAGAATTGTATGTTATTCTCAGAATGCAGGACAGTGCCTAGACTGTGAAACATGCGCGCGCGCACACACACGCACACACACAGACAAGCACACTCACACACCCTCACACGAGCACGTAAACATACAGTGCGCACGTAAAGCGTCCCGCCAAGTCTGTGCTGTTCACTTCTGACTGTACATTTCGCAAGACTTCGAGTTAAGCAATAATAGGTTCATTCAATTCAGCCATATATGCACATTTTCTGTTGTTTTCGGCTTGAAATAAAGCTAAATTGTTATGTCATATGTGACAGGAAGTAATTCAGTCTTAGATTTGTTAGTGAACGTTAAGGGCTAAACCACTTTTTGCGGTTGCACTGAATCACTCTGCCTGTAATGGTATTTGGCTTGTGATATTATCCCTGATATGGACAAAATTGCTGTCTGTGTATGAAAATTGTTATAATGTCCCTAATGTGGACACAATTGCGAGTTGTAGACTATGGCTAGTCTGTTTATTTACATATGTGAAATATGGCAATATTAAATAGAAAATTATCATTGTTTTCTGTAGACAGGGTACCTTACCTTCTCTTGAGGTTTCTCCATTTGGAAGTCTAATACTAGACCTATGTTACTCTGAATTATCTCATTATAGAAAATGCCAACCCACAAAATAGTCACATGCAGACACTACTGAAAACCACTCCCTCCTTGATCACGTCCTGCAAATAGACCTCTCACATTGCAGTTGTTTGCTATAGTTTGTGTGCACCCACCTAATGTCTTACTAAAAATGTCTGTGATATAATCTAAACTCTAAGATTATAGAATATGGTCATTCTCACCGATACTGTAGGAAAATACAAATTGAAAAGCAAAACAAATTGTAACATATAAATGCATATTTTTTGTGGCTAGTGCTTCATTTGACAGTACAAGACAGTTTTGCATTTGTAATTTATGCCACAGATAAATTGGAGAAGGTAGTGTAGCCTGATTCTAATTTATCATCTAAAATTAGTTGTGAAGGGAGTCCCCAGAGGGATGTAAACAGTGCTACCTGTACAGTGAAAGGGAAGTGAGTTTTGGTTGAGGTTCGGTTTGTGCTCGCCTCTATGTCTAAGCTCTGGCATCTCTTTAGAGCACACGTACCTGGTTCCAAGTCTGTGTTTGTGTCATCATCTTAGCACACTACAGTTCCATCCATTGCATAGATGTATCCATTTGACTTGTCTTGAAAACATATTGGTCTTACAACAGGTTTTTTTGGCCTAGTAGGGTTGAATGGCCTGCTCTTGTCAATAAACACATAATGTCTTAACAGCATTGGAAGCCTGTTTTCTTTACTTTAGACAAAAACAAGCACTAATGCTTAATCTAAAAACGCTTAGACCGGTCTGAGTCACAGTGCCGGCGATAAACAATTGCAGGTAATACGAAAGATAAAGTGATGATAATGAAGAATGAAGTTAATGATGAAAGCAGAAAGAAATCTAGTGCCCATGCAGATCTTGGTGAGGTGTAGTGGATAAGCTGTCAACCCCCCCCTCCCCCAAAACAAAATAAAAAAACATCTGCCAAAGATCCCTGCTGGGTTGAAATCTATGTGCAGCCGCACTCCTTTTTTGCAGCTATTGATGAAACTAAGAAGCTGCTAAGAATTTGAAACTACAAAGCTCTGATTGTAATGACATGTTAAAACGTGCGTATGAAAGTCAAAATGGAGGCTGTGAGGGGAGAGGGCTGAAGGAGTCCATGCTAGAGCGGCATGCTCTGCTGTGGTTTCAGACCTGGCCGTTTGGAGTGTTTATTGAGGTGACAGACTCAGCAGGAAGGCCTGCAGGGTTTTCATGTTCTGTGGCTGTGCTAAGACCTCTTTCAGCTAATGCTCTCTCTCTCTCTCTCCCTCAAAGACATCGGTGTATCACATTAATAATGCTGACTTTTGTGATCCATCCCAGCCACATGCATTTTTATTAAAGTGCTGGCTGTTCCTAAAACTCTTGCCGTTGACAACGGCGCACAGGATAACTTTGACTGGGATGTGGTCACCGGTGCGATCAGACAGATGCTGTATCTTCTGCAGGGGAGAGTTTCATATCTTTGAATCAGATTCTATCTTCAAGTAAGCTTACAGAATGGAGTGCATTGGGTGGTTTGTGCCCACAGGGGATTGAGATACTGTCCTTTTGCTGATGTAATGTGATGAAGAAGGCCTGCAAGATGGCTCTTAGTCATCTGTCCAGGTCCGAGGAGCCATAACGCAATTTTCAGTTCCATTTGAACAAGCCAGAATGGATAGTTTTTAATTCATACGGCTTCATAACACTAATGAGTTTAAGGGCAGTGTTGGTTGCTAATGACGAGAGTGACGCTTTGCCGATGTCTTCCTCTTTCCCCGACAGCGGTGACCGATCATGTGGATGCGGGACTGGCTGTGGCCGAGACCCATCCTGCGCTGGACCCCGCCATTGCCGGCGCCCTTCCGGGTGGGTTGGGCGACCACGACCTGCTCACCTGCGGTCAGTGCCAGATGAACTTCCCCCTGGGGGACATCCTCATTTTTATCGAGCACAAGAAGAAGCAGTGCCAGGGCCTCATGGGTGGGCCCGGCTGCTACGACAAGATGGTGGACCGCAGCAGCCCTTCGCCGCCGCGCCCCGAGCTTAGGAAAGTGGTGGAACCGGTCGAAATCGGAATCCAGGTGACACCTGAGGAGGAGGACGAGAGACTGTTGATGCCCACAAAAGGAATTTGCCCCAAGCAAGAGAGCGTCCCGGCAGGTAGGTCTCGCTCACTCTGCACTGTGGGAGGAACCATCTCTGTTACAACAGGCAAGCTGAGGCTCAGAAAGGGCCATGCCACCATTTGAGAGCAGGCCATACGTGGTCAAGGCTTGCAGCCCCTCCCCTGCACATGTACACAAAAGCCAAACTTCCTGTGTGATTCTCACACAAATAACATACAGCTACCTCTCTGAGATTGAAGGTAAATGTA
The DNA here is from genome assembly GCA_029706075.1 of Aldrovandia affinis. Classification (NCBI taxonomy): domain Eukaryota; kingdom Metazoa; phylum Chordata; class Actinopteri; order Notacanthiformes; family Halosauridae; genus Aldrovandia; species Aldrovandia affinis. The sequence goes on from JAINUG010000021.1 coordinate 4,057,512, forward strand.
CACCTACTCTGTGGGACTCACACTAGCGAGAAACAACCTTCACTGTGCGATTTGCACTAGTGACACACACAGATCTCTGTCACATTCAAGCTACAGGAAAGGAAATATCACCTCAGACGTGTAGCCAATACAGTGAGATTTTCTCTCAAGACACACGTTCATCTCTGTGAAATCCATTTCTAAAAACATACATCAACCTCTGCGAGGTGCAAACTAAAGACATTTGTGAGAGTCACACACAATACATGAAGCCACCTCTGCAAGATTCACACAAACAACGTGCATCCACCTCAATGGGGTTTGCACTAAGGACACACATCCACCTCTGCAAGATACACAGCTTCCTATAGAGAGTTTGATGCTGCTCAACCCAAACCTTCAAGAGAGATTGTTTTCCTTTAGCTGATTTCATTAGAGGAGTCTGTGCTGCTCGGAGTGAAACATCACATTTCAGACTCAAAGCCCTAAAACCCCCCGAAGGACTCTGGAGGTTGAAACAAATTGTGCAAAACGTGACAGAGAACTCACCCCACTTTCATGGAGAAATCCAGCCTGAGCCATCTGCTTAAAAGGTGAAAAGCTCATTAAAATTCAAATACTCAAAAAAAAAGAAAGGGATTAAAAAGCTAGTTTCCTATTCAATAGGGTAAAGAGGCAGTTTAGTTTAGACCAGCTGCAGGGAAAGAACTCTCATACTGTAGTTATCTTGCAAAACAGTGCAGTCAAGTCCTTCACAAAGGACCCAGAGGGATCTTGGGGAATGGGTCTCATAAAATAATATTCAGGATTGGACAAAGTTACCAGGGAAAAGTGAGGGAATGGCTTATGATACCAGCACACAGTCTTAATAACATATTTTTTTGCATCAAGAATTCATATTTATGAGGTTTACCTGCGGCAGCAAAGGCAGTTTATTCTCTGGAAACACAATACATCGCATATTTGAACATCTTTAAAATCAGGATAAGATTTAATTACTCAATGCAACACATGCCACACACAAAATGTATATGTAGAGACAACTGGCAGAAGCCATTGTAGGCATAAAGCACATGCTCTTGAAAACAGATACTACTGAGATCATTTGGATTAAACATCTTGTGAGCCCCTTTTCTGTGTACTTTTATGCATATAGTACACTTATTATATTACTGTCTGTAATCACTTGTATAAATAGCACCTGTCTAAAATAATTATTTGAAATACTTTAGACACATTAGACACCAGTGAAATGCAGATTACTGACAATTTTAAAATAACATTAATTTTCACCAATATTCAGTACAAAATTGTTTGGTAGTTGTTGTTTGGTTACACCATTTGGTTAAATCATTATACCAGGCATCTAGCAGAGACAGTGAAACTGACAATGTAAACAATTGTACAACAAGGGACACAGTCAATGTGAATATTGCAGTTACAATCAAGGTCAGATACTTTCATTTGTTTAATAGTAAGATTTCTGAATACTATCATTGGGAGTTTTTTTACCTGGATTAATATCACTTCCATGTCATTTCTATGTCATGATGCTACAACTCTTTCAAACATCTTTCACAATGATAATACTGATACTACTAAAACTACTACTACTATTACTACTACTATTAATAATACCTTAACAAATATATCTGCACATTGTTTTGAATCGATTAACTATTTAAATTTTTTAAATTATCATTAGTTATTTAAATTTATTAGTTTAGTTTAGTTTTTTATTCCTGTAAAAGTAACAAGCCTTCCAGGTTTTCTTGGTTAAAAATGAATGAAGAATCGCTTAATTTGACTAAAAGAACAGACAACAACTTGCATTATATTGAGTAAAGAAAGGTTTATTTTCATTATTGTGTTGATGCATGCACTTTTGGCTAATAATTCAAATTTGGCTTATAATGCAACTCCATTTTTATCTGTCCTTCGGAGAGTTCCAAATATTTTTGTTGTCATCCTTTAAATAGTAGTGAATGCAGTCAAATATGCCTTTTCCCAATCAGTTCATAGCTATTTTACACCTTCTATTGCTGAAGGTCTACAAGATGAAACGTCCATGTAGTAAGGATAGGATACCACTGCTAACCTTTTAAAAAAGGTTTACAGATTTTTATGTATATATGTATACACATACACACACACACGCACACACACCTGTCAGGTTGTAGTAGAGAAATAAGACATGAGAGCTACAGACGGATCTGCAGTTATCAGGCAAATCAAAAAGCTGATTTTGGGTAGAACAACATTAACACCCCCTGAGGTATGCATTGTGTTGGGAGAAATGGTTTTCAAACCTGTTTAAAAAAACACAATCTCTTTCATCTTGTTCCTCATACACCCGTGGCATATGTTTTGATAGTCCTTAAACCTGTTTGCCCCTCAGTCATCATCCAATTAGCTGGCTGGAGCTGGATGATTTATGACCCTCAAACAGGAAAGGGAGGAACCTGTAACACTACTCACTTCCTGCATGCAGTTTAGGGCATTAGTCAATAGGTATAATGAAGAGTTACAGTAAAAAAAAGATACATAACTCAGGCTGTCTTTGACCAGAAACAGGGAGATGTCTAGATTTAGTTTGCTAGAGGGTGGTAGCCTACATGTGATAACAGCCATATTTATTTATCATTGACTGAGGTTCTTTATTTTGGCCATGCATGTCAAAAATAAACAAATCAACCATGTTACTATGTCAACCTTGTAGAGGCAACCACCGTTTGAGTGGTCCTGCATTGTAGAATGCTTATGGGGAAACTGAATGCTGAGGATATCAGAAATTGCGCATTGAATTACATATCTTTTTATTCTCCTTTAGGGTATTTGTGAAAAACAAAGCACAATGCCTTTGATCTTGAAAGTCTATATCAAGAAAAAATGGCCAGAAGAAAAATCCTACACCTCAGTCTAGTATTTTATTCCCCTTTAGTGATAATTTCCTTGTTTTTACTTGAGGAAAAGTCAATGTTATCTATGAGCATATAGGACAGTCATTGAAGATGAACCACTTGAGGGTTGAATTCAATATTTCTTCCTTAAATATCAGCAGGACATAGGCTTGCTCAGCACCGCATTATATTGCCACTTAGCCGTCTTAAGTTTCAGCAGAATTTAATTATATTTAATAGCCCTAATTAAATAAAATATGACATTCTGCATACCCCTAGGCAAGAGGAACAACTGCTGTGGGCAAAGAGAGCCACAGAGTGAGAAAGGCCCAGCAGAGCACTTTTTGAAGCACATCCAGGTTAAAGTATTGTTCCTTAATGTGGATGACAATGAAAATTACTGAGGCAAACCGCTGAACAATATTCAATTGCATGCCATTAGTAATCAAAATGTTAAAAAGCATTTCCAATCAGTCACATGTTTTTCCACATACATATTCACCACCTCTAATGTGTCTGGTTGGCTCAGCTGGCTATTTTAATGAGTGCATTAAACATAATTCACTCTTTATCATAGACAGATTGACAGCCAGAGGCATATATGTCAAATTTTAGATTGCTAAGAGTATTCTTTATGCTTGATGTGATTAAGCAAAGGGTAAATACAGGTGTCACTTTCTGAGCTGTGGTTTTCATAGTACAAGGAAATTCAGGTTGATAACATATAACATTTTTGACCGTGGAGTAATGAGGCTTTGGTTGATATTCCCCTTATTATGTGTTGAAGGAATTGCAAGGGGACTCGTTTGCGAGGGACACAAATGGGGATTTAACAGTAAGTACATTTTGTAAGGAAACTACATTCCTGTCTCTTTAAAGTATAGTGCATATGATAAGAGTGGCTCCAGCCATGCATGCTTTCTATGAACCATTCAGTGTTATTGTACATGTATGCTGATACTATGTTTACTGTATATCCCAGCGACCAGGAAAGAAAGGGTTAAGCGCGAATGAACCTGCTGTGTTTGGTTAGGTCTGGCGTGGTGTTGAGGGGAAGCAGGGGGAAGGCTTTTGTTGTCACACGAAGATTGGAGGGGAAGTGTCTCAAGCTGTTTTCTCTCTTTCTTTTAAACTAACAATGCTGCTCCGATTTGGATGAGTCCCAACACATCGTTTCGGCTGTGGAGAGCCACAGTGACCCATTGTTGCTCGGAGCGTGATGGAAAGCGCGCGGGGCCCTGTTTGGAGATCGGTCAGTTTAAGGAGCCCCCGCGCATCGTGCCGCTGACAGCATGCGTCGCGGACCATGACCGGGGCCTGCGAGGCCTGCAAATTTAGTGGAATCAGACATTTTTAAAAAGTAAATGCTTGAAAACGCTCGACAATCACATTTCCCCCTGCCTTTTTAATACATGTGTGACTGCTGTATAAACAACAATATGCCTCATCATCATGCAGGTTAAGTTGCTACACGAGATCCATCTCGCTTGTGTCCCTGTTGCCAGCGGACCCATGGCAGGGGCTTCAGGTGACTTTTAAAATGATCCAGGCCCTCTTTGAAAGGTTTACAGGCATAACAAGTGCAGGGAGAAGAAGTTATTTTGACCCCTCACTCATACGATCACACCAGTGAATATTTCATGAGACCTGCTATATTTATAGCGATATTTACCTCAAACATGCTTTTTCCCCTTGCTTCTCTCTGTGTTTGATCTCGTACTCATACGGCAAATTCACAATTCAACAACCGCTTTTCAGACTGCTGAATCTTCGACTGTGCATCGCTGTTGTCTGTGCATCATGTTTGTGGCAACCGAACGCAACAAGAACATCACAAATCATTTTTTATCAACGATTGTCTATCTAGTCACCCAGTTGCTGTTCAGTAATATTGTTTAAAATGGGCATAACCTGGTTAGGTAGGCCCTGTGTTTGTAAAAATGTGTTATGGGCTTTTTAGTAATCAAACTTTACAGTTAGAAAATATTGTGATAAAACATGGGGAACACTGTCCATAGCGGCTATGGGCTTTGGCTGATCATTCAAGTCACATGGTGATGGACTGGAGAAATCATGGACATTCTGGCCTGTCCCCACATTCATATGCTGTGATACTGCCTCTCCTTTGCTTATGGATTATAGATTATTTTTTGTCTTTGCATATTAGGGCATGATGCAGAAAGCATCTGCATTTAACTTTTTTTAAAGTAATTGTTTCATAAATGCCTTTATTTCTTAATGAATTGGCAAGAAAAAAGCACTTCTGTCATTAGCATAACACGCTGTGTGGTTATTGCATATTTCTCAGTGGGGTGGGTTTTCTGTGCAGCTTTTTGGAAAATTCTTGAAAATTCTTTTTCAAATTATTTACACAGCCTTTTTACCAAGCCACACCCATCGAGTGTGTGTTTCAGTGTGTAGCTCTTGTGGAAAATGATATGTAGTCATCATTGAATATTGGCACTATTGGCTAAACTTAACAGAACATGATTATTGTCCAACATCAGTATATTTGCAGCAGCAATCATTTCAGCATTACATAAGCATTAGATTATGTAAAATGAATAGTATTGTGGTGGTTTATTTTAAAGATGTATTTTTATTTGAACAGTATTAATAGTAGTTTAACACATTATTTTATGCTTATTTTATATGCTCTACTCTGTTTAGTAGCTGTAATAATTGCATGTTTAGACATATAAACATTGTATGAATCGAACAAAACCTGGCCATTTTTCTGCTAAAAGGTAAATAAATGCCAAACAATCAAGTCCCGTGTTGATACTTGAAACATGTGGCATTTTTCTTTCTCATTTTGGGTAACTGACTGAGGAGCAGTTTGTGTAATAGTGCAAGATAACCTAAATTCCTATTTGGCTCCCACAGCAGAGAAACTGCCCAGCCAATTTGACTTCCTGTTTCCAAGCCCTCTCTTCCTACCTGTTTTTGAGCCCGTGCCCAGAAAGATTTGTTTCGTCAGAAAAGTCTCCCCCGTGCCAGCTGCCAGTTCTGATTGCCAGACCTGTTTTTGGATGCTGGACATGAGTGACATTTTTTTCTCCCTTTTTCCTGCTTTGTATGAATTTATTTTCAAACTTTCATTGGGGGGTTTCCTGAGGCTCACTGAGTACCTCTCTATTGGCAGGGTGCTTTCACTAAACCTGCGTGTTCACACCTAACTACATACGCGTGCACTTATATGTGCATGCACACTTGCATGCAGACATTGAGAACTTGTGCGCTAGAAACTCCAAACATAATAATAGTCTTGTCACCAATCATATGATAAAAAGGTCCATTTCTAACATTATTAATAAGAAATGTTTTAGAGATGCGTATATATATATATATATAGAGAGAGAGAGAGAGAGAGAGAGAGAGAGAGAGAGAGAGAGAGAGAGAGAGAGAGAGAGTATAGTGTGTTTGTACAGCATATGTATGCAGTATATATATAGAAAGAGATAGATGGATAGACGGATATAGATAGATAGGTATAGTGTGTGTGTGTGTGTGTGTGTGTGTGTGTGTGTGTGTGTGTGTGTGTGTGTGTGTGTGTGTGTGTGTACTGTAATGGGGAAATGAAGGCCAGAAAAGCATGGTGATGGCCGTCCCTCGATAATACAGCAGACATCCCCCTCGTGCGTGGAGACACACACGAACCGTCTCACTCTCAGTTTGACTCCCCGCATTTTAGAAAACATCTCAATTGAGAAGCACGCTTCCATTCCAGACATATACAGGGAGAGCTCTTCAATAAATAATGATACAATACAGGCAGTGAAATATTGAAAATGTGTCTCCATATTACTTCACATATGCTTTTTTCAATTAAAATGTACAAAGGCTGGGGGGACGCTGTAATGTTGAGACGGTGCCAGAATCGATGTGTTGAGATTATGTGGCGAAGGGAATGTGCATCTGATTTAATGTGCTGTTTTGTAGCGATTACTCCTGCTGGTGTTCTTGTTTTTTTGTTGTTTCAATAAAGCCAGGAGTGCTGGGATGTAGTGCGGGTTTTGAAGTGGTAATTGCTCACTTTTGTCTCGTTCCTTTTTCCACGGCGTTCACATTTTTTTCCTTTTTTGTTATTTGAGCTTTTGGTACAGTTCCGACAAGACTTTATTTTTTTTTCATTTTTCATATGCGTTTCAAATGAAATGCCACTCTGTACGATGCGGTCCTGATGCATATTTAATGGGCCTTGTAAGTCTGCCAGGGCTGGTCGTGTGAATGCATGGATGTGGTGGGCGCTTGCCGTTGAACATGTGCGAAGAGGTGCTGTTTGTCCTCCTTGCCACATTGATTTCAGTTGAATTGGGAACTCTGCATCTCCATGCATTGAAGAGCAGTTGAGACCCTCGATGGTGAATCGGAAATCAAATGTATATCGATTTAACATGCACAACCCTCCTCACAAATGAAATGTTATGCTATTCCAGTTTGTATGTATTTACGTCCAGTTGAATGAATTTAAAGGCTAATTTCTTGATTATTCTAATGACAATGTAAGATTGATATAATGGAAGGTATGATATAATATATCATTGGGATACATATGTATTTTTTTATTTTTGGGGGTTATAAATCAGTGACTGTGATCAGTGAGTGTATCCAAGAGAATCACCCTGTTTCAGCATGGCAACCCTTTGTTCCCATGCATCAATACTTACATTAGATCATTTTATTTTCTAGTTTCACCCTCAAAGTATCTTTCACAGCTAACCTTTTGCAAAATTGGACAGGGATGTCAGTTTTTTGTCATTCACTTGGAAGTCCTTTCTTGCACCCAGCTTTCTGGTGTCATCGTGTATTGTAATGTGTTATGCAATGTCCTGGAAGCTGTGCTATTGACCGACCCAAGCCATCTCTCGTAATACTTACGTGATTATGTGGATTGCTGGACAACTTTTTCAATGTAGCTTGTATTGTGTTTCGAAAATACCACCCGTTTCACCCCTGCACCACCCCTACTACACACATTGAAGCCGGGAGTCTCCTCTCCTGTGAATGCAAGCTGCCTGCTCTGAGTATCATCTCGGCTAATCTGCAATGGATTGCGCGGCCTGGGTTGTGCGGTGTATGTAAAGACTATCTCCCACAGCGATTAGAATGCCTGACGCAGAGCTGAAGAAGACGCATAGCTTACCCCTTTGGTAAGATGCACTTTCGCTGTGCTTAATCCACCGCCACCGAGCCCGGGAAAGCGCCACCTTTACGATGCATTCGAAATGATTTCAAAATCCTGATTCTTGGGCCAAGTCCAGCTCCTGAAAGAGAGAGAGAGGGAAAGAAAAAAAAAAACAGTTTCACTCATTAACAGGCCAAGGAAAAGGAAAGCTGCATCTATATACTTCTTAGCTTCTTCAAATGCTTTTTATATTTTTGCCTCGTTTCTTTTTTTTTTTGTTAATCACTTTGCATGCACTCATTTAAATATTAAAATTTTCTTTAATCATCAAAGGCAGTGAGCCTCATGCATATTCATATTTTCACCCCCCCCAACCCCCCCTCCCTCTCTCCTCAGCATTACAGGTTCATTACCTCGCTCCAAAGCCAAACAGTCATTACCAAGAGCCAGCTTTTTAATTGCTGATGCCTGGCCATCATCGCCTTACCGCTAAGATTTTAAGTTCCATAAGAATCTAAAAAAAAAAAAAAAACATTTTTCAAGTTTAAAATAACTTTACATACTTGTTATACATTCTCTGCTTTGGGGAAAAAAAGAAAAGGGAGAGAGAGAGAGAGAGAGGAGAGAGAGAGGAGAAAAACCTGTTCTCTGGCTAGGGCGCTGAATATTTGTCAAGAGGCTTGACGAAAGTTTCATTTGCATAATGACTTTGTAGTTCTGCATTAATAAAATTTGCATATGAAGCCGTGTTAATTACTCCTGATCAGGCTTTTTTGCATTCATGCATGGTAATTTTCTGCGACTTGCGAGAATTGATGTCCCGGCGTCAGGGCTGTGATTGGTGGTGGTGGTGGCTGTTGTCGGGTGGGGGAGGGGGGGGAGGAGGGGTGGAGGGTGGATTGGGGGGGTTGTGGGTGTTGCAGAGAGAGGAGGATGGCACATTTGTGTGTTTGTGCTAGCTTTTTATTGCACTGCTCTCTTACTGTTCTGTACCGTCTTTAATTGGTGAGAGAAAAGGGGAGTCGTTTCACCACGATCCTTTTTTTGTGAAACATCACAAAGGAGTGCGACTAAAAAACCTGCCATATGTTGACAGGCATCTCAGGTCTATTGTTTACCTTCGTTATTTATTTCAAAGCAGGGTATTATTTTGACCAATACAGTGAGAATGCTGTTTGTGTCTTCAGTGTGTGCTACATAATTCTAATGGAGGGTACTAAATGCACAGAACATAATTGGGCTTAGAGGCACCATTTTTGTTCATTTGCTCAGATTTAGTCTCTTCTTTCGTGTTTTTTGTGTTGATTTTCTTATGACATTATTTGGTAATTACATAATAATGTAAGCCTACTTTCAGAGTAGTTGATTATATTTTCTTAGCCATTCATGAGCTCAAATAGCTATTTTTTCTTAAGGTGCAAGACCACTGATAGTCATAGTTTCAGGCAAATGCATTATTTTTTATTTAAGCAGTGCCGCAAAATATACAGCCATAGGCCTTTAATCAGGGAAAACATTTGGCAAAGCCTTACTCAATACTCTTCATTTTATTTTAAGCATTTCCCTAAAGGTTAGGCTTGTTTTAGATATCCCATGTGGATATCATACTGATTTGCAGTTAAATGTATACCTTTTGTTTTTATGTAGTCATTTGTTTAGCAAAAGCTGCATTTCAGCTGCAAATTTTGCTCAGGACTCCAGAAGTTCAAGTATTAACTGAAGCAATTTTGCCCTTTACTCGAGGTTTTGGCAAAAGCCTCACACAGCAATGTGCGCGCGCGTGTGTGTGTGTGTGTGTGTGTGCATGTGAGTGTGTCTGCTTTTGTGTGTGTGTGTGTTTGTGTGAGCGTGTGTTTAAATCTGGTGGTCTCAGTCATTTAAAATAACGACAGAATTAAACACAGTGCTTTTATCAACGTGGAGAGGCTGGGGCCAATGCCAAAACAAAGATATCCAGAGCCGACAGACACTTAAAGCTGCAGCACTCCACGGCAGACCAGAGTGTGTTTGACAGATCTGGCACAAAATAGTTCTGGAAATTAAAAAAAGCTTGCAGTGTTGTCGTGATAATTGCACTGAAAAAATACAACAATAGAAAAACTCTATGGCAATGTTGAAGATAGACATTTCAAAATCTGGTTGTCATCCTATTTTCATCTCAAAAGAGGACTTTGATAGAATAGAGGCCCAGTCCCTCAGAACATCAAGAGACGGTACCATTCACACGAGTTCCCACTGAATTAATAATAACATATAGTGGAAAGAGAATGTTAGCCGATAATGGAATCTTTATGTTCTTTTTCATTTTTATTCAAATGGTATCCAGAGCTTTATTGTGATTACTTGTTAAACAGGTGTTTTTACACTGCGAAACAGGTAAAAACCAATGATACCTGGCAGCATTGTGCTAATAACAATAGATGTATGCAAACTAAAGAACAGATACTTCCCTATTCATTTGTAAATTGAATGCAACAACGTTATCAGTTGATATTTTATCCGTTAGCCCTCTAGGAAAGAGGCGGTTTCTATGTTTCGCGCTGTAGCTGTAATCATTTTGAATGCCCTGGACCCATAAGCCGCATTTCACTTTTAAGCAGTAGCACAGTGTGAACCAGCTGTTCAATGTAACTAGTTATTTATCATTTCGCTATTTCTGTAAGGATTGCGATCATCGGTGCTGATTTTATTGTGGAAGTGATATTATGCATAACACGTATCTGATTATGTGATATCATTAGAACCTCGACCTCGGTTGAAAACCCTGCTGCACGAGGGTTTTCCAATGCAAACTAGTTCAGTGCCCTGATGCCTGATGATGTCACCGCAACTTTTCCCATCCAGCTCTGAATTGTCTATGGAGCCTATTGGTAAGCAAGGCTCAAAATCGATCGGCAAAACACCCCGCTCGGCGCAGGGGCGAACCGAGAGGACGGTGTCGGACCTTCCCCCCCCTGTCCTGTTTACGCATTTTTTTCGTTGCCGTTCGAAGACTACTGCAGCCTCTGGAGGCTGGATTGCACGGTGACATGTCGATGCGGTGACGACGGTTTCGCGAAGAGCGGGACAGGATGTCGCACGGTGGCAGAGGGTGGCTGTCTTTCTCAGCAAGCTGCAGGAGTGTTTACAGGGGCCGCGCTGTTTTGGAACCTGTCCTATCTGATCACTGCCATCGGGTGGAAGAGATTGTTGTTGAATGTGTCACCTCTCGTCGATGAACGTGCACCCCGGGCTGTGAAATCCTCTAACAGTAAGGGGTTAAAGTATCCCCCCGAAGACATCAAACAAGCCACATGGCGGTTTATGGTAGTCACATGGCAGGAGATTTGGTATTTTCCTACCACAGCAGGGAATAAAGTTGCCACTAATTTGGACTATGAATGCAGTTGAAAATGTAGGCATATGCTGATAGTTTTCTCTGTATTTGTTGGATTTTTTGTTTTTCCTCATTAACTGTCCGTATAGTTGTGTGTGGAGAAAGAGCATGGCATCCAACTATCTCGCAAATATTCTGGTATTGAGGAATTTTGAAAGGTAACTGCACGCCTTTAATTGTATTACGCTGGAAATTGAAAACAGTTACGGTTTATTATATGCAAGCTCTGTGGAACGTTATTATGCAGGCAGCTCATTACATGTGAAACAAGTCTTGATTTGATAATGTTTTTTTTAACAAGCCAAAATGCAAATAATCATATGGCACTTTTGAACGTAAGCCACAACAATCAGAAATAGAACTTGTGTACCACTGTAACCCGCTACAGTTATTATACTGATCTGAGAGTGTTTGCTTTTACCAGTTGTCTCCAGAAAGATTTGATGTATGTACGGAACACACAAAGCCCCAGCAAGGCAATACAAGCAGGAAACTCCTCAAAATCTGGCCTGAGCAGGCCTAGTCTGTAGATCGTATACGTTGCAGTAAAGCAGCTTTGATTGAAGGGATTGGCGGTGCAAACAATTATGTTTGTGTAGAATACGGTGGACAGGATGGGATTATCAGGTTGGTACAGGTTCGGAACAGCTTTGAGACTCTCCTTGGTCAGGCGTGCTTTTGACTTGGCCTCTGAAGGAATTAGTCGATCTTTCTGTTTACTTCTTAAATCCCACTGTCTAATGAGGCCTCTCAGCCCGAAGTATTTCTGACAAAAGGGTGTTGCCATTTAGTGGGAGAAATCACCACTTAACAAAAGCTAATTTTTCACTCGGTTAACTGGGAGGATTAAGCACCGGTGATGGAATAATGCAAAATTTGGACTGGGGAGGGGGGAGGGGGCTAGGGTTAAACTGCAATTACAAGGAATGGAGAGTTGTTTGTCATCGGCGGAGGTGAGGATGTGGTCGGAATCGTTCTGATGGACCAGTGCACTCTGAATTGCGTGTAGCAATATGTACGCGAGCGGCTCAGCCTGACGAATTCGTGTTGATCCCCTTGTTTAGGGGTTTTAAATCTGCCCAATTTCACATGCTAACAGTCGCTGACAAGCTTCAGACCCGTTGTGGTTGCAGAGTGATGGCTTATAGTTCTCGAGGCTGAGACACGTCCTACAATATTGATATTTGCTCTCCTTAGGTTTTTCTTTCTCTCTTTTTTCCTTTTAAAAAAAAATGCTCTGCATGTAAAAAAGTGAATGCCAAGCCTGTGTGGATATGGCAGACCTATAATCATGGGTCTCTTACAATAATTGCTCTCGTCTGCGGAGTTCAGAAAATGCGCTCTATCAAAGTGCAGGCTGGAGTTTTCGAGCAGAGGCTGGCATGGCTGGAACATCCCCTGGGACAGAGTGTGGAGCACAGTTAACCCTTTCTGGCAAGGTGCTGGCTAAGGGCTGTGTCTTGTTTTTTTTGGTGAACCTCCATTTTCTTTAATGCCTTTTGGCCCCCTCCAAAGCTAAACCAGGAGACTAGTAGCATGGTTCACAAAAGTTGCTTTTAGGGGGTTGTTTCTTTTTCCACCACAGGAATATGCCATCAACGTTTGCATTATTTTTCTGTTTATTTTATGTGTGGACATTCTGGGTGGCACTGCAATAAAATGAGAGCGTGCTTTTACTATGAACGAGATTTTGGTCAAGTATTTCATGTCTGGGCCTGGTTTTTGGTTTACATGCTTAATGCTTGTTGGTCCACAGCACGCTTTCTCAAACCTTGGTCTTACCAATACACATTTGTGTTTCAGCGTATCATTTTAGTATTATGTTATTGGAGACAATATGCATACGTTTTAGTCCTAATATATGAATTAATGTAGCATGAAAAAATAACAGAAAGGTTAGTAAAAAAATCAAATCAAAGATAAAAAACAAGTTTGTTTTTCTAAGAAAAGTATATTATATTATAATAAATAATATAAAAGGCAGATCCTATGGTTTTATCGATGTAGGCAACACATGTTACAACCTGTTGGATGGTTGGAATTGCCCATTGGTTTGTAAGCTAATGAATTTGATACCTGGAAGTTATTTTAACGTTAAACAATACTGGAGACCTGCCAACAACAGAAACTTTCTGAACTCCCAATACGAATAACAGCAAAATGCATCGCTGCAGAGTGCCAAACAGAGAAGGAGAAGAGGAGCAAAAGAGAGTACAAAAAGAGAAGCCCTGGGCTTAATCCAGAAAAACCGCTGATCGCAGTTGCGCAGGAGAAGAGAACCATGTCATTTTAATCTGGCATCTCTGTCGTCTGAAACGAAGAGGTGTTTAACACACCTGGCATTAGTTGAAGGTAGCCTGCAGATAAAAGGCATACCTTTAAGCAAATTGTAGGTCTGAGTATTTTTATGTTTGCCTTTCCCCTCCCTTAATTAAATGAACGTTTTCATCTCATTCTGATCATATTATTTAAATTGGACGTGGAATTCGCCCAGGTATGGCCACCCATGCTTTCACCTGTGTTCCTTTTTTTAAGGCCTTTTTCCTTCCATGGTTGAACAGTGGGATAGCATTTCTTCTCATCGCGTTAAACTGCATGTCGCTGTAGCTTCAGCTCTGGAGCTCTGTGAACGTACGTGATGGTCTCTCAAGGGTTTGTCGCGATCGGCGGCCTGCTGTTTTTGAGAGGGACGCCCGTGCCGAATCTTGCTTCTGGCAGGACTTTGGACACTTGCCTAATTTGAAAGTGAGAGGTGCCACGCGAAATTAAATTAAAGGGACATCACTGCATCATTTCATCTTATTACAGCGTTTCTGTCTGCTGTTGTGTGTAATGCGGCGTGCGCGAGTACGCACGCGAGCCTGCTGGGGCGGTCTCAGCCATTCTGTAGCTGGTGCCCACTGTTCACTGGGCTAGCACAAGGTATGAGTCAAATGCCCAAGTGAACATTATTAAGCTTAATAGACTGTAAAGGATAAACCGACACACAAGCAAGCCCTATTGTTAGACTTGGGAGATCTCAATGGGGCGTACGGCGGACAGAAGCGTGAAGTGAGGGCGTCGCCTCGAAGGCCGCCGCTCACAACGCGACCCGCCAGCAAACGGGGGGAACGGGGGATAGCCAGGCGATGGAAAACGTAAGTGTAAAAATGTGCGTGTGAAAATGGTGCGCTGGGATCATTATGGCGTCCGTGGTGCGCTGGAGGAGGGATTCCTGCCTGCTTTGTGCACACATGTGGGCTTTGCCCTCATGGTGGGCCCCCATTCATCCCAGCGACGGAAAGGGGGGGGCAGCACCAATCTGTCAACGAAGCCTCTGAAGAACTGCAATTTACAATATTGTTATTTTAAGAGGAGTGGGGAGAAGGGCGGGGGGGGTGGGAGAAAAAAAAACAAGGTTGCACCATCAACATAATGCCCGGCCAGGACAAGTGAAGGCTTGGATATTTGCATAACGTCGCTCCCTGCAGTAACAATTGCCTACTCCCACACATTCGCACACATCTGAGGGACATTTTATAGCACCCCCCCTTTTTTTTTTTTAAGGCATGTTGAATGCCCCAGCTTTTTATAGTTACATTTAAAGGGGGTTGGATGCCTGGCGCAGCTGGGGCTCATTATGGTATATGCTATCCAAAAATGCACGTGTAATTAATTCACATACAACCCGCCTGGCCTCCGCTGGTTTCCTGTAGCATGGAGACCTTGAAGGACTTCTCTGAAGACAGCACAAGACTCGCTTCGAGATCAATACCTGGCTCCAGGGATAGCGATGTCCAGGACTGAAAATGGCCAGAAAATGCCCTCAGTCCAACGCAAGAAATTTTGGAGGGGGATCGGCGCGAATTACGTGCTAATAAACTCAACCCTGCGTCGACAAAAACCTTTCCTCATTTTTCTAGAAATTGTTCTTTATTTTCTGCACCCTCCCCCGGCCAAAATCTCAGGTCCTATCAGCCAAACTTATTTCACTGTGGCACAATGCTGGAGCCAGCGAGAGCCAAGAGCATCAAGCGCACAGGATGGTGCAGAAGCAATGATTTAAATTCACTGAAATGAAATGAAAAGCTTCGCTAATGCAATTTTTGAAGTCCGGCTTTTTTTTATTCTACTGAAGCAATGCCAAGAATCATAGCTCTCACTGACAGTGAGGTTTTTCCAGCTATTTTTCATTGTCTCTCTCCGCCCCTCAGTCCCTACATATTTTGCTAGATGAGGAGCTCCTAGCGTGTGGCTCCATCGCAATCTTTTGTTGTTTTCCCTTTGCGCTCGTTACTCTACACCTTATTCACCTTATTAAGTTATTACTGTGACGCACGCAACGTGAGAACAAAGGATAGCCTTGCCCGTATTGTACCGTTCTGGCCTGTTGTACGGCGCGTATATTGTTGTGTGAAATGTACGTTTTTATGTTCAGCATGCAGATGAATGCGACCGAGAGCGCATCGCCGGCGTGTGCGTAACGTTGGTGCATTTTCAGCGACGCCGTTCATCTCCTCCGGCGTCCTTTTTCCACACAGACCGCAGAGCTTACCTCCATAAGGGAGCGGGAATGTCAGCGCTGTTTCTTTAAAGATGGAGACGGTCTGTTATATTTTTGAAGTCCCCTTTTTCTGTTCGGGGGCTGGGGGGGCAAGTACTGTTTCTTGCAAATGAAAACAGATTGGACTAGTTATGGGAGAGGGCCTGGTTTGAGTTATACTGGAGCCAGTCGTACTGTGTGAATGCCATACCCCCCACCACCACCACCCTTTGCTGGGTTTACAGTCTTTGACATGTTTTTTCCAGCATCACCCTCTGGAGTGGTCTTTTTCTTTTTTGCTTCATTTTTTTTTCTTTTTCTTCTGACTGGGAATTAAACAGAAGGAGAAAAGATATTATGATCTCGATTAGTTTCGATTAGCTCGGTTTACTTTTACTGTGAAGTTCAAATGTTTGTGAAGAGGGTCCATCCTCTCGAGGCTGAAGTCTGAAAACTATTTTTAGCCTTTCTTTGTACGGCTATTCAAAATAATACATTGTATTGATATTGCGAACAGAAGACTTGAGTTTAAAGTTCCGGGAGCTTCTGATAGCGAGCATTTAGAAGTTAATTTAATGCTGTCCAGACACCGCTGTTAAACTCCTTCAGGTAGAATGAGCCTTGTTGTTTCTATTTGCACTGGGCTGTGCTTAATCGTTGCAACCTCTTCAGCAGATTAAAATCTACTTTATTCCGCTAATTAATTACAGATGCACCTTTCCAGTTTCCTGGCTATGTTTTTGTTGTGCCGTCCGCCTTTGTGTTTTTTCATAGGCTGCAAATTGCTTTGTTGAGGGAATTTATTTTCTAAAATAACATTTGTGTGTGGAGAGTGCACTTTTGTCAACAGGAATCCAGAGGAAACACAGTGATTGTGTAATTAGTCCATTATTGTCGGCGGTGCTCCTTGTTTGGGAATGGCGGAGCGGGCCTGGGTACAAAAGCTGGCACAATTATTGAGTGCATTTGGTACGCCTGATTACGTTTTACAGGTGCTTGTTAAAAGGAAGGTTCACACTCCACAATGCTTGGTGGAGGAGCATTCTGGAACGGCTCGGGAGCGCACGCCGTCTGCTTGTTTGGGTATTCCGCTCCTACTGAAGCAGGGGAGCGAGGGGCATTAGGATAAATGGTGTTACTGTCTGCTGTCAGATGCAATGCTCCCGCTATCGGTGCCTTATAAGGTCTGCCGGGACAGAGCGTCCCCTTCCTCATCTGGTCTGGATCTGAGCTGCGGAGGCCAACCGGACCCCCTCGCGTCGCTTCAGGCTGCCTGTGCTATATAAACACCAAGGCCCGAGCTTCAGGCTGCCTGTGCTATATAAACACCAAGCCCTGAGCTTCAGACTGCTGCCTGTGCTATATAAACACCAAGGCCCGAGCTTCAGGCTGCCTGTGCTATATAAACGCCAAGCCCTGAGCTTCAGACTGCTGCCTGTGCTATATAAACACCAAGCCCTGAGCTTCAGACTGCCTATGCTATATAAACACCAAGCCCTGAGATTCAGGCTGCCTGTGATACATAAACGCCAAGCCCTGAGCTTCAGACTGCCTGTGCTATATAAACACCAAGCCCTGAGCTTCAGGCTGCCCGTGCTATATAAACGCCAAGCCCTGAGCTTCAGACTGCCTGTGCTATATAAACACCAAGCCCTGAGCTTCAGGCTGCCCATGCTATATAAACACCAAGCCCTGAGCTTCAGGCTGCCTATGCTATATAAACACCAAGCCCTGAGCTTCAGGCTGCCTATGCTATATAAACACCAAGCCCTGAGCTTCAGGCTGCCTGTGCTATATAAACACCAAGCCCTGAGCTTCAGGCTGCCTGTGCTATATAAACACCAAGCCCTGAGCTTGGCTTTGGCTTTGTTTGAGCTACAGGTCTCAGACTTCACCAACTCCATCGATCAACTGGCAATATCTTGTCTCTCAGACCTGAATCTTATGACCTGATTTTTGTCTTTCTTTAAATTGAATAGAATTAGAAATAGATAGACTGTACTGTATTTATGTATTTCATTGTTTTTCTGGTACTGGAATGTGTGTAAAAAGCTAATAATGCCACCAGAAGGGTTAACATTGGCCTACTTTATTTTTAGGAATCTGACATCACCAGTCTCTTCTCCCAAACGCTCTCCCACTCCTTCCTTGAATTTCCTCGAATCCAGCGTCTGCTCAGGTTACAGCTGACTGCGGTGTAAATTAGCTCATCCCTCTCCCCTCCTCTGCCGTGGGAGAGTTCAGGGGTTGCGAGTCTCAATTTTTTCTCTTTTTTTGTGAAGGAGGCAGTCAATGATGTGTTTTGACACTTGGAGGAGTCTAAAGGCACCATGGCAGGTTGTGACAGTAAAGGTAGCAGGCTGATCCATCTGTCCAAGGATCCATCTGTTTGTGAAATGTTCACAGCATAATTTTAGCTCATATTCGAAACATGTATCCACTTTATTCAAATAGCCTACATCTAATAGCACTAACACCACCCCGAGTGCTGTTACTGCTAGCGCTATCACTGATAGCAACATTTCCGAACACAGCCCACGCCACAACTTAACGCCTTGCTTCCCGCGTGCTGCAGGGGGAAGTGATTTTTTCCCGTGATGGATTTGGGAGGATGCCGTCCCGTGGTCGCGCTCGCCCTTGAACAAGCGCGCCCGCGCTCA
Organism: Aldrovandia affinis; assembly: GCA_029706075.1. Classification (NCBI taxonomy): domain Eukaryota; kingdom Metazoa; phylum Chordata; class Actinopteri; order Notacanthiformes; family Halosauridae; genus Aldrovandia; species Aldrovandia affinis. Next base: position 4,076,077 of record JAINUG010000021.1, read on the forward strand.
GCTCGGCTCCGTCAGGAGGGAGTGACACGTCTCGTTGCATCAGAGTTCCAGGGGATCCCAGTAAGATGGAGGGAGCTTACGATGCGAAGATCCTCCGGGAGACTCCCACTTGGCTGATTCGCTCTGGATTCACTTTCTTAAGGAGGAGGAGGAAGATCATCCAAAAGTCTGTTCGGCTGTATTCCCGTGCAAATCGGGCTTACGCCACATTTATCCGGGCTGCATCAATTGTGGCACAGTGGTTGATATTTTTTTGTTAACTCACAAATCTAGAGTCAGGATACTTCATTGGCAAATTAAAAACAGCACTTTCAGATGACAGCACGTTGGTACAGATCTAGCTCTGATGCTATCGCTGGCACTGCGTGAGATGATATCAAGCAGGAATATGCGATTACCGGGGACGGGCTGCAGTGAGTCTTTGAGGTGTGACGTGTACAGGTGAGAGTTAGCAGGTGATCTGGGCAAACACTAACCCATGTGTAGCGGGATTAGTCCAACACCGAGAGGGGATTATCCCCTACCAGGCGTTTCCTGTCTCCCCAGGTTTTGAGTGGACCCAGGCATGGGATAAACCCAGTCTGGCATTCTGCTTCTAATCCCTCTAATTTGTTAACATGACACATGCTTTCCCAAATGCTGCCTATGCAGACGTCCTGGAGTAGCCAGCGTCGGGCCTGTTTGCACTGAACTCCCCGCTCCAGCGAGGTTGCTGTGTAGAACAAAACAGAGCTACTAAAGCATGCTGGGGGATCGCTTTGGTGGTATCGAGCTTGAATCTCTCAGGCAGCTTTTCTCTGACCCGAGGAAGCGGTTCAGCGAATCCACAACGCACAGCTGACTCCTCCCTTGTTTTCGGAGAGAGGGTAGTCCCATTCGGTTGCGAATGTGTGTAGCTATGCACCGACGCTTAAACGATTGGTTTCCTCCTTTGTCACATGGCTCCCCAGACGTTACAAGAAGAGAAGTCCTCCTCCATTTTGACCCTCTCGGCCACGGATTTCTGACACACGGACTTCAAGCATTTAAAAGTCCTGGCTTCTGAACCTCTCCAGGCCCATTTCAAGTGGTGTGCCGTTATCGGAGAAAATTGCTGTATTCCTTTCACAACACTGCCACGTTACAGTCCCTCTGATTTGGCAATGGACTTAATTCATTCTGATTTCACTAAGCTGTTCAATGTTAGTTTAAATTCAGAAAATATAATGCGGGAACCCCCTCCCCCACCCTGCTAATCCTCTATTCTCTTAATCACATGTGAGAAGATGGGTGCGAACAGCACCATGTGTACTGAGAATGCTTGTCATGTGTCCAAATGGAATGAGTGCCTTTGAGGGGGGGACCGAAGCCTTTACAGAGATTAGAATACAAATGTCAGTCCTCACACTCATGCGTTCTCACACTCGGAAATGAAAATAAATAATAACCCCCAAAATAATGACACGGAATTGAGCGCGCACGATAAAATAATGTGAATTCAATTTTTGTTCCTTTGTCTCCGACATATTTTGGTTAAATCCACCAGCCAGTGCTGTGCCATTGGCTTCAGAGATCTGTCTATTTTGCCCCCAAAATGTATTGAACCTCACGCATTTGTCAGTGAAAGAATATCATTGTCATCCAATAGCGTCGCACAACAGTGACCTAACAGAAAACGTGTTCATAGTTATGACCCTGAAATAGCCCGAAGAGGCAGATGTGCATAGCCCGTGGAATTTCTGCACACATCCACATGTTATTTTCTTATTTAATTGTCTATTTTTAATTACGGCTCGTGTGTGGGCCTTATTTTACAATGGCATCACACGCTTTTAAGAAGCCCAATGAGGGCTATAAACCAATTACAGCATTCAAACAGCTTTGTAAAAACATTCAGGAATAAACAACTTTTTTTATTGCTTGATAGCGATGACTCCGCTCACATAAATGCGCTTCGATAATAAAGACAAGAAGAAAGAAAATGCGAGAAAACGCATTTTATTCATTGGTGCCGAAGCTGTCCGTTGAAGGATTTGTACTGTCTGAGGAGGAGAATGCAAAGCAGATGCTGGCAATGGGAAATCTGTGCACGCTGTCCATTCCAGGTCTCAACTAGTATGTCAAACAGGCTGTAAAAAACAGCTGCTTCCAGATTCCTTCGCCTCATTTACACTTAGTAAATCACCCAGGATCCCCTGCGCTGCTGCGGTGGGCCCGCACTCTGTTCCGAGTCGCTGTCTGCAATGCTGTCATTTCCACGCATGTCCAAAATGCACAGTGCTTTTAAGAGCGCCGCATAAATTCTGAATATTTCGCATGCGACGCCATGTCCTTAACATGTAGCTCCCAGTGACTACACATTTCAAACAGAGGACATACCTGCTGTGTATACATGTGAGAGAATAATATATTTGGATGTGTGTGTGTGTGTGTGTGTGTATGTGTCAGTGCGTGTGTGTGTGTGTGATTGCAAATCAACTGATTGAATGTTGACTTACTTTAATGGGTCATGTAATACAATGCTACTTATGCCACTGATAAAAACGCATGTATAAATATAGATATAAATATAAATAAATGTAGACACAGTCACACACATGCTCAATGAAAGTCAATTTCAGCCAGGCACAGGGTGTTTCTTTCGGCTTCGCTCGCGGTAGCACAATACCTGATTTGCATGTAATTGTTGCCTCCGATTTGCTATGATAGTCATAAACAAGACATTAGCAATTCAAGGTGAGGAATTAGAAGCTTCTGGGACTTGCAGATCACACACATGGTAATGAAGCCTCAGCTTAATAATGCAAGAAATGTCAAGAAACTTTCGACAAGTGCAGCGAACGGGAGAAAGGCACCTCATGCCTCCAGCCCGTGTCATCTTTGTTCTAAATGCAAATCGCTTGTTGTGACATTGACTCCGTGGAACGTACAGCATTCTAAACTTGAACCTTAGGAGCAGGCAGTCAATTCTCAGGGTAGCCAGTGTTCTAGACCCCTTCTGTATGCATGCTAAGGCTTGCACCCCCCTCGGTACCTTGTAAATAATATGACCCCGCTATTGATTCGCCCTTTCATTTTCATCAGGAGTTTTTTAAGCTTTAGCTGTAGATAAATCTCGTCAGTGGACAGCAAACCAGGGGAGAAAGAGGAAGGAAAAATAGGATGTAGAAATCAGTATGGATTTGGTTTGAAGGTAAAGGAAATTTAATCTTAGTCTTAATAATTTAAGCACCTTAGTGTGAGAAATTCCGGCAGTTCAAAGGAGATGGTTCTGGCTTAAAGAAGCAAGGTTCTAACACTCGGGAAATTCCAAGGTTATCTGAGTAAGCTCTGGTTAACAGGATGTCCAGTTTTGAAGCAGGATTTACAGTCCCTTGTGACCAATTCCCCCCCTCCCGTTCCGCTGATCATCAGAGTGAAAAGCTGGAGCCACCAGAAATAACTTTAAAGGTTATGATATTAATTAAGTATCGCAGACTAAGGGAGGGGATGGGAATTGCGCAAACTGACTCCTCCTTAAGTCCTGAGCCACCTTGAATGGACAAACAGAATACCTGCACAATGAGTGAACTGCCCTGCGAGCTCCTGTACAAAATTAGACCTAAGGTCTACAAAAGAATACATTCAGATCATGGCAACACCTCCGAATATCTGATTAATTGCTAATCTAATAAAAATAACATCAGTGCAATGACATCTGTTCCTCTTTGAATGAGCAACGTTTTTGTGGTGGCCTATATTAGGTTATAATTTATTGGACCTTTTCTTACTTAGTTGTAACAAAAGAAAAATCTCCATGCCGGTGTATCCATAGCATTGTAGCAGGGAGGGAACCAGTGCTGTGGAGGAATGTCCACAAACAAACTTCCAGGATGCCTGGTTGGCGATGCTTGGAACACTGCTAATATTTCATAATCAAATCTGATCCGTTAAGCACTCTAATGAAGTGCATTTTGTAATCTGGTGAATTCTTCCTTACCCTCAGTATATTGTATGTAAAAAAATGGACAGGGGTATATGATTGCTTCAATAACAGGCATCAATGACCAGAAGTTATATGAATTATATGAGCTTTTGGTCTCAGTTTGTCTTGACAAATGCTACCCTAAGTAGCCATGGTTGATTGCAGCAAGATAGATGATTCTGAGTCACTTTGCAATATGTAAATGGCTGAGAATGTATTTTTAAAACAATTAGTAGTGCACGGTTATTTTCTATTTTTTTTTACAAACTTCCTACTAAGCATAACAAATAGGGCCTGGTGGCTTTGCAATAACACAGCCCTGGCATACATTTGTCTTGTTTGGAGAAGCACAGAGGGGGGAGAAAAAAAGAATCTTATAATTTGATCGCCTCAACACTTGTGACATTAATCGTAAACTGTCTGGCTATTGGCACTTCCCCTGTAATTGAACATGCAGAGGTAAACCTGTTTCCCTCACAGTGCAGTGCAGCCTACCATAATAGCCATGATTTAATTTAGCTATTTAACCTGTAATTCCAGCAATATTTATTGAAGAGCGAGGGGAGAAAATTGGGCCATTAGGCGCTGAGGATGAATACATTGAGATGAAAATGAACACTCCTAACTGGTAGTTGACCTTCGCATTTTGTAGCAGTTTTTATTAGCGCGGGCCACAGTAATTACTGCAAATTGAATCATAGTGAAAACTGAAATCATTCCATAATGAGCATTTTTATTCGTTATTGCACTTTCCAGCTATGCTCTGAAGTATGACGTCTCAGCGCTCAGCTCGAAAGGCTCCTGGTTGCTGTCTGCAGCTGGGCTCGACGCTAAATTAACAGCCGTAGTTATTTATTTTGATGCATTTGGTGAATGGTGTCAAACCGCCCCTCTGTACCGTCACACCATACAAAGGCGGTCATTATAAAACACGCCTCCTCCGTTATTGTTTGCACATTTTAAGACCGACGTGATTATTTTTTTGTTTGTTTGGGATGTAGATGGAATACATTCCTGGCTATCCTTAAACAGCCGCCATCCTTTCTCAGATGGGTTTTTTTTTTTTTTTTTTTTTTTTTTTTAGGGGTGCCAATTTATTTGTAGCCATTGTCTTTTAACGACATATGGCACATCCTGTAAGACGTGGTGAGATGCAAATTCGGGGGAGTCTGACTTTAAATTAGGCAGCGACAGTGACATGAGCCTTTTGAAGAGCGTACATCACAGTATTCTGGGGAGAAACAGCGGGGAGCCCCACAATGCCGAGCGCTTTCACCACCCACCTATTCCTTACAGTACAATAGCATTCATCATCCTGGCCTACTGTATGCACACGGCTCTCAATTACATTTTCATCTCGCTGGCCATGCTCCTCAAAAAGAAATATAGGTAAATTAGGGACTGTATGAAAATCCTTGAATAATAAAAACAAATGACTCCCGCAATCATATTTTTATCTTATAACACAAATGTGGTTATTGTGTGTACACGGCTATAGGTGGACAAAGTCTGCGCGTTACGTACACAGAGGAATGTGCACATGTGCACACGCAAGCGCATATCTTTGCGAATATGTGTGCGGATGGTTTCATATGTGCGTGGGCATTTTCTGCCCGGGTATCGCCTTGCAGTGGAGCGTGTAATAATCTTTATTAATCCACCAGATTCACATAGACAAGTATTTGCCTGACAATTACAGATCCGTTTGATGCGCTCATCTGGTTGAATAGAGCCGGAGCGATTGTTCACAGTCAACTGCATGGTTCTTGCAGCAAGATGTCAATTGTGATTGAGGCTCCAGCCGAGCCACACTTGGGTCCCCCCCTCAGCAAACAGCAGCTTGAGTTCTAATTAATAGGACATACGTCTTTCTGTATATCTTGCCGAAGAAGATCTAACTTAATTTTGAAACAGTGCGTCCACATGAATAATCGTTCAACGGCACAGCCATCTCGAAGTCCTAGTGCGTAGTCCCTCTAAATTATCATTAAGGGCAGACTGCACTTAATCAACATTAAATGGCCAAGAATGCATCAAGCAAGGTTTGCCCGAATATACAGTCATGATATGAAGCGATTGCTCGATGAAGGGACTTACGATGCATTGGATCACTCTTATGCCTTTCTCAACAAGAAGGGAGTCCTTACTTGCTTTTTGTTTTAACGGTTCAGGATAATCTGCGCAAAATGAAATAATATTTATTTGAATGTGATCTTAAACTTTGAAAATGGATTTTGTTTAAAGTCATTTGTTTTGTTGTCGAACTGGACTAATAGTTCTACACATAATAAATGCTACTACGCATAAATAAATGGCTATACTGCACATCATTTACTATCTATTACAATATATGTTCATTATGTTGAATATCTGTATGTGTGTGTTTGCGTGTGTGTTTTCTGATTATTTTTTCATTGTTTTGTTTTACGAGAATTACAGAACTGTAAGATATCTGGGGATAAAACTGACTTGATGTTCCACCAGACACTTCAAACTTCTCACCTCATTTCTAAAGAAAATGGAAGGAGAGAACACAAATCTTTTCTTTGTAGAACACGTGATAGTGCTATGTAGAATACTTTGATGGTTACTGTATGGAGATATTGTATAGTTGGTAAATACAAGGGAAGGGAAAGGACCTTCCCTTGAGATATTTATATCACGGTTTCCCATCACTGCTGGAACATCCTCCAGATCGTGTGGGATAAGGACCCATAGTATCCTCTGTGTAAATTACAGTCAATTCTGATTATATTTTAAAGTATCGTTTTATAGTAATGCTCTCTAAGACTTATTGCAAATATAATAATGTATAATGCTAAATACATCCCACATATGTATATTTGAATCTTACGATACAATTTTCTTTTGCTTTTGTACATGAGCAAATATAATTCAGTGAGGAAAATACTGTAGATGCAATCTTATTGGTCCAGTATAGGACTATAGCTACTTGGGTTAGCAATTACACAGCAATGTCAAAAATGCATTGTAACTACATTTTTCTTTATGCATTTTTTTTATTTTGTATTCAAAAATGATAATGTACTCCATTCGATAAAAAAATAAAAATAATAATATATATATATAAAACTTTTCTAAGAAAAAATAATTTAAAAAAGTTCCTCACGGTGAAAAGATTCAGAATTCTTATTTGGGAATCTTTTCAATCCAGTACACTGTTTTTTGTAAGAAGCTGCTTTTTTTTTACTGTACGATGGCAGTATTTACTGCTGGGAGGAAAACATGGACTTTCGTACTGTACATTACAAAGAGCCAGAGATGGACTCCCATTAGATCGAGTGTGCTACCGTACATTAGTGATTTTTTCTCCCTCTCTTTTTTCCCCCCCTTCTCTCTGTAAGCCATCCAAGAGCTCTCCTGCCAAGGCTCTGTGTGAACCACAGCCAAACAAAACACAGGCAGCCTTCCAGCCCAAAGCGGCACGCTTCCACTAATAGAGAGAGAAAGGCTTCCAGACCTAACACGCTACTTACAGGACGGCAGAATTCTTTACGCTAGATAATAGCTTAATGACAGCCTAAATGAAGTCCCCATAGTAAAAACCAATGTCAGCAAATGAGCACCTCATTAAGGGATGCAATATCCTTTTTTCCCTTCGATTTAGAACCGGGCTTTATTGTGTGGAAATCAGAATTCCAAGAGATTTTTGGCCCTTTGTCCCCACGATTACAATTCGGTTCAGCTGCTTTCTCTGGGTATCTTTTGCGTTTAAGACAACAAAAAACAAACAACAACAAAAAACTCTGGCTTATAATGACAATAAATGTCAATGTGCCAAATAAATAAAAATAATAAAATGCCTTTTTTATGCACACCGAATAATGCACATGCTGAGCAATGATTCTGTGTTATTTTAATCTCATCAATGGCACAACTAACAATTGAGTCCTAACAGTGGCACAATGTGACTGTAGTTGTTTTGCAAAATGATTTGAGAACAAACACACAAAGGCCCAATTTGGAATTTTTCTCCATTGCTTTTCACTGACAGACAAAGCAAAAAGACATGATTATTGATTAAATCTGTCAAAATATATATATATATATATATCATTTTTTTAAGGAAAATAACGAATTGGTGTGTTCATCGCAAATAAAACTGTGTGAATGATTTACCTCGGTTTGCCAAAGTGATGGCGGGATTGGTTATTCCCACTGAAAGAGTGCAATGTCTTTGCCAAGTGATAAGCATGCAGACATATTTAAAGACTTTTGTGCTGTCTCTTCTGATGTGCCATTAAACACTGGATTCGCAGGCACTGTGTTTGACACCGCCTGTTTGGAAACCTAAGATCGTTATTTGCAATAATTTCTGCTTAATTGAATCAAGTCCTTCATGGCGTGAAGTCACGCCATAGATGACACAGGCACAGTGGCATTTTCAATTTCCTTCATTCAAACAGCTGGTTCACACTGTGAATATGTTGTCTAGGAAAACACAATCATGATTCTTCTTTCTTTTTCGAAACATTGCTTACTGACATCTGATAGTAGTTGAAATACTTTTTTAAACTTGATTTTAATGCATTAATGTTATCACATTTGGCATTTTCAATTCGATATTCATCTAAAGAATGTATTATTAAGATAGTACAGTAGAGAAGAAGCTTCATCATAAAGCATACACAGTGACACCTACATAAACTGTGAGCAAAGTGAAATGTATGGGCTTCCTGCTCTGTGTGAGTGTGTGTGTGTGTGTGTGTCTAAGATTCCAGTGTTTACAGTGCATGTTTACCCATGAGTTCTTGCCTGTGTCTGTGTGTGTGTGTGTTCGTATGTGCGTGCGTGGGTGTAAGTGTATGCATGTGTGTGTGTGTGTGCGCGTGTGTGTGTATGTGTGTGGTTGCTGGAGTGAAAAGCCACAGAGCTCCACACTGTCACACTGTGCAGGGAGGTATCCACCCCAGCAGTAGTGCCACTGGAAGAAGTGCCGCAGGTTTTCTCTCTCTCTCTCTCTCTCTCTCTCTCTCTCTCTCTCTCTCTCTCTCTCTCTCTCTCTCTCTCTCTCTCTCTCTTTCTCCCTCTTGCTCTCCCTTTTTTCATATGGAAATGTGAAATAATGGGGTGATTAAATAGAGCTGTATATTAAAGTACAGCTGACATTAGAATTAGCATAATGTGCTCTCGCCTCGGGCTGCATACTTTATTTGCCATCTGCGTCGGACTCCAATCCCCCCGGGAGGGCAGACGCTGAACAGTTCTCAATAAACTCACGCCTGAGTCCCTTTATCGTGAGGAGAAATACCATTTCAGGCAGCGAGCATTGATTCGTCTTAATTGTGGGGCAGAAATGAACATTCGGCCCCCCGATGACTTTTGTTGGTCTGTGAGAAGTTCAGCTAGTACAGTGCGCTTTCACGCCCCAGCAGTTAAACCAGAAACAAGAGTGAGGGACGGAGAGGGAGAAAGGGGGAGAGAGAGAAAGAGGAGTAGAATCAGCCTAGTAAAAGTGCTGTTGTTATTTTCTTGGGCCCTGTGTGTGTGTGTTTTTTCATGGGACATTAGTCCTTTGAAAGCCTTAGCCATAAAACAAAAAGGGGAGGGGGCCAGGCGGCTATAGCCCTCAGAAGGCCCAGTAAACACAAAGGGCAGGCATTGTCTATGAGCGTATGCTCTGTCCACTGTAATTAAGTCAAAGGGTTTACAGGACAAAGTCTGACTGCAGATGTGAACAGCTGTTTCGCCCCTTCTCTTCTTTTATAGACATCTACATGCAAGGATCATTTAGCACTTACCAGGGGACTTTTTTTTACATGCGTTTGTTAAATAGTTCAGTGTTGACAGTCTAGATTTTGAAAGTTGTCAGCATAATCTAATGGATTAAACTGCCCTCTGCATGGGCACCCAGATAGCAGGGGTTTGTGAGACTGAAAAATGAAAGCCTATGCTAGGCGTGTTGGCTCAAGCAATCTTGATTTCACATTTCTCTGTAGGAATGCTTCAAATTTGTACCTCTCCGTAATACTTAATTTAATTTGAGCTAAAGTAGCTCCTTGTGATTTGATAACTATTCTTAGCTAGATTTATATTTGTCAATATCAGGATATCTTGGAGGTACATGGATTACAACAGTCCAGAGTACTTGTGTTATTCTGGTAGCATTTACAACTGGAAGACAGTTACGTGACAATTACAATGACCTGCGTCTCATGTAATTCAGACAGGCAATTACACACACCTTAACGATAAAGGTGTTTCTCACGCAAATTGATTTACAGAGAGTTCAAGAAAACAGCCAACTGAAATGTTTGCATATATGTCTACTGTAATACATGTAATTTGTTGTGTAACATATTTTAATTACAATGGAGGTTTTATGATCTGCCATCAATACTAAATGCTTAGATTGTAAATTGTTTCATAAGCTTTTTTGCTGGAATTTGATAATGATCATTCAGTGGTGCATTATGAAATAGCTGATAAGCATTATATTGTATTAGAAATATTAGAGGTGGTTTTGTACTATAAATCATATGGGCTTGCATTTTGACATGCACGGTATACAGACCGCAATATATCAGTGTTTTGTTTTCCCTAAATCAAATGTGTGGCGGACCTGTTCTACCCATCATTCTTACTAAAAAACCTCTCTACATGCATGATCCCTGGCCTGAACACCGGTCTTAACACTGTAACGTTAAGTGACACTCGCATGCCTGGAAAATGGTTGAACCAGACCACTCAGTCATCCGGTTTATGCCTCTGATCCCTGGCAATAGCCACCGTAAAAAAAAGCAGGCGTCCATGAGAGCTCTCTTATCCGGGCTCCTGTGAACGTAAAGTGCGCCCCGTAGTTGCGTCGTGCTGTCGGCACACAAAAATGCGTAACCGAATCAAATACCCGAACAATTACTGCAGCATATGTTTTCCTTCGTCTTCTAAATTGCCACATTAGGTCAGAACAGCGAGCTTTCATTTAATAAATAAATGAAACTCGTTTTCCAAGTGCACAATTACCATTTCCAGTGTGTTTTTTTTATAACAATCCCCCAGGACTGTCGTAGACTCTGTTTAGCATCCTTTTCTAGTGAATACACTGTATATTGCTGCTTGTTTGTGCCGCAGCTGTAACGAGTCCCCTTTGCATTGCAGAACCTGTGTAACATTGCGGCAGCATCATCAATTAGTCATGTATAGTTAAAGGTACAGAACTCTAAGAACTAAAGTGCTTATATTCGTGCCTTTCTACAGGAAAGCCGTGAGGTTTGATCATGGATAAGATGCACTCTCACAGTAGCTATAGATCTGTGAGCGAGTGTAAATGAAGACAAACGTATGGTTAGAATCCCAGTTTTGTTATCCTGTAATGACTATTTTGATAAACTCAGTTCTTGCCTGGTGGGCAAAATTATGTTTTCATTTTTGCTTGCCTCGCTTTATACCATGAAACAAACAAAATATCATCATCACATTCCACTAAACCTCGATTTCCGCCCTGAATTATTTCTCGGCGTCCCCAAAACTGGACAGCATCTCTAAAATCCCTCTCAGCCAATGAGAACACAGTCAATATTTGAGCCCCCTCCACTAGCTTTATAATTATTTCAACCAGCTCTCTCCTTGCACAATTAAATGAAAGAGATGGGTAAAGGGGTTGTGCTACTCTTGGGATTCTAATAATAAAATGAGTGGAATAGCTTTGCGGTGGAAAAAAAAATCTCCCTGAATAATCCACAAAGGAAGAAAAAAAAAAGAAGCTGTGCAGTATAGCCATCTGCAGTAATTGATTAATTTTGTGAGGCTGAAGTGACATGGAATGCCTGCAGGCCGGGTTTTAAATACCAGTGACTTAAATACTAAATAACAACCTTAGACCAGCAATAATTTACTCACAGCCTTTTCTGCCTTATTTTTATTTTTTATTTTTTTCATTCTTTATTAGAAACCATTTATCTTGATGTTCACCATTTTTTTATCTGTTTTTTATTTGTTTCCTGGAGGGGGAAAAAAAAGCTTTTATTTGCTTGTGATAACAATGCCTTAAATCGCCAGTTTAAGTTGGATTTTCTTTATGGAGGCGCACCGCTTGGCATCGCAGATTTGGTAAGGATTAACTTCTCTCCATTGGGAGTGCTGTGAAGGCGGACTTGCCTGGCGTTTGGCTCGTAAAATAACTCAGTGATTTGTAAAGGTGGCGATTAAACACTTCTTAAATCATGCATATAGTGTCCCCGCAATGTTAGCCCACCCTAACAGACTATGGAAATGTGCGCATTAAGAATATGTAAAGAATGTCCCATTCATGTGACAACATGATGTGCAAGATAGTGCCCAGACCCAAAGTATTAGGCAAATTCAGAGCTGCACCAAATGACTGAGCAGCGGACAAAGGGCCGCGGTGTTCACGGTGATAAAAGGTTGTAAGAAATACGGTAACATATTTAATGGTATTGAATATATTGGTATCTCCTAAAGCAAGAACAGTGCACTTTGATGTATGGCTCGTTAATTCATGCTGCACATAAAACCATTGCTTTACCTTTTAATCATCAATGCTTTTTCCCACACTTGTCTTTATAATTTTATACTTTGTGTTGATATGATGGTTTTTTAATTTGAGGATAATAAGCCTTTATTTATGGTGACATATTTTGTACGTGAATTTAGACATTGCATACAGCTGGGCATGTGTGTTTTTCTGAATAAATATGTTAATGAGATGTATTTGTTCTATATTTTGTTTTATTTGTTTTATTCTCAATAAAAATAAACAGTCACAGTCAAAAGGAAACCGATTGTTCCTAAATAGATTTTTGTACTTGTGTTTTCTTGTAGGTAGAGACGAACCTTCTAGCTACATATGCACAACTTGCAAGCAGCCATTTACCAGCGCCTGGTTCCTCCTCCAGCATGCCCAGAACACACACGGGATCCGCATCTACCTGGAGACCAGCCCCTCCAGCAGTTCGCTGACGCCAAGGATCACCATACCTCCCCCCATGGGAGCCGAGTCCATACCCCAGTCCACCCTCACCAACTTCCTGGGGGACAACAACCCTTTCCATCTCCTCCGGATGACTGGACCCCTCCTCCGCGAGCCTCCAGGGTTCGTGGAGAACCGGCTGCCCAGCACGCCCCCCTTCGTCAGCCCACCACCCCGCCACCACCTGGACCCCCACCGCCTGGAACGCCTTAGTGCCGAGGAAATGGGTTTAATCTCCCAGCATCCCAGTGCCTTCGAGAGAGTAATGCGCCTGACGCCTATGGCAATAGAGTCCCAGTCGATGGATTTTTCCCGGCGACTCCGGGAGCTGGCCGGGAACAACAATTCCACCCCTCCGCTCTCGCCGAGTCGCGCCAACCCTATGCACCGTCTTCTCAACCCCAACCCCTTCCAGCCCAGCCCCAAGTCTCCCTTTCTCAGCACCCCGCCACTGCCGCCCATGCCGCCCAGCAGCACCACCCCTCCCCAGCCCCTGGGCAAGAGCAAGTCCTGTGAATTCTGCGGGAAAACCTTCAAGTTTCAGAGCAACTTGGTGGTGCACCGGAGGAGCCACACGGGCGAGAAGCCCTACAAATGCCAGCTGTGTGACCATGCCTGCTCTCAAGCCAGCAAGCTTAAGAGACACATGAAAACGCACATGCACAAGTCCGGCTCCATGACCGGCCGGTCCGACGACGGTCTGTCTGCGACCAGCTCTCCGGAGCCGGGGACCAGTGACATCATGGGGGAGGGGATGAAGAACAGAGACGGGGATTTCAGGGGCGAAGGAATGGGGGCTGAAAACGAGGAAGAGGAGGAGGAAGAGGAGGAGGAGGAACTGGAGAACGAGAGTAGGCCGGAGTCAAACTTTAGCATGGACTCTGAGTTCTGCCGCAATCGGGAGAACGGCTCCAAACCTCTGCCCGATGAAAAGTCCCTCTCCTTAGGCAAGATTGTAGAAAACGTAGGTCTAAGCACTATACAGCAGTACAATAACTTGATAGTCGACAATCGGAAAAGGCTCCCTTTCTCCAAGAGGAGCTCAGATGGGCAGCGTGAGACCGGGGACGATGACTCGGTGGTGGGGGATATGGAGCCGTTGCAGCGGGCGACAGTAAACGGAAGGAACTGTGGCTCAGGTGACTCTTTCTCAGGCCTGTTCCCTCGAAAGCCCACCCCGATCACCAGCCCCAGTTTGTCCAACTCCTCGGCCAAGAGGATCAAAATCGAGAAAGACCTGGACATGCCTCCCGCCCCTCTCATCCCGTCCGAGAATGTCTATTCCCAATGGCTGGTGGGCTATGCAGCGTCACGGCACTTCATCAAAGACCCCTTCCTGGGGTTCACCGATTCCAGACAATCTCCGTTCGCCACGTCCTCCGAGCACTCGTCGGAGAACGGCAGCCTCCGCTTCTCCACGCCTCCCGGGGACATGCTGGACGGGGGGCTCTCGGGCCGCAGCGGGACGGCGAGCGGCGGCAGCACCCCTCACCTGGGAGGGGGTCCCGGGCCGGGGCGGCCCAGCTCCAAGGAGAGCCGCAGGAGCGACACGTGCGAGTACTGCGGGAAGGTCTTCAAGAACTGCAGCAACCTGACGGTCCACCGGCGCAGCCACACGGGAGAGCGCCCCTACAAGTGCGAGCTGTGCAACTATGCCTGCGCCCAGAGCAGCAAGCTCACCCGCCACATGAAGACACACGGCCAGCTCGGTAAGGAAGTGTACCGCTGCGACATTTGCCAAATGCCCTTCAGCGTGTACAGTACCCTTGAGAAACACATGAAAAAGTGGCATGGAGAACATTTGATGACGAACGAGGTAAAAATTGAACAAGCAGAGAGAAGCTAAGCCAGTTTCCTATTCCTCCTCGCCACTTCTGTGGGTAGCTGGATATTCTTTTTCCTAAATATTGATTTTGGGTTAATTTTATGTTTTGCCTAAGAAACTGCCACCTGAGAAAAAAACAGCAAAAAAAAAAAAAAAAAAACAGTAACAGGAAGTTAAAATTAAAGCCGGCCTAAACTGCCTCATTTGGCATTGCATTTTTAAAACAATCTATCAGAGGATGAATTAAGCAGTAACTTACTTGGAGCCTTTTAACTGTGCAATAATTTCTGTATTTATTGGATTTTTGTAATATTTTGGCATGTGCAGGTACATTTTTATTTCTTCATTTTTTGTTTTATTTTTAATTTTAATGGCTGGGATTTTATTTTTTAAACCCAGATGATATCCTGAGATTTTTTTAGTGAAACAATACAATTGTTATAAAATAATCTTTAGGCCGCTGCTTCTAGACAATTGCATATTTAAGCTACTCGTGTAATTTCTTGAAGAGAAGCCGAATTTAATCTTCAAATTTAAAAACAAAACTAAGAAAGCTATTTTTTGGTTGTTAATAGGCTAAGAGCGGACAACAATCCTTTAAAGTTGTAGCGTGTACTGATTTTAAATGTATCAATCTAATTGGGTATGTAGCACTGAATGTCAATTTTGACAGTAAAAACAATGGTGATTCGAGGGTTCTCACATCCTCTAGAATACATAAATTACGGAGATATGACTGTAAAAAAACATCATTACAAAGGCAGCTGCTTCTAGGTACCAAGTACCAAAACAGACAACGCTATCACGTAAACTTTGCTTGTGTATTGCCATACTGGTTTTCTAATTGGAGTATGTTCAAACTGTTTACATTGAGGCAAACTAACCCCACACCCTCTCAATTAATTTAACATGTTCATGCGTAATCAATGCAAATATTTTAGTATTGACATTTTCGATTATGTTGAATCACGTAGTTGGAGCGTAAAACTAAAACTGGCCATACCTGTGTGGAAAGCTAAACATCTCAGGATCAGTTGAATGGCCTAATGTTTTATTTGAGGAGTGAGATTCATTCTTTTAAAATCATTCAGCAGAGTAGTTTAACACAATTTGACCATGCCAAGTAGCAATCCCCCTATTTTTTTCTGTACACTGCCAGGTACCTGTTACATCTCATGGAGTTAGTCAAAAGTGTAAATTAAGGTGTTAAATTTAGTTGATTGTTCTCCCCAAAAGAGGTTAACCTTGAGGAAAGAACTAAAACAAATTGAAAGGATTTGAAGCAATGGATCGATTCACACATAAACCTATTAGGCACTTCAGAAAAACAAAATCCAAAGCAGGGCAGTCTGACAGTCCAGTATTTATTCATTTATTTTATTTGTATAGTATTCCTGATATTTACGATTACCATTTGTAATCTGTTCATGTCATGGATTACTTTGTATTGTTTTTGGATGGGGATGGATCATTTTCTCAGACAAACCGTAGTGTTTTAGGCCATTGTGGATGTCACCTTGCTAACCAGACATATTAGTGAAACAAAAACAAGATTAAAGTCAAATGAAAGATATTCTTTGCATTCAGAAATCATGTTTGTAATATCACTTGAATACAGCTTTTTCCCTATGCATTTTTTTAGATTTGTCTATAGATCATTTAAAAATGAATTTATATTGTACAGTAAATCTGATTAATTAGTGTGCCATAGTCAAAAATGTTTATGATATTAAATTTTCTGGTTAACCTGGTTTCTTCCCATCGGAACAGAAGCAATGCCAATTACTGTATGCAGTTGAGTAAATTGCACAGTATCAGTGTCTGTAGAAATCTGTTGAGCATGTACTAAAACAGTAAGACTATTTTTCTTTCTTTCTTTCATTTAGGACTTCCTGTGATGTGTAGTTGAACAGTCTAAGAAGTAGCAACTTTGTCACATAAAGAATGCACAGCTGATTTTTTTTTTTTCGGTTGGTTGGTTGGTTTGTTTGTTTGTTTGTTTTATTTGGTCTTCAGCAAGCACCACCTATGCCTAAATCACAACTCTGCATTATTTTGAATAATGCATCGCATTCCCCTGAGTTCCAAGTAACCCAAACTGTAGCATTGAGGAAAATCTTAATGAAAAAAAGGAAAACCTAAATAGTTCTACTCAGCTGACCCGCACTTTATAATTTGTTTTTACACAACAAAAAAAAAGAAATAGGGAAAAAAAACGGCTTCTGAGCAAGAAATTACATTTAATGGATTGACCTGGCCTTGCAAAAGGGTTATAGTACAAGGGAGCATCTGAGATTCAAGTGCCAGTGTTGCTAGGCATGGCATTCACAATGCTGGCACTATAAAAAAATTAATTTATTGGGACAGTTTTTGTACTGCCATTCAATTTGACATGAGTGTGCCTTGAATACTGATCTTCCTATTTATTGTCTCTTGAGACAAATGAAACTCTTTTGTGAAGCAAATGGAGTGAACAAAAAGAAAGGTATCAATTACTCTACATAGTTCTAATTTGCTTATATGATTCCAATAGAATATCAGAAATAACTTCTAAAAGAAGGAGAAAGAGGCATTTAGGTTAAAAAAAGTACCCAGCACAACATTTATGTGTCTGTGTGTGTATATATGTATGCATATGTACATATAAAGGCACAAACATATATATTGAATTCTTCACTTCAGGACAAGACTGCGTCCCTCGATAGAAAAATCGCCGGAGTGGATTGTAATGCCACAGATAGTCAAGGAAGAGACTGGACAAAAATCAGGAACAGCAGAAACTTAAAAAAAAGAATTTAGTGCACTCTGTCTTAAAATACGTTTACAGTATTGAAACAAGTACAAGGGTAAAATAATATTTGTGTGTATGTGTGTTTTAAACAGACAAGTATTTTTTTTTTCCAAATTTGCTTATAAAGTTTCTCTGAATGCCATAGTGGCTATGTGTATATTGGTTTTTTTGGTGACGGGGTTTTAGTATATAAATATATATAAATATATATTACATTTTTCTTGTTTACTGTAAAAGTATACCAGTATTTGTAATATTGGAGAATGCCTGGGCATTTTACAAAAATAGAAAAAAATGTTTTTTTTTAATTTTTATTTTGCAGTTCAATTTGAATTGTGGGTCTATTAAAATGTTTTTGTCACTGTAACTGTAAAAGTCTTGAGTTTTAGTAAAACGTTCATTCTGCCTTGGGTGTAAAAAATAAAAATAAATGAATAAAAAAAACTGAACTGTAAAGAAATCTTGGGGGGCAATGGGGCCAGCGACATGTAGAGAAATCCCTGGTAGAAACTATTGCATATTGTTATTGCTTTGCAGGAAGATACTGACATTCCTGACCTGTACCTATTTTTCTTCTTCTGGAATGGATATTCTTAATGGCTGGTTTAAATACTTGTGTAGGCACTTGCTGTCTTTTTACTGGAGCTTGTATTTTTTAACTTGTATGCGCATCCTTTGTGAGAAAAGGTACTATGGGTACCTCATGTCATTTTCTCTTTTTTTGGGGGGCCGGGGGTGGGGGTGGGGGTGGGAGGGAGGGCTGGTTAGGAGGTAAATAATAGAAAAAAGGAAAAAAACTTCAAGATACAACACACAGGCTGCCACAATATATTTTTTTAATTTGGCAGGATAAAAATAGTGCAAAAAAAAAAATCTGAATAATTTGTATTCTTAAAATGAGTCATATTGTACAGAAGGGTTTAAAAGGCTGTCTGACAGCCTTTTTAGCTACAAAAATACAAAAGTAAATGTTTTGTTTACTATTATATTGGTTGTAAATATTTTTTATGATGACCCTGTTCTTATTTTGGTTTACTTTATTGTTTTTGTTTATACATGTTCTGACTGGCACTGGCAGCATTCTCCGCTTTCAGGGCCACCTCTGACCTTTTTCTTCATTTAGAGTGTGAAACCTCATTTTTATTGCCACCTGCCCTTGAGTTTTCTCAGCATGAAAAGTGTAGAGCACAAATACAAGCTGTTCCAACTCTCTAATTTTCACTCCTTTGTGCTGTCCCGTTTGCCTGTAAACCTGTCTCATCCATTGTGACATGCAAGTGTCCAAACTGGTAGGCCGTTAGTGCGAACAGGGTTCTCAGTCATTGGAGAACTGGCTGGCTGGAATGCGCTATGCACTATTCAAAAAGACACAGTCATGGATCTATAATGATATAAAGACACGTAAATGGGCATGGGGGCGGGGTGGGGGGTGGGGCTGGGGGTTTTACATTGTGGCATCAACACAGACAGTTGTGAAGACTTGGGGAATTTGGGGAAGTGTAGAAATGTTGAATGTGTCTGGGAATCCTGGCTTGTTTTATTCTCGGTGTACCCTGATTGTAGCGCAACAGAAGCTGGATCAGATCAAAGCGCAGTTTGCCACTAACCATAGGGTACAATTAGAGGTGCTTACTGCTGCCGAAACTGACCACATTCATATGAATGCATATCAATCTGCTCTACACACAGCCTATACTTTACCAAACATTCAGCCAGAGATCTTGGCCTCCATGTTTTTCCAGGAGGGACCCTCATAACTGTGTTAAAAAGAACAAAAAACTTTTCTCCAAGTGGTGCTTGGAGAAGTGCTCAACGTTCACCCCTGAGCACTGTAGTTTCCCATCAAGCCGAGTAAAACTGCTGATGCTTTTCACCTCTGTAAATCTGCCTTCATTGAACGTGAACCCCTTTTTTGTTTTTTTGTATTCATTTCTGTTTGTTTTATTTGTCATGGGGAGGTTCAAACATCAGGAGCGATTGCCCTTCTGTCAGAATGAGACGAAACGTGCTTTGCTGCTGTTCACTCTTTAGTTGACATTCCATAATTATGATTTTATTTTCTTAATGTTTGTATTTAAGACTTTACAGGGTTGGGATGAGAACACAAATCTGTAATTTTTGATATGTCCTAATGTTCGCAAAAGGGGGAGGGTGGGGGTGGCGGGGAGGGGGGTGGGCCTTTCAGTAGGGATGTTATGCTGTGTGTGATGTCACTTTATTTAAATACATGAATTGATACGGCGTGTGTTGTCTATGATGTCATTCCAAGCTGCAGACAGCCAGCATCCTCAGGCCTCATTCCGCCAACATTGATTCACTATAGTAAAACATTACGTTCAGACTTCACCGGATCTGTCTATTTTCTTTATTCACACAACACGAAGAGCCTCGCATCGCCCGCGACAAAACGTATACTGTACATCCATTCCATTTCTTTGAGCTGATATTGATTTCTGACGTTTTGTCAAGTATTTCTGCCAGCCATATATAGCCAAAGCAAAGTTGTAAAAACACATTATTTCAAACAATAGCACAAAATGCCTCTACAACATAGCTTTAATGTGATTTACTCCCCCATGGAGGATATTTCAATAACTGGACAGCCCCACTCATGCAAAAAAAAAAAATATATATATGATTTTATATATAAACTCCTCTTAACATCCATCCTAGGGTATTAATTCTCGACACGAGGGGTTAATTTCACTGCCAATTTTGCAATAAGATATTCTGATCCATGTGACAGTGTCTATTCACATCGCGCTGGGGGGATATGCATGCCTCCTAAGGGCCTGTTGAGGTTGGCTAAGCTGACTGACGGGGAAGCTGCAGGTGTCTGATCAGTGGTGCCGCTGGACTGTGAATTAGCGCTCTCCCTCCACAGTGCCATCATTAAGACCCACTGATATTGTACTTTCCGTAGTATTAAACACCTCCGCCAACGAGGACTTAAGACGATCGGGCAAACTAGCCGAAGAGCCACGAGCGGCAACTGGAGCAGAATCTTAGGGGATTCAAACTTCGCACAGAGAGCATCTGGCTCTGCCTATACCGCATCTTATATGTGAAAACCGAGTAAAATATTTTCGGAGAACTGCCTTAACATGCCTTAAATGACAGCAAATAATTAAAAACACAGATTTAATGATTCATATACTTTGAAAACCTAAGGTGTAGCAATGCTGGGGATACTCATTAATCACCAGAGAGATAACAGGAAACATGCATATGGATCATACCCCTCGTATGAAAATATGTGTAGAAGACATTTTATTACTTTTCAAGATATGAATTGAGTCTGATCGGCTTCATTGTCTGCAGTATCACCAGATCAGAAATGACAGTATAATTTTGATTCATATATAAAATCAATCTAATACAGGTTGCTCCATATATAATGTGAACCCTTCAATTACATGCAAAATGCTTGTCTTTCACATTACACTTACACATACACCTTGGGAGGATAAAAATATTATTTCTGCATCCCGTGTAAATATATGTGCCGTTAAAATGACAGTTTTTAGATTGGTTGTACATCAACAAAACATCACCTCTGCGAAGAGGAAATATGCAAGTAAATTAACACAAACATAATCCTAACGATCGCCATTTACCAGCTTGTCTGCTACATAAAGTGCAGGTGGTTTAGACAATACTTCCATCTCCCCAGGATGTGAATTTATAGTGTTCCTAATTAAACAAACTGCTTGCATCACAAACGTCAACTGTTTCTTCAAATACATTTTTAGCTGTAGGGATTTAACTTTCTATCCCAAAGATGATGTTATCACTTCACAGATAAAAATCCAGCTTTATGGTACCAAGTGCTATACATTTAGCTACATTTCATGCTTTCTAAACTTAAAATTCAGAGTAGTAAATACAGACGGGGCCATTATGTGGGTTGTCTTGCCTGTGGGATTTTCTCATTTTTCTCATTTTGATTTAATTCTCTTTTTTAATACTGAAAAACCCAGGCCCACAATTAGTCCTGGCGAGACAGAATTGAGTCGGACTCGGGTGAGTCTCGATTTGGCATCAGTTTCAAGGCAATTGGGTAATTAAGCCTATCCCTGACTGGCCTGCTCTTTGAAGTGCCCTGTAGGGGGGATTATCCCTAGTGAGGAAGGGGAGAGAGAGAGAGAGAGCAAGAAAGAGTGAAAGGAGAAAGAGAGAGAGAGAGAGCATTCCTGCAAAGTTGTGAGATGCTGAACCAGCCTCTGGATCCTGGGAGGAAATCTTGGGAGGAAAGTGGTTGTTCAGGGGTGGGTTTCAGCATGGCGGTGGGAGCATTATCAGACAGTGTGATTGGCTACCGGAGGTCCAAAACAGGATACTGTCATACTCTCATTTCCTTTCAAGTATTATGCATGTGAGTAATGCAAAAATCATAAGACACCCCCACCCCCCGCAACAGTATAATTTCTACCCCTTTTTGTGCTATATGACAGCACATTGATATTTTTTCATGGCACCAGACACAAACAGTTATGCATTCCTATGTTACACACAACGGGTCGAAACGTTATTGCATGATTTCATCACTATTATTTTTCTGACAGTTTGATTCACGCAAGGTTTTTTAACGTAATCGAAGAATGGCTTTCTTTGCATGACTTTACATTGACCTCCTCCCCCGAACCGCCACACTCACACAAGCTCACACACCGTTCCCCAGAACCTCTAAAAGAAACAGGGCCCTGAAATGAAGCGGTGCGGAGAAACAGAAAACGGCAGCGTGCGGACGAACGCGCGTACGCCCTCGGTGTTAACGTGAGCGACAGGGTTCGGCCTCACAGAGCAGACACGGTGAGGAGCCGCCGCGTTCCCCCGTCCGCCGCGGCCCGGCCCGGTCTGTCACAAAGTCTGCGCAGATAAGATCCAGTGCAGCGCAGCTGACATCAGAAGATTGCACAGTCAGACAGCGCCGTGAAGAAGAATGGACCAATTTCTGCAGGTCAGTGTCTGAGACCGGAATCGTGTGAAAAGAAATAAGGGTGGGGGGTAGGGGGGGGGGGAGGTTGGAAAAGGGGGAAGAGTTGAAAATCCGCCTAGACAACACGAGCACAGTTTGTTTAGGCACAGCTAACAATCGCATCTAGGAGAGGACTTATAAGTTAAGTAGATATCATAAAAAAGAAAACTAAAGCTCTAAGGAGGCTCTCGACATGTTCTGCTTTTCAATTAGTGTGGCCTACATATCTATGAAACATCCTGAGAACTGATAAGCAGAGGAGCTGACCTCTGTGTCAAATACCTTCAAGAGTTTGTCTGCAGGGAACAATGCAACAGCAACCATTTTCATAATGCCAGCGGTTTCTATTTTCAAAACATCAATACACACTACCGAGCAGTTTGCAGATGAGCATGAATGCACTGTAACGCTGCCTTTCATATAGCTGCACCTGGTTCTTACCAATATATAAATCACCCAGGATTAAAAGACACATGGGTTATTCAAAAGGTATGGAATTATTTCAACTCAGCCTGTCAGAATGTGCAGGACCAGTCTCATTAAAGGCAACTTCAAATGACTAAAGCCACGGTCTTCATCTTAAAGCCTGAGTGTTGACAGGTACAGTAGGTCTTAAGGCTTCAAGATCAACATGGCTATTCTCTCTGACAAAATCCCCAAAGGGCTTAAATGATGCCTCAGGAATTTGCCATTGGACTGGGAAAGGGTCAGGATTTCCTATAGCTGAGAGCAACGAGTAAATAACAGGCACCATTCAGGGAGTGGAGAGCTGATTTTTTTTGTCTGTCTACCTTCCGAGCACGCAAAAGAAGGGGCTACACTTAATTATGGTAACGGAACAAAAGTCTCAATGGAGAATCTTTCAGTGAGGGTGTCATGGCAAATCACAGGATTCCCCTGACTTCCGTCGTAATTATTACCATTATTATTCACCAGGCTTGTCCTTATCCAATTGATTGGTATGGCTGTTTCATGCATATCTGCAGCCGGTGGTATCGCACTCTCCTTTCACACTTTTTTTTATCCAACAATGTTGAAAGCATGACAAATGTCGACAAAAGTAATTAAAGTCTTATTAAGAAAATTGGATCCGTACAAAAGGAAAAAAAACGCAACTTGTGACATCGGAAAAACGTCAAGCGCGCAGAAAGACATTTTATGTTTGAGTTGACTGAGCGGATCACTGTTGGACGGTTCTCGGCATGTCTGTGATGGCTTTTCTGATGATGAAAGCCTTTCAGGATATATGAGGCGCCTTGCACAATTTTATTATTTGGAATATGCTTAGAGGCAACCGCACGCATTGAAAAGCCAATGCAGGTAATTTCTCATATGTCCCTCTTACACTAACCCCCTTGTCTGGTATATAATAACCTGGTGTCAAATGTAGCCAAACAATCTCTGAAATCACTTTACATAGATTTGTAAATTCTAAAATGAAACCATGGAATTGCATTACAAATTCAGCTTTGATTTTGAAGTGTGACTAAGAATTTTTGGAAAAATGTATTGCAATAATTTATTATTGTCATTATCATCATCATCATCATAAAAGTATTTATTATTACAATGCCTTTTATTTTTCACTAGAAAACAAAGACACCCCCCCCCCACCCAACAATGATAAGTGGCCGTGCTCTGTTTTATCATTGAGACACAGTTCCCCTGCTCCTCCAGTTAAAACCATGCTTTGTTTTTAGCAAAATCAAAAAAAAGAGGAACTAGGCTATTTTAATTATTGAATTTCTAGCAGCAGTCGCTCAAACTTCACATTTATGTTTTTGTAAGCTAAGTGACAAAGGGAGGAGGGGGGGGGGAGGGGGTCTTAAAAAACTGCACTCAGAAGAGAACTGAAGATGCTCCTGAGGTGCGTGCCGCCTTTTTGATATTCAGATTCGCCTGCCTACACAGAGCATTATGACACATTTGGATGATCGCATTGTGGGATTAAGAGGCTGCCTTGTCATTTTCAACAACAATACCACGATTTAGGAATGCTATTTCTCACACTGCGCCTCGCATTAACGCCAGGCCTAAAGATTTACATAAATCTTTGTCTTAAGATGAAAGAAAGGTTTGAGACAATGAAGTTAAGCTTTAGAAATGGGGTAAAGTGGGGGCTGGGTGGGGGGGAGAAAGTTTTATTCTAAATCATCCAATGTACTGTTGATACAAAGATACATTATGCCTCTTTTTTTTCCTTTGCCCGTCGTAAAAAAAAAAAAAAAAAAAAACAAGAAAAATAAGCATTAGCTCTACGGTATGGGAGAAAATGCAAAGCAAAGTGCTTCATTCATCGCTGATTTAGTGGTGCGTTTTTACTGAATTGCTGTGCTCCTTAATCATGTTGCCTGTAGCAGTCATTTTGAAACCTGACCTAGATTGTTGCGTCTCCTCTCCCTGATTGGGTTTATCCTACATGATTGTGAATCTGTTTATATTAAGCCAAGAGATTGGATCAGAATCTGACCACTGAAGGCAATTAAAAAAGAGGATGTGGTTACTCTGAAATGGAAGTTTCTACTAAGCAGGTTAAGGCATTAAAAAAGTTTATAGTATTATTACCCACTATTTCTCTTGTTAATGCACAGGATTTAAATTCTTTATTATGTTATAATAATGCGGTTAAGTGGATGAGCACACTCTATACCTTTTACTATGTAATGCAAATGTACTTTTAATGTAGACCACCTTTTTTTCTATTTAATTGTTTATATATATATATATATATACACTGGTATATACAAACATATGCTGTATATCGACCACCTTTATTTTTTATGTATCTTTGAAACGTAAGTTTAGAAAAAAATGTAGCCCAAATCCTTGGACATTTAGCATGTATTTAGTATAGATTGCTAACACCAATGGCTTTGCGCTGTTTAGAAAATGTTGTTAAACTTCTCTCCCTTGCTACAGTATTTAGCAGGTCCATGATCATTTGTAAATCTTTTTAATTTGCCATTGGCTGTGACTCAGAATGTGGGGTGTAAAGTGAGTTACAGACTTCTATTACAGAGTCGATAAGATCTTTTCTGTTTGTCCCAGGCCTAACCTAGTTACAGTCCAAGGGCAAGGAGGAAACATAATTTCCAATCCCTTATTGGTGGCCAGAATGTACATAATTACAAAAAAAAAGACAAAAGATACTTTTTAAAGGTGGCAAATGATCTCAGTGCGTTTGTTACATACGCCACACATTTGCATACTGTATTTGTGGATTTTTTTTCTCTCCATAACATATGCAATATTAGGCCAGAGCAGAATCCATATGTCGGGCATATGCCTGGATTGTCTCCTGCTGGTGAGATCAGGAGCCACTGAGCACAGCCATAGCAACACTTTGGTGATTATAATTCCAATAGAAAGGTCGTTATTTATTGCTTTTCCCTCCGCTGTGCAGCTTCGCGCCGATCCTCCAGTCGGCAGTAATAAAATAAACAAATGACAGTGGCCAACATCCCACCTTGAACTACTGAAAAGGTTATTTACATCTCTGAAACTTATAATCAGTCTGCGCTAGATCATTTAGGCCTGACAGGTCCTGCAAGCAGACATCAGATAACAAAAAAAGAAGAAGAAAAAAAAAAGAGAAGAAGAGACAGCCTCCCTTCCCCAGTGTTACAGCGCTCAGGGATGTTTTTGTGCATTCTGTTGTGATCAGTTCCCGGGGTCTGGAGTCCTCAGGAACATGACATTGTAATCTTGGCCATGTTTTATTTATGGACCTTACTGAAGCAGATAACGGCTGTTTTAACAAACAAAGATGATTGCTTCAGGGGCCTTTCCCTCGTCCTGAGGTAATTAAGACAAAGTAGCTCCCAGGGCCGGGGGTGGGGTTTATGCAACCAGGCAGCTATTATTTCTTTAAAAAAAGGAAAGGAAGAAAAGGTTTGCTAGAGACTAGTGTCAAAAAAAAAAGGTCCGATTCAGAAGGTCTTTTGTCATATTTTATCTTTGCTTAAGCATGCAGCCATCACTGACTGGTATGGGCGCTGGACCTATTCAGATAGAAAACGCTGGGGCTATCCGGAAAGGAATCCGAGTGAGATCACGAGGTGATGTGTGTATGGGGGTCACCGGGCCGCACACGCTCGCTGGGTACCTGCCGAATTTTGGTTGGGCATGTTTGATGAGGGTGATAAATTGTTGAGATAACAGGAGACTACCTCACTGGTTTGGAAATAAAAGCAAGGCTGTAAAAAAAAAACCTACTGTTCCACGTTGGCCTGCCTGTGCAACATAAACAATGAAAGGGGCTATCTGTTTATTAGAGGCCTCATACGCAGACGTGTTTATTTGTAAACTGAGCAGACAATATGAAAGCTGGGCTGTACAAAGGCCTGAGACTGCCAGCTGGCCGACTGTGGGTATTTAAGCCCCCCCCAACACACACACACACACACACACACAGCCCTCCCCCCTACCCCCAATGCCAGCCTCCTAGCATAGCAGCTTCACACACACACACACACACACACACACACACACACACACACACACACACACACACACACACACACACACACACACACACACACACACACACACACACACACACACACACACACACACACACACACATACAGTACACATGCACGCACACACACATGAACACACACGACCGAATTTGGGCAGGGTTTTCAGGAAGGGCTTAAGCGCTCATAGCACTTCTGTAAGACCGCCTCCGCCATGGCTCCAGCCCCTGTCCACTCGTCTCCCCAGACGACACACAGGACATGGGCAGCCTCGGGTCTCCCCACTGTCAAGACACTGCCATCCAGCAGCGCCAACACCGAGAGCGGGAACCTATTTTCTCTCCGCCTCTCGGAGGGGGACGCGGGATGTACCAACCAGCTTCCAGCCCCCTAGTGAGAAAACAAATTGGTCTCTGTTCCTGTTCACATCAATTGATGTTCTATTAGGACCAGATGGCCTTGATAGGCATAAACCTGTCTTGCAGAAAATACATACAAAACGCAAATCTCTATTAATTTTCTTTTTTTTTTTTATTTGGAGGAAAATTGCGGCATTAGCTGATGGCAATCTACCGAAAAGGGTGATTACATTTTTTAAATTTTCTTTTCCTTTCCACGTCTTCACTTTGTATTTCACACACTCAAGCACATACCTTGATTTGTGCATGCATACACACACACACACACACACACACATACACAGGTGCACGCACACACAATAAAATACCTGGTTTATGCTACATGACTTTAGCTGAGTAGCTGCATTTAAATGGGGCCAGACCCATGATTTCCAAATAATATTACAGGTAAATGAGATCTGAAGAAGGATAGCGACACTCAAGGCTGCCTCTGTCTGTGACAGAATGACTTCATAAAGCTGAGCACTGTGAAATGATGCTGGACTGCATCTCCTGTGTGACACGCCAAATCTCATGTGTTCCATTTGCTGCAGGACATATTGCATTTCAGCCTCTTTGTGCCTGCAAATGCCGTGATGCACTGCATGTCACTATCATGGTGCCATTTGTGTTCCCAGTATTATGTATCAGGCTTTATTTCTGACCTTGTAGCAGCAGAAATGCAAGCATTAACAATATTGGGGTGATACCTTTTGTTGACAGTTGTTTAAGGGTATGCTGCTTGTGAAGAATTCAACTATCTGTATAGAAATTCCCATCATGACTTCGGTCATAAATTGTGAGAGTTGGCTATATGCTAATTTGCTTTTATTCAAATATTTTCTGCCAAACTCAAAGGACCTAAATTGATGAAGAAGCTTCTTCCTGGAGCTGGCGGATTGGCTCAGTGGCCTGGATGAAAGTATGGCGATATGGTTTCTCTCTTTGGTAAATTGGGTCAGCATTGCAGAATGGTAACTGCCACTTTACAAATGACCCTATTTTGATGTCGCTAAATGTCAGTGCAGTTGATTAGCACACTGTTGATATTTTTAAGACATGCAAACTCAATAATAACTGCTGCAAATAAAAAAACCCACAATTGATCCAGTCTCTGTTACACTCCGCTGAGTGGGGGTGTGAATCCGAGCTAGCACATGCTGCTGTAGTACTTACTGGTTTTAGCAATCTGCCATGAAAAAGAGGGTTTTAACACAAACGCGAACGTGCCAGTAATATCACTTGATAAGGGGCAATTATGAGAAAAAAACCCACATTTAATATGGTAGGGATGCATCAGCAACACAGATATTACTACATAAACAATACATAAACATTATATTTGTATATACAATGTATACAACATTGATATATATTAATAAAGATGTAATGGGCAAAGCAAAATCATTCATAATTAAACATCTATTCAGTTGTGTCAGATAATTCATTATCCATACCTCAGAGATCAATGATTCAATCATGTCAGTGTAGTCCTGAAGTCAGGGTATTCAGGCAAATATCCCACAAGAGACCAGCCAACGTCCAAGAGTTAGAGGTTATGTATAAATCTATGATCTAAGTATTGTCATATTAACTCATGACAGACTGAATAGAGTAGAATTGAACTGTTTTTATATAAACTGACCATCCTGACTAACTCTGACCCTCTACAGCCTTTAAGAGGGACTGCCATCTGAACGGATGGTTGTATGGGTAAAACCACAAATCCATGAAAGATCCATGGTACATTGTACTAATATGGTTGTTGTGATACATTGCACCCACAACATAAAGACTGCAAGCTTTAAATTGTTGGCTGTCAGCTGTGTGCTGTGGAACTGAGAAAATGCTTAAAATGCTTATATACATTTTCAATGTTTGGACAGGTGGGGAGGTACATTGCAATGCAGCCCTCACTTATGAAAACTGCATGTGCCAGTGACAAGAACAATCACATTTTAAGGACTTTATTAAATTCAAAAATCACACGCAGTCAAGACATTTACAAAGGTTTCACCATTTACATAAATAGTATTTCAAAGGAATACGGACATACTGTAGCACTGTACAACAGCATAAACTAAATTCAGCACACATTTTCAATAAGACATAAATGGACAGCCTTTATCTGTAATTAAGACTTCATAAGCAGAAGCACTTTAAAGGTCATTATATATGGCACTAAGGGCATAATGGACAGTCAAATGGGAGAACGAGGCACAGAACATGCACTGCACCAATAAGCACAGAGAAATAATGGCACCAGTGCAGGCATTGAGCTAAAGAGAGTGTGGAGTGGTATTGCGCTGTGCATGCGATAGAGTCTTGAAACCAAAATTGATTTGGAGATGGAAATTATTCATCTGTGCTAGCGATTGTGCCTGCATTAGCCAACTGTGTTTACGTTCTTTAAAATAGGGCTATTTGTTGCGTCATCTCATTAGACCAGGATTAATTCATTCATTTTTTTGTACTTCTTTATGCTCGTTTATCTTATTTACTGCAACATTTGAAAGGGAATTTAGAAGCTTTAATGCAGGTGTTCCTTTGGAATGAAAAAATGAATCTGTTGGACTCTTGCCAGAAGAAAACTTCTATGTTTGAGTCCTGCAAGGTCCTGCAAACACACAAACTCTTCTTCTCGCACAACAGTCATATCTGTCTTCAGATTAAACAAATACAATTCAATGAAACATATGACAAGAGGGCTCCACCCTTCTCATCCCTCATAAGCATACTATATGTGTGGGGTTGGGTGTGTCTGGCCTCCCATTTCTAGGGAAAAGGGCTGCATTTGTAACCGTGTGGCCATCATTTTTTGAAGAACACATTTCCTGAGAAGGAATTGAACAAATTGATTTACAGTCATGAATCAAAACATTCTTTCTTTGAAACCTCTCAGTTGTTGTGGGTTTGCAGAGATAAGGTACTGCGGAAAACTGTGCTAGAGGCAATGACAACCTTGATTGTCATATTAAGAGCAGTTGTCTCCAGTGAAGACAAAAGTATACCCCACTGAAGTACTGTACATCAGAACTTGTAAGTGTGTCCTAATCCACTATACGTACAGTACCCTTACATAAACAGGGAATGATTTAAACTATACTATTTTAAGCTTACCTTACTTAATTCATGTCATGTGTCTTGAACAGATGGATGACATGAATCATACATATATACATATTACTAAAGGAGCATAGTGTGTCTATTTCACTATTTAAGTAAAATCCCCTTTAAACAACTATATTCTGACTTTCTAGACGTGTAAGGACGAATCTTGCATAAACACAGTTTTGCATGCATAACCATGTGTTCACCAATGCCTTTTCAATAAGGTTTTAAGATGATAAACATGGTTTAATTAGTTTGACTCTAATTTCCAGATTAATTAGTCAGTGTCCAGGCAGTTTATACTGTGGATTCCATGGAAAACATTTGGCTCTTTTCCAAGAGAAATATTTTTTGAGAAATGTTTTTAGAAGTATTGCACAATGTATTTTCCAGGAATTAAAAGTCCCATTAGCCCTCAGATCCAGCCTTGTTTGACCTGTGCATAAAGTGCCCACACTGTAATCACATTATTGCTTCAAGCTATTCCATAGCTCTGTAAACACACAACTTTTAGAAAATATTTTGCAGTAAATATATTTAAGAAAAAGAAAGGGAAATCGCAATTGAGTATATTTTCTCTGAACTATACATTTTAGCACCCTACAATTACAGAGAAATTGCCTTGAGATGGTGAGCTGTAAACCGTCCCTTTGCTCTGCAGCTGACAGACATTGTAAAACTCAGAGAATCCCTTTCTTGGAATCAGTTTCGCTTTAAGGTTTCAAGGTTCCTGAGCTGTAATTATGACAAGCCACACAAATGTGATACTCTACAGATCTCTTCCTCAAACATGTTTGTGTCACAGCAAACAGAAAACCTTATTATCCCTATTACACCAACGCAAAGCAAATTGCAATACTGCAAAGTCTTTGTATTTCTGGAAACGGGGGAAAATGGGCCTGTTACATTGTGCAAATGGCTTCTCCTTTTTAAATTTCTCTTCAATGAGATGCTTCTCTCCCAGGCGGGGGGTTAGAGAAGGTCTGACTGAAATGACAGGACAGGGTAAAACCGCACCCTCAGTGAACAGGGTGTTTTCAGGGTTTGCGGTCCGGCTCCACACAGAGTCAGTGACAGGGCTGGTTCTCCCCACTGCCTATATCCAGTTACTAATCACTGTCTAAGTGGTCAACATATCTGACCAGCTCACAATCAAAGGTTACTAAATGAGCAGACTAGGGACAGAAGGCAAGCAAATACAAAACAGTTGCATATTAGAGAACTGAAAGAATACAAATTATTAATCGTAATGATTAAATAACTGCTATTTGACATTTCTTTACTTGAACATTTGATCGGAGAGTGGAGGAAATTGAGAAATATATATTTTAAGGGTGTGCTTTCACAAGATGATGAAAGGTAATTTGAAACTGCACAGTTCCAATACTGTTGGGCAGTTCATTACACCACCAGAGAACAAAGCAAGACAAAAATCAAGATTTAGAAACACAAGAACAAAGATGGAAGAGTGATTCTGACCTAAGATTATCTTTGTGGACCAGAGGGAGCATAGAAAGAAATGATAGATTGAACATAAAAGCAACAGAACTGTTCACACAGTGGTAAACAAGAGCAAGGGCTTGATAAGAATTCAAGCAGCACCCGGGATCAAATGAAGAGACTTTGTGCAATGGACTATAATTAATGAATTGTGTTAGAAGACAAGCCGAGTAATAGAATTTTGTATTCGAACATATTTTCATTCGAACACATTTTCATCACTAATAACCATTCTCAGCTCACTAGTTAGTATTTTCTGAAAAGTATACTTACTGGGTCCACTGGCTCAGTACTCGCTACTTGCTGACATACTCATGCAACAATGAAATTAGCTATTTTTGACCTGAATTAAATCAAAATTTGTCCTTAACTTTGACTGGCAATTAAACATGTGTTAGTAAGTGTTCAATTTTCAATCACCAAAATTCAGATTTCATTTTTTTGTTGAAATATTATTGAAATTGCATTTCAATGTAAAGCTGACACGCGTTGATTGAATCCAGACATTTGTTTCAATTGAATTCAGTACATTTTAACACCTTGTACTTAAAGTAAAAAAATCATGGTCCTCATAATCCATTCTGAACCATCCTGTTACCATTTTAGCAACACTAAATGCATTTATTGGTATACAAACTCACACATAAAGTGGTGTTTCTCCCCAGATGGTATTATGTGGGCAGAGCATGATCTGATTGGTTGATACCGTATAGTTACAAACATTTTCTTCCACTCTCGAATTGCTAGCTGGCTCCCTCATGAATATTCATAATACGGGATTGTCGCATTTGCTACTTAGTTCCCCTCATGAATATTCATAACATGGGACTGTTGCTCGGTAATGGTTTTGATCCTTTGATATTGCAAAGATGTTGGTACGTGAATGCGATCTCCTTAGTGTTGGTGATTAATTTACTTCGTTTATGACCTAAAGCATAGTGAATGCTGGATTTTCTGCAGAACTGAGCACACATGTTTTAAAAATATTGCTGCACTTGTGATAAATGCAATTAAATGGACACTGCTGTATATGGGTGATCTTTTGTGATGTGTTTATACATTGGATCCATGAGCAGACACAATACCCCACTCAAAGTGTATTCTTCTATTCTACAACAGGGAGCATGATAAATACACCTGATAGTGGTAGTGGCATATCGAGTAACAATATTACTGCCAGGTTACTCACATCTCCCCAGCACTGCCCTGATAGTTCTTCACACACCAGTTACACCACCATGAACTCTGGTTGTTTACCTGATAACTTTTTATTTCAAATCCAGTGCTGGCTAGCTAATCTATCCTAAATATGACAACTTGTGAATATTCCCATTTTATAGCAGGGCTCAGTTGCACTAAGTACCGATAAATAGGGAGCCTTTTAAAATAAAAATACCAGATAGTGTTTAGTGCCATGCACATGAGTAAAATGATGAAGTAATACAAAACAAATCTCCATAACTAGAATGCCATGCAGTGACTCAGCAGTCTGCTAAAACCTGCGCTTCCTCACAGATTATCTAACTACCTTCTCTGACTTCCCTCAACAATTACACTGTATTACCATATAATGAATATACATGAAGAGGACCAGCTACTTTGAAACGACAAGCTGGCATCAGTTACTCGAAGGTACAACCAATAAGGATGATCTGCCAGCACAACACTAGAGAAATACAGGCTGCTGGCAGAATATGCCCTGGATAACGTATTGGTATTGTTTTGCGTGAAATTCCTTGCTCCCATTTAAAAGCTAATTCAGCAGTTTTTTTAATGCTTTAAACTTTTTGAAATCTTAGTGGGCCAGCAAGCTCCATTGACTCCTTATGCCACAGACTGATATCTGGTTACAACCACAAAGCAAAGTCAGATAATATGCCCAAGGTCTACCAAAAAAAAGAAGAATCTTTGCAATGAGCTCATTTTTGATGGAAGACCACACCTACTAAATGCCCAAGCTACATAAACTTGTAGAAAACCCAGGGTGTCTATGTAATGTGTGGCAAGCATATCCATGCGGTATGATATGAGATTAGTCGAGAGGTAATACCGATGAAAGGGTAAAAGCAAAGATTTTTTGCATTTATGCAACCATCGATTGAGCCAATTCCAGCTTTTTTCCCCACATCTTTGTCTGTAAATATACAATGGGTTAGTAGACAATAACATATTTAACCCTTTATCTGGCTGAGAATTGTGCTTGCCCAATGCATTGATGTATATTAATTGAGAGTTGGGAACAATGGGGGGGGGGGTTGGGCAGTGATTCAAACAATGCGTATGAGTGACCACATTTTAAGATAGAGTGAGTATAGATAGAATGAATGGATTGAGGAAGTGTCTGCTGTGTTAGAGGAGGAAAATCCATTCTGGGGAAGACATTTGGAGAGATAATAAGGACACAAACTGAGAAGTGTGATCACGGTGTGGCATTTAGCAACTGTGTTCAAGACGGGCTCTTTTGAAGAATATTTGACCTGAAGGGCGTTATGTGATAATGGATCAACCATGGCAAGAGACAAGCATAGAGACAATATTTTGAAGTTGATATCTCTGGGAAATGAAGGTTCATTAATCAGAGCAAAATACCTGCATCACCTGCAACACCTGCAAACCATAATATTACTTGCTGCTCAAAACCTGATTGGAAGAGGGATCCTTGCAGGGTATGGGTCGTATATTGTGCTCTATTTTATGGTGTGCCTGTTTTTCTTTGCTTGACCATTGTTTGGAGCTGTAATTGTGGCGTAATGTCAACCATCAAAGCTGTCATTTAGATTTCCTACCATGATGTTTGAAATTGGATGTTAGTGGTAGAGTTTGCCTACTGCTTTGTTTTAAAATTAGGGTGGGTACAGAGAGGACACAATAAAGGTAGATATTGTTAGAGCTGGAGCAAATCTTTCCCTGCAGAATTCTTGCACAGATATTAATCTGGTCAGGCTGAACTTGACCGCGGTTCCCTTTGGTAGAGGAAATGAGAGTGTAATTGGTTAGGCCGTGAAGCTCTTCTCTTTATGAGCTGGACGTGTGTTCTCATGGGACACGTGTGTCTGGCTGGGCACAAAGGGTTAAGGCAGACGTTCGTCTGAGCTGCTCTGACCTGTTCTAAGGGTTTACATACCTCACAGTGCCAGCCACCTAGCCCGAGGGCCAGCGAGGAGTGAAACCTTAGATCTTGCGCTCGCAATTGAAAAGGCCTGGCATTGCTTTTGTTATTGTCCTCAGCCTGTGGTCACTGCCAAGTCTTTCAGCTCCGAGACTGCACCTCCTCCAAATCCCCCTTACACCCCCCGCCCCCTGCATCCTCCCCCCTTCGCTCCCAGAGAAAAGTGGAGCCCTTTTACATTTTAATGTGACCTTAGATGGGGCTTTAGAAAAGGAGGAGGGAGAGAAAGAGAGAGAGAGGGGGGAGTTGCTTCCCCACATCTGACTACTCTTGAACAGGCTTCTGACTAATAGTATGGAGCTGTTTTCACCTCTTCTTCCAGTGCCAAACGAGATGATGAAAGTGTCTTGGGGTATGGGGGCTGGGGGGGGGGGGGCTAGTAGACGAGGTTGGTGGTGGGGGTGGGTTGTGTCTTTCCATCTCCCGATTAACCCCGATAAGCAAAACACTTTCCTCGCCGGGCTGAATCCAACAAACATGTCCCTATATGTATATATTTTATTTAATGATAAAATCTTTCGCTTTCATTGTCTGAGCAGTGAATTATCATTACATATATTTTTTCCATCCATTGCTTGCATATGTGTCTCTGAGATAAGTTGACCTTTTGGAAATCTCAGTCCACGATCAGATTGAATGGTTATTGCAATATTCCCAAGCAAGATTAAATGAAAGGGCAGTTTGGGAGTCTGTTGTGGTATTTGTACATACTGTACATACTATCAAAGGGAGAGGTCTGTCTTTTTGTTCAGCGCTCTGCGTGCCATTTTGTCTGGTCGCAACCACATTCCAGCAGAACAAGACCAGACAGTGATACCTTGATTTAATAGAGACTTTCATTTCTAAAGGGAAAATATTTTGTAGACAGGTTGGAGAAATTTCAGAGGACTTTTTCCTGTAAAATGTAAACCAACTCCACTTTTAACAAGAGAAAAATATCTTCTAGCATTACACGAGTAACAATAAACAACCTATCAATGCTTCGCAAATCTCGCTGTCCCAAATACATACCTCAGAGTGGAATGGAAAATTTGACGCAATGTCAAATGTGAAGCAACGCTGCGCTCTGAAATGTTTCTGTGTGAGGAAAAAGAGTAGATCAAATTGTACATTGTTTACCAAAATATCTTATCTAGTCTCAGACCTGTGCTGTTCCTCTTTGAAAATGAACAGGAGGAAAAGGCAATCTCGCTTCACAACATTAAAAATGATTTACATCTCTTTACATACCAGGCCTTTGAGGGTTAAATTAAAATGTGTGATATTCACGAGTGGTCAGGGGCCTGTGCAAATCAGAGCCATCCTAGTCATTATATTTAAAATAGGCCTTGGAGGGGTCAAACCAGCTGAGATATTGGAACTGAGGTGTACTCAAGCGTGCCATTAGTCTTCATAATAAAACACATCTCATGTCTGCAACCGCTTCTATTAATATTCACTCTCTACGACCCGCTGTTGTGTTTTCCCTTAGTCAGACTGTCCCAGAACACCCAAACTGAAAATCTGCCACTGATAATTAGAGTGATATATAGGCTCGTGCTTTTTTCCTTGAAGGGTGAATCTACCTTGGAGTCATTATAATGGGTGAAATTGGACACATGCTTGTCCCTGTAAAATGTTTCGTTTTCTTATTTGATTTGAACTATAATTATGTCATAAAAGCAAACAAGGCATGTAACTGTGCTGCACCACTGGAATCTGCTTTCATCAAGTGCGGACTAGTTTAATTATAACCTTCTTGATAAGCGATCGCTCATTGTGCTACCTCTTCTGTAGTCTTGGAATGTGAGTGGGAACGGTTGGTTTAAAAGCATCACATCCAGCGTGGTCTGGACATAAAGGTGTACAAAGTTGTTTTATTGAAGATTCCTTGTAATGTTCGGTCTGGTTATGTTTCCTAATATTAATCTGCTAGAAATCAGATTATTCATAACCCTCTATATTTGGTAAATCAATTTAGACTCTGAGGCAGATTAGATCAAATCAGTTCTGAATGATATCACAGATGGAACTCCTGTTTCCCAAAGGTAGACTTGCTTATACAGATAACAGCTTTAAACTGAACTCTAGTAAGATAACTTGGAAGATTACTTTGTTGCTGGTCAATGAATTGTTTGTGATTACATTTGTTTAGTAACCATACACATGGAAATTGAATCAAACCTAAGTGGCGAGTCTTGTACATCTATATGAAAAATAAATAAATAAATACATACAGAAAATTCCAAAATGAATGACCTTCACAAAGAGCCTTGGCCAGGCTTTACAATTTCCTAGAAGGCCACAGAGCATTCTGATTTTAATACATGTTTATCATTCCAAGCCTCAAGACATCTTGGACAAATGTATTCATTAGGGCTGTGCCGACTTGTCGGAAAATATGAACATCAGCCCAAATTTGGGAAATTTCATGACTGTAAAATATTTGACATTTTTGAAGAAATCCGTATTCGGAAAAAAACAGCTGAGAATGTCAATGATAATCTATAACCGCTAATTCAGTGAGTCAGTTGGAATTCCATTTAATTGGATAGTACTACTGCCAATCAATACATGAATACATGCGCAGGCAGGAACGCACACACTTCAGTGACTCGCCGTTAGGCTAGTAGTGTTGCTGTTTCTCAGCCTTGTCATCAAGCAAAAAAAGTCCTAGCCAGGTACACATTTTATTTTATTTTTCCTGTATAGCTTACCATATCGAATCAATATCATAAGAAGAATATTACCGTGCCGATGGTTTTGCGTTGGTAGCTTTGAGGTATCCTTCAACTCAGGCGAGCCAGCAAGCAAGTTTGCTAACATGTTGTTGGAGGCTGTAGGGAATTGAATAAGTTACATTAAACGGAGACACTACTAGGCAAATCAATTTGTACAATTCTTTAGTATATTTTCAATTTCTGAAACGTTTGATTTAGTTGGTAGTTGGTGGACAGTTGATTTTTAAAATTAAATTATACTATTATATCAGTATCAGGTGGAACATCTCGGCTAAAGATAAGAATGAAACCAAAACGTATCTTAAATACATTTATTTAACTATTATGTTGTACATTTCATCCAGAGTCAATGTATTCTTTCAACGGAGAACAGTGGCTCATTGCAGGGGCATTTTGAATGTTTGGTGTTTGATTCAACAATGGAGGCTGCGGCCAGTGCTAGCTAACGTTAGCTAGTCTGTCACTTTTTTATGGATCACCTGGTAAACTATGGTCAGTAGGGAAAAAGGCTCAACTCAATGGTTCACAATGATTACACGTACTTAGAGCTGAGAAGTGTCACATAGACATCCTATTGATTTCCAGTAGTTTTGCTGTTGACCGATTGCTGTCAAGTGTTCTGATCAGCGTTAGTGTTCACATCCATAGTTTTGACATTTGTTCTCAAAGCATGTTGGTATAAAGAGAATGAACTAGCTAGCTTCTTGCCTTTTTTATACGGACCACTTGTTGAACCACGTCTAGTAACAAAAAAGGCCCAACTCATTGGTTCCCGGTAGTTTTGCCATTGAGCAATTGCTGTCAAATGTTCTGACGTCACACAAAAATCATTTCCGGATTGAGTTTCGACTGGAATCAGGATCATGAATGGCTAAGATGTCTAGTTTGTTTTAAACTTTAAATGGGAAAGCTGTATATTGGGTTTACGGTTAGGCAATGAACCATTGCATAATGGATAAATTCATAGTATATACGCATAAGCAAGAGACAAAAAAACTAAAAAAACCTTTGCTATATGCGTCCTGACAGTTGAAGCCTACAGTAAGAAATCAATGTATTTCTGTGTACTTCTGCTTTTTACGATCCCACTACAACTGTATTCGACTGTGATGACACAAATAACAGATATGAAACGATTACGCCTGTAGCGTAGTCTGCACACGCCCTCGTATTTATAGTTGTTTTCAATCTTGGGCAACAGTTTTTCTTTTTTTTTAAACCCCAAAACAAGTACAACAAAAATGTAATGTGATCATGTGGTGTTTAAGAGCAGAGGCGGAAACTGTTACCTTATTAACGTTTGCAATTTCTGCTCTGAGCCTATTCTTCCTAATTGAACATCAGAATATGGAGGGTGCAAACATTACCATCAGTAAAGCAGGCTTTGCATAACATATTTCCATGAAAAAGTATGTGGATCAAGAAGAACTCAAAATGAGTGTGTACATCGTGCACCGTTGCTGCCAATATTAATTCTAAGCATTACCATGTATAGTAATAATATAAATAATACATTTGTTCCACTTTCTCTTTGAAGGGGGAGGTCCTTGTGGGAGGACTGTTGATGAAGCCTTCTGCAAGATGCGTTTAACGCTGTTCACACAGTTTCTCGAGTTTGAAGATATTATAAGCACTTCTTATAAGCAATTAATTGTTTGTTCATCCTGTCTGAGACTTTACATGGCAAAGAACGGACTGTGCTTTAGATTTAAGTGCTCTTTACAGTGAGACGAATGAAGTGTTTGCTTGGTTCCATCGTCATCGTGCTGATGACTACATAAAAACACATTACATATTCAAGCTTTTTTTCCACTGCAGTGGCAGGAAATCAAAAGTAAAACGAGGGCATTGAAAGGTGCCTACTATTGTCGTTCACAAATATAATAACAAATCATAAAACCTCAACGTGTCCTAAAAAAAGACGAGCACGTTGATAGTTAAAGATGAAATATTGTAAATAATGTATTACCCACAATTTTTTTCTGGGAATCTTTCAATAAAAACAAAGACTCGCAAACTGTACTTTTTTTTTTAGACCAGAACTGAGAGTTAGTTCCATAGTTAGACTCTGACCTTATTTCATTTGTCTAGTTACAATGTTCTCAAGTGAAAAAGGATAATTAAATGAAGGAATTGTGTTGGTTTTACAGTTCATTACTCTGTAACACAGAGTTGGATGCATTGAGTTACCACACACAGTTGAATGATTTGTATGCCTGCATTTTGACATACATTACTATATTTGTGTCAGGTATAGGACTTTACAACAGCATTTAAAACTGATGATTCCTCTCATGTCCTTTATTCAAATCACTACATTGGAGATGCTACTCTGAAGCTATGGGTTTTCCTGATATATGTACATGAAGCATGGTAAATTATGCACAATGTAATTGTGAAGAGTTGAAGAAAGAGTTATAAAATATGTTCCAGCAACCGTAAATTAGTTTTGCGCTGAAAGTTTTTTTCTGTGCTTTTATGTTTTGCTCTTTCTCGTGAAATTAATTAATATTACATATACTTTAGGTTTTCCAAACAATATGCCACTGGAGTGTTAATTTGAATATCATTGAAATATGATTATATAGTATGTACTTAGAACTCTTGAATAGATTTTCAAGGAATATCATAAGGAAGACATACGCTAATCCTATGAAACAACAATTATCCCCTACACATTCAGCAGTGTGGTCCATGGTGATTACAATGCCTAAATGGCCACATTTACAAGTCTCTAATGATTAATGTGCTCATGACAATGCATACCTTCAATGGCATGTTATTCTCTACTTTCCCATATAGTATTCAGCCTTTTAGTGATCCTCAAATTAAATATTATAAGCATGTCGCACTGGATAAAGCCCCCATTAAGTGTGGAGCATGTCTGGGTATTTAAAACGGGACAAAAACAAGGCGCAGAATTTGGAAAGGTGTTCAACATGCGTGCCAACGAGGGAAGTCTGTCCTGCGCAGCGCTTTACACATTTTGCTTGAATGAAAGGCTGGGAGAGAATCGGGAAGAGAAAGAGGAGGAGGGGAGGGTGTAAAGAAAAGAATATGGGGGCCGTCTGTGCACCGACCCCTCGAATTCCCAGGCAGGGTTTGATGTCGGAAAAGAAGGAAACGTAAGGGGGTGGGGGGCTGACCATAAGGGCCTCCATACGGCCCACTCTTTTGTGTGCGAGGGACCGGGGTCCTTCATCATCTCTTCACCTGCGTTATGACAGATGGATGGAGTGGGGCCTGCACCAGCGTTAATTGCCCTTTTCCTGCTTTGTAGTGCAGTGGTCCTCAGGTTCAGAAGGCCTCCTCTAATTAAAGTGCTTTGAGTGAGAGAGCTGGGCATCTGGTCGCTGCCATTTCCATTCTTGCTCACAAAATAGAGCGGGGAGACAATGATAGCCAATTATCTAATTTATTAAAAAGGAGGCCTTTACGAGTAATCATCGCCGCAGATTGGAGGCTGCCTGCCGGGCCCGCTTAGCTCAGGCACCCACGCAACGTAACATATGACATGGGTCTCGCTCCTGGCTTGTGGTCAGGAAATGCACTTTCTATGGAGGGGAAAAAAAAGTCAGAGCGGATAGATGTTACCCGTTTTCAATGACTGTCAGCATGACTGCCGCACCGAGAAAGAGGAACAACGATTGAGCAATGCCTACTTATACCCATGATACACAGTTCACCATTCAATGTATTGTGCTTTGCTCTCAGTGTGTTCCAGGTGAATGCCAAGCTTTGCATCAAGGCAACAAGCAGAGGAAGCAGGTAACAATGATAAATATCTATGGGAAGAGTTGATGGTGATGGAGGCCGTGTGAAGCAGATCACAGATACAAGTTGTGGTGAATAGGTTTTGAAGGACAGACCACCATGTTGTTCGGTAGGGCCGAAAACTCTTAATCGTTTATTATTTATACCAATCCATTGCCAGAGCACCATAGGTTAAGAATTACAATAAACCATGTCAGAAATCATTCCAAAAAACTAAATCCACCTAGCTTTTTGCATGTAGATATCCCAGAACAGTGTGAGTAACACCTCATGGTTTAAAAAAAAGAACAACCGTTCCTCTGAAACTAGCTAAAAGAGTGTTTCATTACTGCGTTATTGGTAGCATACTGATCTAACTATGAGGAATAATCCTATACTACTGATAGTAATAAAGCATTTCTGTTTCCTTCTATAATGAACAGGCAAAGGTTAATCTGATTTAAAAGGATGGTGTCCCTGGCCCATTTCTGAAAACAGAAAGACACAGCAAGCCCAACAGTGATTAATAGCGAGTTTGTCTGCTTGCTGAAAGATGTTTAACACAAAACACACACATAGGCATTCTCTCACACACACACACACACACACACACACACACACACACACACACACACACACACACACACACACACACACACACGA
Organism: Aldrovandia affinis; assembly: GCA_029706075.1. Taxonomy (NCBI): domain Eukaryota; kingdom Metazoa; phylum Chordata; class Actinopteri; order Notacanthiformes; family Halosauridae; genus Aldrovandia; species Aldrovandia affinis. The sequence continues at coordinate 4,118,356 of JAINUG010000021.1, forward strand.
CTCTGTATGTAGCTCGGAGTGCACATACTCCACAAAACTCCTTTTTCACTTTAAATAAAGTATAACATTGTTTGTTTTCCCTATGTAAACTGTCCACAGTGACGACAAAAAAGCCACAAGCAATCAATCAATAAATTAGCAGGACAAACTGCGTGAAACAGGGTCAGATGGATATGAATTATGTGATGAAGCCCAGAGTGAGTCCAATAGTGCACTAACAAGGTGTATGGTAATTTGCTTAATAGCACATCGTGTGGTAGAGCATGGAGCAGAGGCGGGTGTCACTTTGAGGAGATGAGATCCCGTGACCCTGTGATAAATTGACATTCAGCCCGACGGGCAAAAAACAGGCTTGTCCATTCCAGTCTTGGGAAGAGCAATCGTTCTAATGGACAGGGGCCGCTCTCTGAGTTCCATGTCAGACAAAGTGCAGTCTGCAGAATGGTCCTGCATGTGTTTTGGGATAGACTGAATCGGCAGGCCAAGGCTACAATAATGGCCACTGGGCAAGAGGCAATGGAGTATAATACATAAAACCACAGAATTTTATAAATCCATTAATGATTTTTAATTTTGCGTCATAAGTGCTATTTTTCACTAGAGAATAGAAGATAGAAGTCTGAGCTGATTTTGTTGTGTGTTTCTGGTGCTGGCATTTGGAACACTTTTACCCCCTTTAATGCAGTTTCCTATAACTTGCCATTACCATTGGTCGTAACATTTCTCTTCCAATCAGGCATCTACAAGGACCTTCCATTTTTTTATAGCTGAGGTGGATGATTCTTTTGGGTGCATGTGTGTTCAGTTGCAGCAGATCAAAAGCAAATCAAATCAGAAATCTGATTGAGTGGCTTTTTAACATAGAGGAAATCATTCCATTTATACCGTAGTTTTGTCACATTTAAAGGGAAAGATGTTCCTTGTCCAAAATTAAAAAGCTCTTTTTTTTTTCAAGCTTGCAGTTTGGTGGGGATTTTGGGTTCTCATTGTAATGACGCAGCCCTGGTCTGGTATCGAATCACGACCATACCAATGCCAAATGTGGCTGGTTGTGCCCAGAGGGGGGAGGGTTTCAGTCTGCAGGGTTTCCCCTGCTTCATTCCATATCTCCTCTGGTCGATTCGGCACCTGAGGTCTGCCTGCACCACATGCGCAAGTATATTTCTCTGATGCAATGACTGTGCAGCTCAACTGATGGACTGTAAAGCGACTGGCAACACACACTTAGGAGGAGAAAATATGCTGTTCTCCTGAGTTCATGGAGGACTTGGGATGGGTCTACGAATACAACTTGGGAATTCAAAATTGCGAAGCGAGAAAATTGGGGATAACAATTGATTCGAAGAAAAAGGAAACCACATGTCTGTTTGGAGGCTATGAAGCCTTGATAGACTGTACAGGAACAATGCTCTGATCACTGACCTTGGTTCATAACATAAAGTGTGCTCTGTAGATTGTCACACTGTGGTACAATTAAAAAAATTATATTATGCATAATAAATCAATCTGAGGAAAGACACAAAATAACTTTTATTTCAAACAATGATTAAACAAATACTGCAACTGTGTTGCTAAAATGCATGGAAATAGATAAATAATAAATAAAATAAAATACAAAAAATAAATACACCCATGGGGGGGGGAACTAAAAAAACAATTGATTGATGTCCGTGAGGGGACGTCTCTAATGGAGCCTGCTTGACAGTGATTGTGAAAGCCCATTTAACAACTGATGTTTTGTTATGATTGGACTTGTCATTCTTCCTTTACTGATTAAAAAGAGAGGGGGGAAAAAACTAAATGCGCTTCACGTCCTTTGTACATTTTTTTTTTTTGCCTGAGCAAAAGCGATGGGTGCATATTATTTTGTCAATCCTGAGGAAACTGTGACATTCAGGGGGACGCCAAGACAAGCTCTGCCCTTTTTCCCTCAGAAAAGTGACTTTCCCAAGGAAGTTTGTTCGAAAGGTCCTTTTTTTAATGGCAGATCCAAGAAAGACCACATTGTATGATTCATTTTATGTACACTGCAATTGTCCTTTTGTGTCAGTGTCCAAAAACATAATCAGAAATGCTGTTGGTTGCATGCACTATGCACCCTAAAAGAATGAATTATGCCATAGGCGTAATGAATGGGGGGGGGGGTATGTCCCCCCCAATAATCAAAACAGTCATACCTGCCCCCCCCAATCATTTGTAGATATAAAACATTCCCTTTTATTATGCCCCCAATATTTAATATGTGGTTACAATGACATTAGCCAGCACTGCAGCAGCATCTTGGTCATCGTTGCTGTACTATGATTGTTAGCAAGGAGCTAACAGACTAATTGTTAAAACGTTGAATATTTCTGAAAGTATTTATCAGAAATGTATAAAAAGCACAAGCTGCATTCAGAAGCATAAACCAAATGCATAGTATGTGAAGTCTGGCAGCTATATGTTACATACCTTGGTTAAAATACGTTTTTTTTTTTTAATGGGAGGAATGTTCTATTACAACGTGCCAGCCTTACGATTTCGGCAAGTTGGGCTTTCAGCAATAATAATAATAATAATAATGAGGGTTCAATCTGTTGTTCACAAAGAATACATATGTATTTTCAATTCAAGATCAATCTTGGTAATCCATGACGCATCTCAAATGTGCAAAACAGCTTATGACAACCACCTTGCACCAATCATGACAGTCATAATGCATTAACTCCACTCCTAACAGCTTACCATACTAACCTAACCAGCTAATGTAGATAGTTAGCTTACAAAGAAGACAACCTTAACCAACCATGATAATTTGCTGTATTTTAAAGCCTTAAATAGTGGTTATATAGGTATCTTGTTAATTAGCTAATTAGCTACAAATAGATTATTAGCTCACCAAAATAGCTTATAAAAAATCATGGCGGGCACATTTCACTCATCAAAGCTAGCTAGCTAGCAAACCTAAACTGTTGTGCAAATATCTCCAGTAAAAGGTGTTTAGTACTTCAATAGCTTACCTTATATAGAGTCATGATGAGCACACTTATCTAAGGACATGCGTTTTTCACCACCTCTCTGAAGAAGCTGCAGTTCCTTTCTGATACTCCTTTCTCGAGGCACTCTATTTTCAGCGATTGGTGGCAATTACTCAAATTAACATGACAAATTATACAACTAAGTGCCAATCTGAGTGTCAGTGCAAGGGCGCAAGTCTACAGATTGATGTTGTTTCAAAGAGGGGGATTCCTCTTATGGTCAAGCTTTTACACCTCTACGACAAGTTCTGAAATGGAAAACAACAAATGATCTGACAATGATTAAATTCAACACCAATATATAAAATATTGTGCCTTTAACTGAATTTGAAAAATTAAGGAATCCCATCAATAAACAATTTTGATTTATGATTATAGTAGCTAGCTAGTTTGCAAACTGCTAAATTGTTATCCATAAACATATACAGAAAAACGTCTGGTAATCATAAAATGACCAACTTACAATTGTAACTTTTTTCAGTATACTACTATGCTTTATTCTCTTAAACAAAATGTACATATTTATAGAAATCATGAAATCAGAGAGGCAAACTTGTCATGTTTCCTGCTTATGTGCCCTGTCATAATAATAGTCAGTTCATGTAATCAGTTCCACCAGCTATGCGTAAACTCGTTACTAAGCCCCTAGACGTGTTACACACAGACATTACAAATGAATAATGATAAATAATAATACCTACTTGCCTACTTGCATAATTTTCATTACAAAGTGCCAATCACTGACTGTCTTTTTTAACCAAAGTTTCTGTGTGGTTCTGCATGGTTCACTTTGGTAGAGTATGATAATTGGCATATATATAACAACGATTAAGGTTGTGGGTTTGATACCTATTGGGACCACATATATTGGAAAAAGTCTGTCTTTAAGTCGAATTTGTATGTAAGTCGGAACAGGTACATACAGTTCTTATTAATCGTCACTTAGTCAAATGTTTGTCTTAGTGTAGTATTTATTTTTACCTTTCTGTGCATATAAAACACTTAAGAAAAACTTCCAAATACAATAAAACATCTTAAACATAACATTCAGTACATAATACTGTAATAATAACAATACTGTAATATTAATAATAATAATAATAATAATACAGTAATAATAAAAGTAACTATGTACATACAGTACTGTAAAAAAACAAAGAAAGGCTTCTAGCCTTTTCTTCCACTAAAGAAAGGCTAATAGGCATATTATGCTGATTTTGGTCTTCTATCCAAATTATCAATAGCCTTTCCATCTCAATAATTAAACCACTGCGTTGCTTGGTAATAATCATGGCATTCATCGGGGCATGGCCTTTCACATGCTCCATTATTCTCCCTTTGTCTTTTAAAATTGTTTAAAAAAAAACGATTGTTGACTGGCTGTAGCCTAATGTTTCCCAATGGCTGATGGCGTCTCACCTCTCCGATCTCTTTATTATTTCAACTTTACTTTCCATGGTGATTTTTTTCCTTTTCTTTGATGCATCACCAGCAGTTGCATCGGATTTACGCTTTGGAGGCATCGTTGTAAGGGTAAGAGAAAGAGAAAAACGGGACCATGATCTGACTTCAAATAACTGATGGTGATCTCTGTTCCTTGAGCCGACGAACCACTGAAACCGCGCAATGTTTTCATGAGCATCACAAAGTAGTGCGTGCGTTCATTATTACGAACCATTGTATTTAACTCAATTTTTTAACATAATAGGCCTTATGGCAGTCCGTTTGTAAGTACAAGTTGTCCGTAAACGGATGTTCGTAACCCGGGGACTGCCTGTATTCAGTCACTATCTAGTGACAGCGCATGATCTGAGATGCACACTATTAATGTTATTTTATTGAACTGTCATTAAAATATAATTGTAATTGTATATCTCTATACCTGTAAAAAGCTGCCTCAGTTCTTCCTCTCTCTGTCCATCCATCTATCCATCCCTTCATCCAGTTGATGATGTCACTGAAGCTTTACTACTGCACGGCTATTACAATTCTCTGAATAATTATATAATACTTTACTAAACTAAATATTCTATATCTCTATACAAGTATAACTACTAGGCTACCCTCCTAAATCCTCCCTCTGTCTATCCATCCATCTCTCCCTTCATCCCTTCATCCAAGCTGATGTCATTTATATCATACTACTGCAAGTCTATTATAATTTTGAATTACAATACTTTACAAAGTATTGTATTAAAACGAATAGTATTCTGAAAAAAACCAGGCCAATTAAATGTTGTTTTTCAAACTTCCTAATCTAGTTATTATTATTATGAACTCGGTTTTTGATGATGTTCAGAGATTATGCAGTCCTGATGGTAGTTGATAGTTCATTATACTGAGAGGCCAGTGAAGCAAATAAAGGGCTGTTGTAAGGTTTGTGTCCATACAGGGGAGGACTAAATTAGATTACCATGGCAAGCTTTTGCAGATGTGTAAGGACTGGTCATTGACTACCTGACTGCCAGGTACACTACCAGTGGGGTAATGAATTTGATGTCCGCAGCATAGTATGCGCAGTGTGATGAGCATTTAGCCATCCCAAAGTGGTTTCTTTTCATATAATAACACTGCCCAGGGTGGTTTATGTAGGATCCCACTCAAACACACCAAATGGCGGAAGTGTCCAAGCAGTGAAGGATAGGATTTAGTCTTACCTTTGTGATACTGGAATGAGATTAAATGAATTGTTATTTAACTTTAGTTCTTTAGTTGTCTGACTCCAATTAATTTGTTTGACTTCAATTAATATTAACCATTTCTCTTTTAACAGTTACTTATAGAATGGTATAATATGCAAATGAGAGACTGAAGTCTCATCTCTCGTAGTGTGGCTCTATACATGTTGCTATCGCTGTATGAGACACGGACATGCCTTTGGCCTGTGTTTAGCCTACTAAGGATACAATTATGTATCTTGCAACGGCACTAGTGTTTAGGCAAGTGACTACAGAGTGCACCAACCCAAAGTTCTATGTGTGTGCTCTTAACAGTAATCTTAAAACCACAATGTGTAACTGCAATAGTTAAAATCTGTGAGAAAAGTTGAGTTATTAATATTTTTATTAGCCGGAATTCCAACAATTGTTACACAGACGTTAAACAGAAGTTGAATAATACAACTGCCGAATGTCAACACGGCTATACACGAATATCGCGCAGGAGGTTGTATAAACGAATCTCCCCAAAGCATACGGCTTTCCCCCCTATATCCCCACACATCTAAGGAAATCCTAAAACTCCAAATAAGGACACAATCACAGAAAAATGGCACTACTCCCTGTGTCGTTTCTGTAAGCGTATCGACACACTACGGTAATTATTAGTTTTACAAATGGACGCTGACGTGTCATTTGCATTTCCCACCGTTCGCTTTTGTGTTTGAGATCTTTATTAAGCACCCACTGTAGCACATCATCAATGACACCAACCCATTGCTCATGACATTAGCTTTCCAACAACACCAAACATGACTATACTGTATATGAAAATGCTGAAGTTACAGTACACCATATTCAATTCAGTAATTTGGTCAACAGTCCTGAGAACAGCCCTTTCTATGTCCTGTTTTACCAGAGTCAGCAGGACTGTGTTTATTAGTGTGGGGGCTGTAAGGCATTTGGGGCAATACCACTGTTTACTCATTCCACCTGCTGGCTCCCTGCTGGCACCGTAAACACAGTTTGCATTCTTGTGGGTTATTTTGGGGCATGGTTCTGTGAACCACCCTACATTTATCATGCTTATAACAGGGTCACTTGCCATAGGAATAAATATACACATTATTTAAACATCCACTGCATTATATAGTCCCCCTTTTAACTGGAAATTGAAATAAGAAAACATTATCTAGAATCTGATAAGTCTCTGTTTCTGACTTAGTGAGTGATGGAAAATCTTGTAAGACATGCCATCTTACAGTGGCCCTATTACATTAACCATATGGAGGGTGGCAATATGTATATGGGGAGGTCTATCCTTGTCAACTGTCAGCTATTTAAATCTGACCAATCTGACTGTATCCACCATTTTATATTTTATTTTGTGATCCTAGGGTTTGAACTTTTCTCTTTCTCCAGCATTACGGTAAAAATGTTGAGCCAAACACCCACAAAGGATGGCGGGAAAGGTGCAATGTAACATTGTTTCTAGAATATAGCATAAGTAAGAGCAGAGACATTTATTTACTCATTCACCCTTTTACAAATAATTTAAAGACAATTTCAGGAATACCTGTATCTACAGACATCAGAATTATATATATATATATTCTATAGAGCATACATATTATTTACTAGAACTTGAAATAAAAATGATATGAAACGATGCAGGATTTCTAATAACCAATTTGTCATCAGCTAGCAGTCAGTATAAAAATGCAGTTTTGAATTTATATAATTATACATATATGGTCAGGAGGGTATAGAATGAATCGTTTTACAGTTTTACTTTCAGATGCTCTGTGGCCTTCTCCTATCACAAGTTTTCATTTCTATTCTTTATTCTTATTCTAATACTCTTTCCCCAGTTGGACCATGGCCGGTGTATTTTTCCCACTTTAAGTTGTAGGAAAGTTTTTCTGTTGCACGCCACCTAACGTCATGTCATATTTTCTTTACATCATTGGTTGTTTATTTTCTTTTGTGATGTCACTCCAAATTTCTTTCTTCTCCACTGGTGTTGTTTTCCTATGCAGTAATTGGACATTGTGATGCTGTACCTCTATTTTTTTATTTTCTTGTTGTTCCCTTGTTACTTGTACCTGGTTGCTGCATATCCATTTATTGGTGTGACCTGGAAGTGTGAGGGTGCCATGTTGTTTCTGACCTTTTTTATGGGTGTATCTTACCACAAACTGAGGCTGAGGGCATTTCATTTCTTTGATTGTGTCATTAGAACCACTCTTCGTAAATTGGCTGTTAAAGTGTTGCTATTTGTGACTGCAAAACACAGTAGCTGTAACACAGTAGTGACTGTAATTGTGCTGCGACTATCTTAGTAAATCTGGCCATTGCAATTATTTCTGTGGGAGACCCTGAAAAGTGGCAAACTCTCAGTGCTGTATACATGTATATGGGGTGTGGGGTATGCCCCGCCAAATCGTAACTTGGCAGATGGCATACCTGCCATCCCTATTGACAGATTTTTCAATAAAATCCTAGGATAAAGGTCCTGCATACAGCCAGAGGACTACACGTCAAAGATTTTGAGAAGCAGTAAAAGTGAGAGAATGACAGGTATGTGTGTCTCTAGGCCTGCCATGTGTACTCTGCAGAGATTAGCTCTACAGGGGATGTCCTTGTTATCAGGCAGCACTTTTGTTCCCTGCCAGTGCCTACAGCCTCCCATTCACATGGACACAGGCGGACATGTGTGATAGGCACCTTACATTATTTTTCTTTATCAATTTGTGAATACATAAATGATCATTCACAGGCTTTTAGAGAGCACCTGAGGCTATTTTCAGAAAAGTGATCAGAAGTGTATCTTTCCATTATTTGCTTCTGTTTATTTATGAATGTATCTCATTTAAGCTTGGCATTAATCTGATATGTTTGGGGGAAAAGGAGTCAGATTGAAAGTGGTCAGATGGACATACAGGTAATTGCCAAAGTAAAGGAAACACCAACATAAAGTGTCTTAATAGGACGTTGGGCCACCACACACCACCAGAATATGCGCCTTCAATGCGCCTTGACATAGATTCTACAAGTGTCTGGAACTCTATAGGAGGGATAAAATACCATTCTTCCATGAAGAAATGTGACGTTTTGTTGATGGTGGTGGAAAAGGCTGTCTTAGGCACTGCTCCAGAATCTCCCATTAGTGTTCAATTAGGTTGAGATCTGGTGACTGAGATGGTCATGGCATATGGTTTACATAATTTTCATGCTCATCAAACCATTCGGTGACCACTCGTGCCCTGTGGATGGGGGGCATTGTCATCCTGGAAGAGACCACTCCAATCAGGATAGAAATGCTTTACCTTTAGGATGAAGGTGATTACTCAGAATGGCTTTGCATTTATTGGTGTTTACCTTGCCCTCTAAGGGGTTGAGTAGACCTAAATTATACCAGGAAAAAGCACCCCACATCATAACAGAGCCACCAGAACCCTTCATTTACAATACAGTTACCCGTACTGTATCAAGCAAAAATGTCAAGTCAGTTCCCATTACCAGACAAACCAGACCGATTTACAAATGTTTGGTACAGCATGTACAACCAAATACCTTCCCTGAGTTATTTTGTATCATTGAACCATCTGAGATGGCTTTTAAGATATGAACTATATTAAGACAATTTATTACCTTTGTTCATACAATGATTTACAAGACGTGACAATCTACAATAACTCCAGGAGCAACATTGTGTTATACAATCAGATTTTATCAGGCTTAGTTGCAACTGCTTAGCTCAGAGATTTGACTCGTCAGCTAAGTGGACAGTGACTGCTCTACCTGGCTTTTACTGCTTGACGCCCAGTAGCCGTGTCTCATTCGAAGACTGCAGCGCAGCGGTTCTGCACGCCAATAAAATAATTATAAAAGTGATTAACTGGGCCTCCTAATTAAAGATCAATGGGGTGTCTTTTTAAAGTGATTTGTTAAATGGATTAGCGGGTAGACCCTGTCCATAAACGGCATTGAGCAATGTCACAGCAACGGATGTAATTTCGATCACCCCTGTTATGCCTTAAACACATATTATCAACGGAGGGTAAAAAAAGAGAAATCTACACGTCTCTCCAAATGCACAAAGGCAACAGGCAAGAGTTTAAATACGCAAGCATCCAAAGGAGAGTTATGTCTTAAAATGCTGTCAGAGAGTGAACACTTTGTCTTAGTAACCTAATCATCATTTGCGGGGGAATGTAAATTATGCTGGTCAATACTTGTTAGTCGGGCATGGTAATAAATTATGTAGGGTTTGGTTTTACAGTTAAGGGCAGGAATGTTTAAACTGCACATGTCATTTTAATGTAATGTTTTAATCATGGCAGGGGGATGTTAAGGGCTTAGGCGAGCACATTTGTGATACATTTCTCGATATTTCAGAGATTTGTGTGGGGCAGTAAGCCACAGAGAGCCCTCCTTTATTATTATTATTATTCTTCGTATCAAACGTGCTAGGGTGATATTCATCCCATACTTTGTAGCCACCACAGGGCACATTTATATATTTCTTTTTAAAATTAAAAAGACAAATGCCATACATGAGGCAATAAAAGGCTTTGATGTGGAATAATTCGGGAGCCGCATTGTATACTTTTTATCCTGTTGTAAAACCTTTGTGTGGCAGCCTCGGTTCTGCGTGTGCAGAGGGGCCCGAATAAAAGATGGCTGAGGCAGAAGTTGGATGCTAATACTGAGATTGGCCAGAGATTACACCAGGTTCAGGGAGATTCAGTCATAAGATTTAAGTCTGTGCTTTCTCCACTGGTAACCATGCCAACTACACTGGGAAACTATTGAATTGCTGTGCATTCCAAAACAGGGACCTGCAAAAGTCAAAATGCTAGCCTATTGGCAAAAACATGTTAAGCCTCTCATCAGTTTTCAAACTTACCATACGCATGTGACAAAATGCATTGCTCAGCGAGGATTTTGACCTGAAGCTAATTTTCATATATATATTGATCTCCCACTTTTGACATTTTGATATTAAAATGTTCTGAACGGGCATATTCAAAATTACGGTTTTGTTTAACAGCTGAACCCAAATCCCCTATGGAAAACAATAAAAAAAGTTGCTGTACTCGAATGTTCAAAGCTGTTATGCTTTTACGGTTAGAACTGACCAGAATGAATGCAAAACTGAGAGACGGATAATATCTCTGCTAGAAGAAGAAAAAAACACCTCAAAATTCCACTTCCTTTGCTTCTACGGGTCACTATGAATTTTTACATTCAATTACCAGATATGGGCCACACCAGTGATGTAAGAGCTCAGACAACATTTACACTCTGGAGAAGGGGTTGCCCTTGAAGACAGGCCCCCCAAAAGAGGGGGAGTGGTTCACATGAAAAGCAAGCCCATCCAGGTCTTTTTTTCTCTCTCTCTTTTTATTTCTCGTTTTGAAGAGAAAAACAAAACAAAAACAAAATTGTGCTGGAGGTGGCTTGCCAGGGTATTATTTTACATAGGCCTGTGTTTAGCTGACAAGGGGTCCGCGCTCTCTTTCTCTCCTCCATCAAAAAGCCAGGCAACAGATGTCAAGCTTTAGAATTTTTTCACAGAACATGACCTCCTGGGTCAGGGCCTATACATCCTGCCCAGGCCCCAAGCTGTGCTGAAGCGCGGTCTGTGTGGAGAGTTTCCCCGGGCAGGAGGGCCAGAGTGGCCAACGATCTCAGGGCGACTGCTCTGGATGTGACTGAAACGATTCCATCCCTCTCTGTGTCTTTACGGGCCTCGCCACGGTTCTCGACGAGGGGTCATGCAACGTTTTTTCCGAGGCAGCGGCATGAAAACGTTTTCCCTCCACGGAAAAGAAACATCAATAGGTGGGAATTAGCAGAACCGAGACAAAGGTTGAGGCAGAATTAATGAACTTTCAGTTAAACTTCTTATCCCTGTATTGACAGCAGGTCCTGGGGGGCTGGGGGTGGGGGTTGCTTCTGAGAAAAAGAGTTTCCCAAAAAGAGAAGAGAGTCTTATCTCTAAGACAGGTTGTAAGAGCAGCCGTAGAACAAGGCACTAACCGTAGCACTGAAAAATCTATAAATGACCAACTGCACAGTTCTCTCGACCTTGTTTTGTAAAACACTGTTATATAAAGAAAGAAATCTGTACCCACACATCCAGGCTAAGGCAGGCCAGGAACAGAGGGTGATTGACTTCCATGCTCGTGCGGTGTAAGGAAAGGTTGTGAAGGAAGTTTCTCTTATTGGATATGGACTGATTTACTACATTTTCTGAACTATGCTGAACCCGGACAACTTTCATTCCACTGAAGACAGCGTTATATATGTTCTCTGTAGTTTACAATGACAGGAATCCTCTTCAAATAACCTTAAAGTCCTACAGAGATTTTGACATAGTGCTGTTGCCCCTGGTACCACATATATTATATATATATTTATATATATATATATATATATAAATATATATATATATATATATATACTGTATATATATGCACACTGTATATATTATGCAATAGCAAATATTTAAGGAAATCAAATTGATTCTTAATGAAATAATACAAATATAATTTTGATTTAATTCAGTATAAGTGATCTGTTTAATACCATCCACAGCAATCTCACTTCAGTTTTAATTAACTTAATCATGATCCTATGGGAACCCTGGTCAGAAGTATGGGGCTTAACACACTATATTATTACATTTAGCTTTTTTGGAAATAATCCTCATTTCTATTTCTAGTATAAATATGCCCCGATACCTTGATACCTGATATCAAGCGACCATGTCATTCTCCCGAACTTCAAAGTCTGTTCAAGCAAAATCTTTTGTTGTATATTCAATTGCTGAACACAGAAAACATATTTCGCTTTATGCTTGTAAAGAGGAGTAAATTCCCTGACCTCCTTTTAATTAAAAAATACAGGGAAGAAGAGCAATGCGTTACACGTGTTGTGTGATCCTTTGCCCATTGCCACATATTAAGACTTTTTAAATGAATAAATTAATGCGTGCCGGATCGAGGCAGCCAAATCCTCCTTTGTGATTAAGAGGACTCCATCAGATTTGCTGGCTTTTTTGTTGAGGCTTGTTGCAAAGAATTGAAATGGCTTTCTTTGGATTTTTTGCTCCCCCACCTCCTCCACCCCCTTTCAGCACCCCCTTCCTTTTCCTTATTCATCATTTGTGGGGTGGGGGTGTTTGGATCGCCCAAAATAACAGTAGTATCTCTTGTTGCAGGCTATGCTCTGACGTTTAGCAGGTTCCGGTTAACAGTAAGAAGAAATAAGAATAAGAAATATGTTTTTGTATATAAGTTTTATTAGCAGTTTACAGTACAGCTGGATTTATAAAGTATTCATAATTAGTTCATCGTCTTAGTTTCCAAGTGAGGTGTTAATGTAATTGCTTTTTTTTTTACAATTCTCTGGGTTGTGGCATTGAAATCATGTGTAACTACCTATACATATATCAATGGGTAATTAGATTGATGTTAAATAGGTGGTAATACTTTAACTGCAAATTCTGATATGTATGTTACTCTATATAACATTTTTCTGCATTTTTTAAATTTGATTTAAAGCTCTGTAAAAGTGAGGACAGGACAAATAATCTACATACAAAATTGTAGTAAAATTTTACAAATACTATAAACAAAAGCATAACTAAAGTAAGCTTGAATGAAACAGCTATAACAATGGGAATATGGTATTTGGAAATGGAAAACAAGAAATATAATCACTTCCTACATGGATTCATGCAGGTTGACAATTCTGTAGTGTGTTCATGCATGTGTGCATAGGTGTGACGGTGTGTCCCGTGTCCATGCATGCATGCATGCGTGCTCGTGAATGCGTGGAGGCTGGGATTAACACTTACTTTTGCAACAAAACAAAAAAAGCTGCCGATTAACAAAGACTTTTCCCCTCTTCTTCTGTTGTCTCCTTACTCCCACCGACTCGGTGACTGACAGATGTCACTGACAAATGAACGTGGGCGCCGTCCTCACGCGCTAACAAAACTATTGAACTATAAGCTAGCCCCCCGAGCAAATTCAATTACGCAAAGAAAGAAAGACGCAAGTGATTACCTGTCCTGGCGTTCAATTGCGGTGCGTGCTGGCGGTTCATGCGGGTGGGGGGTAGGGGGGTGGGGTCCTCAGACCAGCAGCCGCAGAGCAGTGCGGAGCTGTCAACTTTGCTGGGTGGTTGTCAGTCAGCCACTGCCCCTGCTGTGGAGTGCGCCCCATCCTGCATTAACATCCCGCTGGGATAATTCTTTCTTATCCTGCTTATTTCTCCTGCCATGGAGAAGGGCTGCCACTGCATAGCTGCGCTTCATCTTCTTAATTGAGTCATTTATTCTATTTAAATGTGACGCTCTTTTGAAATGTACATGGGTGGGTTGGGGGGGTGGCAATAGTGGGAGTGGTGGTGGTGGTCCTCTGGGGGGGTTGGGGGGGATTGTGGTACCAGGGGCAAACTGAAGAGGGTACAGGCAGGCGCCTTTAATACGGGGGGTGAGGAGTGGAGGTGTGGGGGGGAGGAGTGCGCCTTGATGTGTCAGTTGGGGGTCACTGTTATGAGCTTAAGGGGACAGGGACTGGCGGACGTCAGTCTTTATGCGCCAAGGTGAGAGTGATGTCCAGCTAATTATACATCAATGCCGAGGCATTCTGCTTCAGCGGTTCCGCCCGTGATGAGCTGACAGAAGAAAGTTAAAGATGCCATTTGGAAGAAGGAGGGAAAAAACGAATGGCTTTGGTCATAATGCTTAATCCTCCGCTGTGTTGGAGCCTTCTTTCAGCCCTCTTTTCCATGTGAAATTTCGCCCGCCGCTTCGAGTAAGACGCCCCGGTAAGCCTTAGTGTAGCAGAGGCGATGGTAGCGAAAATTTCTGCTTCAACAGTTTACCTTTTGTTATGCGTCTACGATGCAGAATTATTCAAATCCCTCTGCCGGTGCCTTTGTATCCGCGACTGTGGTGTAAATGAAAGCAAGGCTTGGCGTTGGGTTCCCCGGGAGGAGCGGAGGGAGAGTTAAATCAGACTACACACCGCCACCTTGAAGCGGAAGCCATTTGTCCTGTGCGGGCCGCCGGGCATCTGCTCAGCTCTGCACAGGGACCCTGAGGAAGAGGCATCGCTGCTAAACTTCTCTCTCCTACTGGTTATGCATGTGAAATCACGAGGCCGCACTCTATTCAAAGGTGTGCTTTACATCCACTTGCAGGACCAGTGCAGTGTTCCTGGTGTTGGTGTGTTTTGTTTTGTCAGGATTAAGTGTAGAATTTGACTGATATCTGCCATAAACTGAACAGTTGGACTTAAGTCTTTGCTGCCGTTTGGGATTGCACATGTCCATTGAACACAAAGGGTTAAATGCCATGCGCCCACGTGTCAAGAGGAATTCTAGAAGACAATGTCCTCTCTACGGAAAAGGGAAGGAAAGGGCCATAGGTTTTCAGCATCAGCCACCCATAGGAGCGAAAATAAATCACTCAGGCCTGCTCGGCATGCATTAACTATCAGATCCGTATCTTGGCCCTTTGTCTCTGCGTATCGGGAAACAGAGCGTGAATGCGTTCGGACAGCCAGAACCAGATGATCGGGTCAAAGGGGCCTGGGTGACCAGATTGGATGATTCTGGGCCAACGTGAGCCCACTGCTCCTCGGGTACCTTGAACTCCCAACCTGCTGTCATGACAATGAGCGCTACATCCCACCAACAGCACGAACCAGGCGCCAGGCAAGGGAACAATCGGGCCTAAAGCTGGAAGCAAGAGGGTTATGTTTCGCAGAGGTTATCACGCTGGTTATCTTCCGCTTCTTAACATAATTACACATAATCGCCCTGTCTCGTAGAGCACAGTGCAGGGACGGAGGGGAGGATAAACCAAAAACACATCGTGTTTACGCTGGATTATTCATAATGCTGCCTTTTTCTCTAGAATTGCTCTTGACACATATGTGCCCTTAAAGCCACGAGGTGTTATGGATGCTGTTGGAAATGGAGGCTATAGTTCAGCAGTATAGCAGAGCTCGCTTCCCCACGTCCAAGCCCAGCTCTCAGCAGGACTGCATATGGCAGCGTCCATGGCCATCTCTAGAGATTTGGCCTGGATAGAGGCGACTCTTAATGGTTGTGCAAAGGGCAGCAAATAGCTGGAGTTGACAGTGAATGCCCTGGGAGGAAGGGAGAAAAAAAATGTGAAGAGTGCCCAAAGTACGTTATGGCTAATGACACGGAGACTTTCCGCTCTGGGAGACAAGGCACTCCATTAATTAGGCAGGGAGCTGATGTCATCGTGCGCCTTTCTTGTGGCGAGAGTCGAAAACTGGTGGAGATATTCCTCCTCCGGCATTATCAGTGGAGGACAAGGTGCTGGCCACTTCAGAATTAACGTCTGAGTGATTTGTGTTCTTCGAGTTTAATGAGGTTTATTTCTTTATTTATTTAGAGTCGCCCCTGATGCCATTTGAGTTCCGCCGCAGAGCAAGGCCGTTTTACAGGAAGTGCACCATGGAAGAGAATGCACTTAGCGGTAAACAAGAGAAAATAATCTGAAGTGGACTGACGCTGGTCTGGGAGACATCTTGTCACCGCACCAACGGTACTCCTGATACGCGTGCTGCGCCAGGTGACTCTGTAATTCGTGCATTTAACCTTTTCCAACCAGCCACGTCTAATGCAGAGCACCCTACACTTGGAAATAAAGGATCTGGACCATGATGAAATGTGAGCTTTTGAAAGGCGAAAATGTCTGACCTTGCCTCCCATTTAATAGTCACCACTCGCAAATGGAGAGGTCAATGCTAATTCCGCCCACTTTTACATACCCGGCACGAACAATGGCCTCTCCACTCTCTCTCTCAGGCACCTCCGAGCTCTATGAGTCCCTGGCCTCTCTGTCACTCTCTCTGTGCATCAAGGTCTCATATCCATTCTCCACTTACGCACTTATTCCCTCCTCTTGGCCTCTCCAAGCCATGACTGCCGGAATTAGGGAGCAATTAATGTCAGCGCTGATGGCAGTGGTTATGTTAAACTGACTTCTGTCTCCCAAATTTAAGCACATTTATTCCATTATTCATTAACTTAGGGGGCTAAAATTACTGTCAGATGAAGAAATCACTGTCAGGTAAAATGGCTGGGCTGTCCAGACTATAAGGCTTGGTCTTATTCTCTTCCCATCCACTCCTGCCACCGCAGAAACAAACACGTGTTGGTTCATATATCGGACTAAAGTCTATACATTCACATACCTTCAACTATGTATTGTCATCAATAATATAAATACATCTGTCCAACATTTGTACTCTTTTTTATGGACACCAGTGGACTGTGCATACCTTTTCAAAATATCCTGGAGGATTGGAAATTCCCTTCTATGGTAAGGCCAGGTGGCATTTTTAATTTTCAGGAGACCTATAGATACCTATTGTAAGACCACAGGTTGCCTGAATTTGACATGTTTATAGTGTAGTTACAGCTGACATAAAAACAATGACTAATTAACACAAAGAAGGAAAAGAAACATGGATTCAATTCAATGCTATTATAAAATTGACCTTTCCTATACATTTCCAAAAACATTTTAAGTGTCCAATACATGCACTTCTGATGTACATTTCAGTCATAGATTGTTTTTAACCCAGTTGCCAAACATGCCCTGTGGGTCTAATGGCAGCAACAATGCACCAGATGATTGTAGCGAAGTCTGGAGGTTGTACTCATTTTCAAATCTATATTCATATCCCTGAACATGAAGCTCTGTACTGTGCACAGTGCTCATTCTGAAATATTGCAGTCCAAGTTGGTTTGGATGTCTGAGGGCTCCTATGGGTATAGTTTGGCTGCCGTTGTGTCCACTTTGAATGCATCCTGTGGCCAAATTTTACAAGCACTGGTTAACAGAAAAGTGAAAAAAGGAGAAAAACGGATTTAATTACTAGCGGGTAAAACAATGAGCGAAACCATTGTGGTTTTGTTTCCCCCTGCCCTCATCCTGTTTTTTCCTTTTCCTCTCCACTCAGCTTTCGGTGAGCTTTGGGTCGCACACGTTTGCGGCTGACCAAGGCCAAGATGGTAACGCCGAGCTCAGACACAAGCCAATCGTTTTCAGGCAAATCAGAATAGCAAATCCATTAAAAAGAGAGGGGACTATAGAGTGGTGCTGAGCTGGAAGCCACTCATTAAGGTGAAATGTGCCAAGGCCTGTGTGCACAAAAGGCTCTAATGTGCCTGTCGCCAAGTCCTCTTTGTGTGCTCCTGATGTCACTCCTTATGATGCAGAACCCAGAGAGGAGTGCACTTGTGTTGGGGTCTGGGGGATCTCTCTGTTCGGACCAGGAAGGTTTTATATTCTTTTTGTCTTGCCTTTTAGTGTAATTCTTCCAGATTGCTACAGCAGGGGGCAGCCTGGCATCCGCATGAATTCCTGGCGATGGTGGCGGCTGCTGGCTTCTTCAAATGCCCGCTTTTTAGGCTGTGCATGTGTGTGTGAGAGAGTGTGTGTGTGTGTTTTTTGTCTTCTCTTGGACGAGATTCATGCCAGCCGCGGAAGCTGAGGAATACCTTATGGAACCTACTTCAAAATAGTACAGTTCTAAACCCTTCCAAATGAACACATATCTGGGCAGGATGCAGTTTAGTAAGGATGAGAGTGGGGATTTACAGAACAATGCCTTGTAAGTGCTGGAAACAGGGAGTGCTCGCGTTCCTGCCGGCAGCCAAACATGCATTGTAAATATACTTTAATTTTTGCCCGTTTATTGATGGAAATAAGGTGTTCATATTTAGATAATATAATCTAAAACATAAATAATAATATCATATTAACTTTTGTGTAAGGTGGTAAGCGCAACAGTCACATGTCAAAATGGAATATAAAAAGAAATGAATAAACCACACACTTGTTACCATGCTACAGATTCCCAGGTTTTATGTAAGAATTATGGCGTTATTACAAAAAAAAAAAAAATGTATATATACAGTATATATGTATATGGGTTCTATTTATATTACCAATGCAGGAAATATGTAACACAGTGGGCAGCTGCCTTTTGGCGGTTCATTTGTGCAGGAGAAAATCACCAGTATGAGGGAGAGAAATTTGTAAAGAGGGACACATTTAATATTAATCAGGCTTACCTCCTTACACTGTCTGGGCTAATTTGAGTTGTGGGAGCAGCAGGGAAAAGGAGAAAAGAAGATCATGTCATTGTATATCCTGTGTGTGTGTGTGTGTGCCAGGAAACTCAGGGAGCATGTGACATTGTCACTGTACGCTTCATGCTCGCTTAAGCAATAAGAGAAAGGAAGGTGGGAGTTTATCATCCATTTTGTCCCCAAGTGATTGTGGCAGGGAGAAAAATGTGAAAGAGTTTTCTTTGATGACACAAATTAGTGACAGACTGACTTTTCTTACTTTAATACGGGTAATGGATTAGGGGTGATGTGACGTTGAAGCCCCAGCTGAAATATTATATTCATGAATCTTATTGTTTTAGGAAGTTGTTGCCACAAGCGCAAAAACAAATCAAGTTAAATTGTTTTAAATGTTTTACAGAGCTATCCTTTTCTGATTGTCAGATGCATTGAAATACATTAATCAGTGAGTAGAAAATGAGTATCGTTGTATAGCGATATATCATATATGTGTTGCATATTTGTTGTTTATGCTGTTACCTGGCCAGGACTTGAAAAGAGACATTTCTAACTTTTTTTTTTATCTCAATGGGACTCACCTGAAGAATTATAAAATAAATAAATAGTTATTTGGAATAACTTTTACCTGCACTTCCACTTCCACTTGCACGATACCTTCCGGTGATATTCTTAAATAAATTCCAGTACCTTTGCTGAAGCTATTTCTGCAACTACCAATCCTGCTACTATCACTACAGTAGATGCTGCTACTACTACTATTACTACTAATATTATTATTTCATCTATTTCTTCTACATATTGCACAGACCACTAGCAAGATTAATTATACAAGACAGGTGACCACATTGGTTGTTGAGCTAGGCGATGACTTCTGACTGAGCAAAATTCCATGCTTTCTTTACCTTGTACCCATACACATATTTCAGATGTATTGTACTCCCTATCTCAACCTGAAATATGTTACTGTCAGATTGATTCATGACTGAGAAATAGGTCAAAATGGTGCATGCCGATACTTCTGGAAATGGTGAGTTCTAGTTTTTCAGTGGCAGTTGGACTGTGTTCAGTTACAGCTCTGTTTTATTCTGGGCTGGTTAGACAGGAGGGGGAGGGTAGGCAGGTGTTGTAAGGCTTGAAATAAGTATGTCAGTGGGGCGTATCACAGTCAAAGCTGAGATAAAATACTCCAACCTCATCATTACATCCAAAATTCCCTTTAAAAGTGTTTTTTCATCACATTATGAATATTTCATACTGTGATATCTGGGCCAATTAGGTATCATATCCTGCTTTATCTGAGTGTGCTTTATCTTATTTCATTTTTCTCTCATCTGCAGCTGCCTCAAGCTGCATTTAGGATTGTATGGTTGCTCATCGATTGTACAAACAGAAAATAAGCATGATACAATTCTCCTTTAACTCAATTATTAAGGTCATTTTTAACAATACAGCTTACTTAGCAATATTGTACTTAGTAATGAATCTAGTCATGTTACTTATTGGGTCATAGGATATAAACACAGCATGTGTGAAATATGAGCAAAGAAATGTTTTACATTTTTTCTCAGAGGAAGAAATTATACTAGTCAAAACTGAAACAAATGTTTGTACGTACAAGAGTTTTACCAACTTTTCTTTAAATTATTTATATTATTAATATCATGGCCACAACAGCTCTCTTGATCAGCCTTTTGTTTGCACACACACACATGCACACATAGATGTATATATAAACATACACTCACACACACTATAATGTATTAATTTTCATATAGCATTATATAGCTTCGCTTATCATAATGTTGCAAAACAAGAAAAAACTGAACATGGCTATAGGATTTGTTGTGCATATTTATGTATTCTATATTGTATGTATACAGCCTTCACGTTTTACAAATGGTGTGCTAATATAGATCATTAAAACATATGAAAATGCAGCTAACTTTCCACTATGCTACATGCCTACTTGGATACTCCACCAGCAACTTTCAAGATAATCGACAGCAGTCACAACTGATGTGCATTTGTCTCTATCATAACCATTTCATTTCACCAATAAATGGGTATGGTCTATACATCTACACAGGGCCGTTTTTGTGGGAGGGCAACCGGTGGGACTGCCCCAGGCCCCGCGGTGAGAGGGGAAAAATGAATTTAAATAATAATAATTTTTTTAACGACGGGTTGGCTATCATAAAACATGCAGTTGCTAAGTCTATGATGTCATTGCCTTAACAGCTAGGCCCCGCGTAGGTTGACTTGCCCTGGGCTCCACCCACCCCTTGAGACGGCCCTGTGTAGATGTATAACAGTTCCAGGTACCTGCCAAAATAAAATAAAAGACACTTGAGTAAATTAATGGTTCTGGCGTCTCTGTTATGGTGTGAGGAGCATTTTCCTGGCATGGTTTAGGATCCACTAAACTCCTTAGAGGGGCAACGTAAACACCAATAAATACAAAGCCATTCTGAGTGATCACCTTCATCTGAAGGTGAAGCATTTCTATCCTGATGAGAGTGGTCTCTTCCAGGATGACAATGCTCCATTACCAGGGCATGAGTGGTCACTGAATGGGTTGATGAGCTTGAAAATGATGTAAACCATATGCCATGGCCATCTCATTTACCAGATTTCAACCCAATTGAACATTATGGGAGAATCTGGAGCAGTGCCTGAGACAGAATTTTCCACCACCATCAACAAAACACCAAATGATGAAATTTCTTATGGAAGAATGGTTTGCATCCCTCCCACATAATTCCAGACACTTGTATAATCTATGCCAAGGCACATTGAAGCTGTTCTGGCAGCGTCTGGTTGACCAATGCCCTAATAAGATGCTTTATGTTGGTGTTTCCTTTATTTTAGCAGTTATCTATATATATATAAATATACCAATGTTGCGAACCACAACAGTGAGTTCATCTAACAACTGCGTATAGCAATTGCTTGAACAAAGCCACTCTCAGTGATGATAAGCACTTTCCTGGAAAATATTCCACAGTATTATTACAAATAAAGCTGAAGTATTTTGGTAGGACAGCAATACATTCAAATAAATTAATAAATTAATAAATAAACAATATTCAAGGTGTACCATGCATTATATGTATACATAATTTGGCAGAATAAGGTGTGACAGGTGTTTCTGCTTACTGACTAATTAGGCTTCTACTTATCTTTATGCCTTATTCTAAGATGAACGATTGACAGACATATGGTGGAATTTACACACACCAGCGTAGCTAGCGATTATATTTACTTTAATATGTTTCTACTGATCTATACCTCAGTCATTATGTCTGCTATTTTACTAATAACTGAGTCTCTCAGTTGGAAATCTTACTTTTTTTTTCATTTTAAGATTTTGTTTCAGATTTTATGCCATTTTCTCCAAATTTAGTAGCCAATTATACCCTCTCTTTTTTGCTGCCGTAGCCCTGAGACTGGCACTCACCAAGCCGTCGACTGTAACTCCGGTACATAGAGCCACTCCTATATGCAGCGAACTCATGTTGGCTTCCCTTCCCCCTCCCTGGGGCAGACAGCCAAATGCCAATACTGGCGCGGCCGGTGGAATCGAACGCCGGTCCCAGTGGCCAGTGTCGAACGTTGTAACCACTAGACCACCCGGGAGGCCTGAAATCTGAATATTTAACATAATTCTTTAGCTAGCTAACTGAATCATTATTCAGGTCAGATTCAGTTAGCTAGCTATACTTGTACTTGTATAACAACAGTAACATTGTCCATTGACGAATTGATGACAAAAACCAAAATAAAGTGGATAAAATATTGACAGAACTTACAAGTTTTAAATTAGATTTTAATACTTGTTATATGATATATAGTGAAATGGTTATGCTATGTCTGGGCAAAACCTTGCTTACAAAGCTGTTACCTAATTGTTATATTAGGAAGTCTAGGGTAAAATGCAGGCTAGTTGGACAGCAGGTTGATATTATGGATGTTTGTTGCAAAACAGCTATTGAATCGTGTAAAATTATTTTAGCAGAGCCTTATTTAGTTGGTTTTCTGTTTAGCTCTTACAGTACACTGTTTTCATAGTTTTAAACTGGTGTAATTCAGTCCTATATTGTAATTTCAAAACTTTATTAATATCTATAGGAGGAGAACATTATATATCTGTTTTGTGTGGAATCTGAAGAAGAATAATACATTTCTGGTGGAGCATATAATTCCATGGTGTTCATGCTGAAATATCTGCAGTGTAGGTATGGGTGCTTTATCTGGGATATTCATTTGAAGACAGTGATAATGGCAAGATGGATATGAATGACAATATAAGTAGTAATAATAGTAATATGGAATACGGTAAAGAAATGAAAGCAATGCTTCCCAAATTGCTATACTTCCTAATGGTTAACACCAGCCCTGTGTGTATAGGACAATTTATAGAGGGTCTTAACACCAGCATGCACTTGTACTTAAGCACATGCAATTAAAAGAGCATAGTTGAATTAGCTCTGAAAATGTAATTAAAGTATTTATATGGAGCAGCTAATACACACATTAATGGATCTAAAAATATTATTTAAAGTGTAAAATCCTCACAGAAGTAGATTATTTATGTACCGAGCACCATCGTGGGGATAGCCTGGCATCCTTTAATTAAAAACAATTATTTAAAAAAAACGTGCATGTAAATGGATAATTTATTGTGGAAGTTGTTTGTATTTTAATCATGAGAATTTTTCTGCAGTAATTTGGTTATGTGGAAGAAAAATCCCTGCGAAATTGAATTTTTGGTCCTCCAGACAAATAAACAGGAAGTTCAAAAATGAGGAATTGACAACTTCCTTTTTGCTGTTGCTTATTAAAAATATAAACATATATTTTTTGTTGATGCAGACAGTTGAAAATACGAATAAAAATATCCATCCTTAATAAGAAATGAAGGGAAGATCTCTCCTTTAGGAGGGAAATTCTACCTTTGTCAGATGAAAGGAGAATTGAAGATTCAGTTTCCAGTGAAAACTGCTTTGTGTGGCTGCAAAGCCACATTTCTTGAGTGATTACACTCATACAAGCATGCACGCACACACACACAAACACGCACATGCAATCTAGCACACATAGGTATACATACATGGGCTGAGGGATCTAAACACCTTCTGACACAGGAGGTGGGTGATGATGAGATGGGTATTGGTACAGGACTTGCGTGCAAAGACACTGATTCTGCGCCATCAGAAACAGTAGTAGGAGAAGGTGTCGGTTTTAATTATCCTCTCCTCTCTTGCACAGGGCAGTACCATCTGGCGTCACAAAATATGACTTTAATAAAGAGAGAATTTCCAGTGCATAATTTAATGGTAATGGCTGGACATTTATGTTACAGTCTTACATTAATGTTCTTTAAATGCATGCTAAGTTGGGGGCAGGGGAATCTGTGTGTCTATAATGTACTCTGACATATCTGAACCAAAGGGAATTTCTCTCAGATTTGCCCCCTTCTTAATAATGTCTCTTGCTTTTTATTCCCTTAATATTTTAACAGATTATTTGTTTCAGTTTCTATGCAATTTGTAAGCCACATATTCAGAATGACGAGGTTTATAAAGTGGAATATTTTTTAAACAAGAAAACAATGAATGTCAAAATAAATAATAACAAACTTAATAAACTTATCTGTGGCATTAATATATGAATACTATAATAAATACTATGTTCTTATTGGAAAGTAATCCAAAAAAGTAATGTCCAATTTAAGAAAAAGAGAGGACACATGCAATCGTGAGAAAATACAGTTTTATTTTAAAATGTACAGGGCATTAAGAAACTGGTGCTTTTGTATGTCAATGAATTCATAACCCCTTATAGCTCACAAAATTAACTTATCAGCCGTTATCAGTTCCTCACACTTGTACTAGAGCAGGCTCTTAATCACAGAAACAAACATGAAATGGAGATCCAAACTCTGCAATCAAATCTCTGCTTTTGCATCCCCCCACGCTTTACCGTGCACTTAACATATTTTGCATTTCCTTTTTATCAGAATTTATTGAGATTTTATTGCTATTCATAAAGACGAGCATATTTCCCGATTTTTTTCTCCCCCCATCGCTTTATGGCTGAGCATTGGTGCAATTTCCGATACTCAAGTTTTATTTCCTGACAATCACATTAGCATGCCATTATGTGGCTTGACGATTTTTCTTCATGTGATTCCGAGGACCTTTCATTGGAAGCTGCAAAGGAGGAACGTTGAGACAAAGGCCACCAGCTGGAAGTACTTCTCAACTTTTCTAAGGCAGGGCTCTGGGTATATAGACACTACGAGTATCAGAGAAATAGGATCACTGATTTGATTAGTAGTTGTTTCGTGAAAGCCAAGAATTTTCTGTCTCCAGGTCCTGATTTAATTATATTCCCACATTTTTTTCACAAATCCTCATCCTTATCACTAATAGTAATAATAATATTAATAATAATAATAATAGTAAAATTGCATAGGTCAATATGGTAGATAAAAATCCTATGCACATATTAATAGTAATTAATTACGTATTGATAACTGCCTATATATTTGGCTGTTCTATGCAGTCAGTTTAACTGCTACCAATGTCTACCACTGCAATTCAGGTTTATGCTGTGCTGTTATTGGACACAATTTCTTCAGTGATAGCTCTCAATATCAGTATCCAGAGACAAGACCATTGTGCCAAAGGACTGAACTTCATTCACAGCTGCTACAGGTGAACTGCAGGACTGACCAAAGGAGTTGCTAATGTGCAATAAAGTGAGGGAAACCCTGCTAATTGAAACCCTTCATCCCTGGTCAATGCTATGGCCAATTATATCGTGCTCTGTGGGATTTCCAGCTACAGTATCACTGCACCAAATAAAAGTACTTTAATTGGAGCAAAAACATTTGTGTTTTTTTCCCCCAACCTTTTTCTCCCCAATTTGGAATTGGCAACTGTGTCTTTGGAGTCCTGAACCACCTGAACCAATAAAAAGAACACTGCAGCTGAAAGTCAAATGTTTCTCAAATGCATTCACCAGCAAACCAGTCACTATTTTCAACTACATGCCACATACACCCAGTGGCCACTTTATTAGGTACACCTTTCTAGTACTGGGTAGGACCCCCCTTTGCCCCCAGAACAGCCTCAATTCTTTCTGGCATGGATTCAACAAGGTGCTGGAAAAATTCCATAGAGATTCCGATCCATGTTGACATGATAGCATCACGCAGTTGCTGCATATTTGTTGGCTGCACATTCATGTTGCGAATTTCCCGCTCCACCACATCCCAAAGGTGCTCTATTGGACTGAGATCTGGTGACTGTGGAGGCCATTGGAGTACACTGAACTCATTTTCATGTTCCTGGCACCAGCTTGAGATGACGTGTGCTTTGTGACATGGCGCATTATCCTGCTGGAAGTAGCCATTAGAAGATGGGTAGACTGTGGTTATAAAGGGATGCACATGGTCAGCAACAAGACTCAGGTAGGCTGTGGCATTTAAATGATGCTCAATTGGTATTAAGGGGTCTAATGTGTGGCAAGAAAACATTCCCCACATCATTACACCACCACCACCACCAGCCTGAACTGTTGACACAAGGCAGGATGGATGCATGGATTCATGTTGTTTATGGCAAATTCTGACCCTACCATCTGCATGTTGTAGCAGAAATTGAGATTCCTCAAACGTTTTCCAGTCTTCAACTGTCCAGTTTTGGTGAGCCTGTGCCCACTGTAGCCTCACTTTCCTGTTCTTAGCTGACAGAAGTGGAGCCCGGTGTGGTCTTCTGCTGCTGTAGCCCATCCACTTCAAGGTTCGACATGTTGTGTATTCAGAGATACTCTTCTGCATACCACTGTTGTAACGCATGGTTATTTGAGTTACTGTTGCCTTCCTGTCAGCTTGAACCAGTCTGGCCACTCATCCCGTGAGATCAGCAGTTTCTGAGATACTCACACCACCCTGTCTGGGACCAACAATAATTCCAAAGTCACTTAGATCACATTTCTTCCCCATTCTGATGTTCTGATGAACAACTGAACCTCTTGACCATACCTCTACATACTTTTATGCATTGAGTTGCTGTCACATGGTTGGCTGATTAGATCATTTCATTAACGAGCAGGTGTACACGTGTACCTAATAAAGTTGTCACTGAGTGTAGGTGTACAGTAGAGCTAACACTTATCCAGGGAAAGGTGTATTGTTCACTGATGACAACTCGTAGCCTATGGGCCTGGCATGTTGTTGGATGGAACTAATGCAGCGGCATCCAAAGGAAACCTGGCTGTCTTAAACCCACCAAACTCCTGGCTGGACGAAGGTAATTGTGCCCAGCAGTGGACTCCAGGTCAGAGTCGGTTAAGACATTCCTGCCCAGGCCTGAACTTGTGATGTCTTGGCTACAGACTAAGGTCTACACTCAGAATGATCATCTTTTTCAGATACAGGTACTTCGGTGTCCATGAAAAAAAACGATTTGAGTAAAAGAAAATCAGTGTAGACACCTCAAATAATGTGTGCAAGCACATGTCAAGTTTAAAAGAGAGACCATTCACTTTTACACAGTCGTAGATGATCAATGTAACGTGATTGTATTTACCCTAATCAATACAGCCATACAATAAAGCACCTCCTTTGTGAGATACCAAGGGATCTCAATGAAATCCCACTAGACCTAATTCACTATCTGTTCATATCAGGCTGTAACTAGACCAATCTCTCTGTGGCTGTTGCGGCTGCTCACCTTCTACTCTTCTAAGGCTCCAGCTTCTAATGCTAGCATGTCCAGACAAGCATGGCTGCCACCCCGTGCACACAGCCGCATTTTCCTGTGAGAGCTTGAAACGGAGGAATGCGGGGTTGCTTTGCAGACACACTGCACCAACGGCGCATCAAGAGGATATTGCTTTAACTTAACTGATGAAAGCAATACCCCCATCTCATGGCATTAACTTGTTTATCTTTTGCTCAAAAAAAAAAAAAAAAAAAAAAAAAAAAAACTTTCAAGCTCCATTGCTCATTCTGCGCAAGAGAGATAGAAGGAGAGACACAAAAAACAAAAGGCAGCCACTGAAATTTGCATGGTGCTCAATTATACATTAGCGAACATCACTTGGCAATCTGTTCATATCAATTTAATTGGATTTTAATACTGCCTCTGATCTTGTTTTCTAATTAACAGCAGCGGCTGGCAATAAAGCAGAACCATGCACCCAGCAACACCTTTGATCCTGGCCATATGGAGTTCCTTAGAGCTCATTGGGAAAAAAAAAATCAGTCACCTAAATATGGGCCCATGACAAGCCCTGGGGGGGGGAGCGTATATGGGGGGGTGCAGAGGAAGAGGCGTGTGGGGGGGAGGGCAATTGCGACCCCCCAGATGGCCAGATATAGCTCCTGCTAGCGCCTTCATTGATTAATTTCTCCCCTGATTGGTTGTGATTACTGATAAATAAAACATGATCTCGGAATCGGATGCAAATCAGCTTCCAAGCTGGGAAATGTTGATTGCTTTTTCAAATCTGTTTATTTCTCCCCTTGTTGCCCTCAACTTTCTATTTGATGAGGGACCATAAATGCATTTTTTCCCCTCTTGCTTGCTTCAGGAGAAGGAATTTAAACCCTGATATTCACAAAGCACAGGGCAAGAGAAGGAAGGGTAACAGAACCTCAACTGACTCTTGAACTCTCATTCTATCCAATCTCTGGTACCCTGACCTGGTGCTGCCCCTAGAGGATTGTAGCTCATATTACAAAAACAAGAAACGTACTGACCTCACTTAAAATGTTGAATTGCCAAAGCAAATAAGATACACCCTCTTAATTGTCCAGTTATCACCTTGTTACATTATATGCACAGGCTTGCTTTGAATCTGCAAATGTATATCTTACATAACGAGCCTAAACCCTCATAGTTCATAGTTAATTTGAATTATATTTTTCTTGAACAATACAATTAAATGGTGTGATCATGAAATAACGTGTACAGATGCTAATTGTTTTGAATCAGTTGTCAAGTGTAATGATTCTGTGACAGGCCTAGTGTTTCATACACTAGTGTATAATATCATAATATACCTTCACAGAGGGTGAAACACCTCATTGAAAACATAATTCCTCCCTAAACTACAACCTCCTATAAAGCTGACTATACTGTGTGCAGGCAGTCATCCGGGCTAATACTCCACAACTTGCTGCATTTGCTTTCTCGATCATAATTAATTTGCCATCTCCTTTTTTCCCCTCTCCTCTCCGTTTTGACAGGCTCTACCTACACTTTTGCGTTTCCCCGCTAATTGAAACTGCATTGCTCCACCACCACCTTATGAACGTCAGTCACTACTAATATTCAAACCCGCAGCCTTTCGTAATGGTGGAAGGCAAGGGAGACCACTCTGGCACCACCTCACTACTTAGGCCCTTAATTGTTATTAATGCTCCTGATCAGAACTTGCTCCAGCTGAGGGAGGTGGTGGTGTGTGTGTGTGTGTGTGTGTGTGGGGGGGTTCAAGCCAGAACTGCAGTCATCTTTTTTTAATTTTGTAAACCAGACAATTGAGAGGAAAAAAGCAGAAGAAGGGAAAAAAAGCTGGCCTATTAAAATCTGCTATGCGTCAGGCAGTCCGCGGAGGAATTAGCGAGCATGGCTGATTCACTGTCCCCAGGAAGCGGGGGTGTTAATTTGGAAATCTACGACTGGTATGTGGAGAATGCTAATTTGTAATTAGGAAGATTAACCAAATCTGGGGAATAGAAGAGATTATTGACTTATATAATAAAATCAACAATGCAGCCCTGGTTAAATAATCATCTCTTAAAATCATAAAGTGAGGGCCTGCTCTGATGGCCAGGTTTCAGAAGCAGAGCCAGACAGGAGGAGGTGATGGTGATCTCTCCATCCGTCCTAATGATACTCAGGGAAAATAAGACGGCTATAGGTGAAAAACTGCCTGCTGATGGAACTGGGATTTACTCACTGTGTGAGGGCTGCTCTCCCTGGATTTACAGCTCGCATGTTGGGGGCTTGGAGAAATTAAGATATTTACAGTATATTTGATTGAGGATTGGATTAAATCAATGGTGCCCGTCCCACTGAACTGTAATTACAAACCTGATCACATAACATGAAACACACACACACACACACACACACACACACACAGTTAAGTGCCCAAATAAATGAAGTAAATTAAGGGTTCTGGTGCCTCTGTTATGTTGTGGGGTGCATTTTCCTGCCATCATTTAGGTTCACTCAACCACATAGAGAGCAAGGTAAACGCCAATAAATACAAAACCGTCTGAGTGACGCATTTTGATCCAGATGGGAGTGGTCTACTCCAGGATGACAATGTCCCCATTCACAAGGCACGAGTGGTCACTGAATGGTATAATGAGCATGAAAACCATGTACACCATATGCCATGGCCATCTCAGTCACCAGATTTCAACCCAATTGAACACTAATGGGCGATTCTTGAGTGGCACCTGAGACAGCATTTTCCACCTTCATTAACAAAACACCAAATTATTGCATTTTCTTGTATAATATATGCCAAGGCACATTGAAACTGTTCTGGTGGCTCGTGGCGGCCCAACACCTTATTAAGACACTTTATGTTGGTGTTTCCTTTATTTTGGCAGTTACCTGCATGTGTGTGTATACGCATGTGTTTTATCTTATGTATATATACAAATAGACAAATACTTTACTACCCTATATCCATTACTTTAATTTTTACAATGAAATAGTTGCTTCCTGTCTTTCACATGACTTTACTAAAAGGATTGACCGCTACACTTGGTTTATGGTTGAATGCCTAATATCACGGAACCATTGGATGGTTACGTATTCTAATGAGACAAAGCAGAACATCTCAGCACCATACCCCCCAACCCCCACCCCACCAAAAGAAAAAAACTCACATTCCAGTCAACTTCAGTTTTGTTTAGAGAGGAAATTAATTTTCTTTGAGAAAGCCTTCAGCTTGCATTTTGAGTTGGTAACATGATTTTTTGACTACCAAAGTCAAAGACAATTAGAATCAATCTTGAACTGCTGCTCATTGTCCTCAATTTGAAGGCTGCATTTTATTTGAGATAACCTTACCTGTTTCTGTCGCACAAAATGGTTTATTTAAAGAGACGAAGGTCAGATCAGAATTGTCATAATTGCATATTGTGTGCCTTAGTCATCTATGGAATGAATCCTGTTCTTGTCTGATGGGGAGCCATACACCAATAAAACTTGGGAATGGATTTACACACACAGAATGCTGCAGATTCATGAAGAATTGCATTGCATTACAAATTCAGTAGTGTCTTGCCAATGGATTTGCCAACCACCATTTTAATGATTTATGCATTACAATGGGTTTAAAAGGTATTTACCCCCTTTGGCATTTTCACATTTTATTTTCTCACTTCATGGAATCAAAATGGATGTAATTGGGACTTTTTGCCATTGATCAACAGAAAATACTCTATAATGTCCAAAAAACAACTCTATAGCTTTTTGTTAATTAATTACAAATAAAAACCATACAATAATTGATTGCAGACAAACAGACAATACATAATTGAAGTATTCAAGCCTTTATCTAAAACACACTTAAATAAACTCTGGTGCAAGTCCCCTAGTGTACAATTAAGGTGTTTCAAATGATTTCAAATGAATTAATGACACCTGTTGTGAGGGATTTCATAGTCAGTTAGTGCAGAAGACCAAAGAACATTCAAAGCAAATCTGAGAAAACGTTTTTCAAAAACACCAATCAGGGGAAAGATATAAGAAGATTTCAAAGACTTTAAATATCCCCCTGAGCGCTGTTAAATCCATCATAAAGAAATGGAGAGAATATGACACAACTGTGAATTTGCCTAGAACAGGCTGTCCTCCAAAACTGAGCATCCGTGCGAGAAGGGCACTTGTTAGGATGACCACCAAGAGGCCTATGGCGACTCTGATGGAGTTACAGTCTTCCATGGTAGAGATGGGAGAAACGGTCCATGGGACAACAATAGCCTGGGCGCTTCACAAATCTGTGCTTTATGGGAGGGTGGCAAAAAGAAAGCCATTGTTGAAAAAAACTCACATGAAATCTCGCCTAGAGTTTGCCAGAAGGCGTGTGGGAGATTCTCAAACCAAGTGAATTAAGATTCTACGGTCTGATGAGACCAAGATTTAACTTTTTGACATCAACTTTAGGCGTTATATTTGGCGCAAGGATAACACTGCGTATCAGCCCAAGAACACTATCCCTACCATGAAACATGGTGGCGGGAGCCTAATGGTATGGGAATGCTTCTCTGCTTCAGGAACTAGAAAACTTGGATGGCAAAATGGATGGTGCAAGAGGTATACAAATCTTGGATGTAAACTTGCTGCAGACTGCAAAAAACCTGGGAGTAGATTTGTATTCCAGCAGGACAATGATCCAAAGCATACTGAAAAAGCCACATTGGAGTGGTTTAAAAACAAATAAATCTATGTCCTAGCCCAGTCAAAGCCCACATCTCATCAGAATCAGAATCAGAATCAGAATTGAGAATCTGTGGAAAGTTCTGAAAATTGCTGTTCACCATCCAATCTGATGGAGCTTGAGCTTGCAATATCCAGATGTGCAACACTGGTAGAGACATATAGCTGTAATTACAGTTAAAGGTGCTTCTAAGAAGTATTAAGTCAAGGGTGTGAATACTTATGTAATCAATTATCATCTGTTTTTATTTGTAATTAATTAAGAAAAGGCTTGTTGTTGTTTTTTATTTGACATTATAGAGTATTTTGTGTTGATCAGTGGCAAGAAATTACAATTAAATCCATTTTGATTCCATAAAGTAAGAAACTAACATATGAAAAATGCCAAAGGGGTAAATACTTTTTATATCCACTGTATATACAGTTTTACCCACAGCATATACTTCTACTTTATCCTCAGTCTCTACATATCCACAGTTAAATGTGCATTTTGTTGATCCAAAACTGCATGCCTATTTGTCTGTCTCTAGCATGCATTTAGATTGTGTGTACTGTTTGTCCCCATACATTGCTATGCAGATGGAAACTGATAGGAGAAAGATGCATGCCAGCAAATCAGGTGAAGTGTTACAATTATGTAAATTACACTGAAGACTGAGCTATTGACAATGTGCGGATCATATTACATAAGGGAGCAGGGCCTTATGTGAATTTAAACTTGAAATATTATTGATTTGTGTTTGATCTCATGGGTGCATCTGGCTAAAGCCTCAGTCATTGATGCAGTGGAGCACCCTGCGATCTGGAAACCACCTTTTGACAATATTACCTTGATTTCTTGCTCCATCATATGTATTTTTTAGCTGGTCTCGCCATAGCTGTGATTGCTTCTACAATCAGGAAGCTGTAGCTAGCTAGCAATGACAATCATTTGGGAAGTGCTATTATTGTTGCAATACTTCCGATAAACCGAAAACGTGCGTCATATTTTTGAAACAGCGGGCGGTAGGTTTAATCATACTCCAGTAATGTTCCACCTTTTTCCATGATAAAAATGCATTGGGAAAAATACCTTTACAAAATGAATTGTAATAATAATTACATATTTAATATAAAAATATGAATACAGTGTAGTTCACTGTAATATTTGATGTAATATAATATTATATACAGTAATATATTATTGCATATGAATACAGTGTAGTTCACTGTAATACTTGACGTAATATAATATTATATACAGTAATATATTATTGCATTATTGTGATTAACAATTTTTATTTGCCTTTAAAACAACTGTTACAAGACAATGTAGCACTGTGCCATTATACCCCCCCCACATCCAGGTGGGAAACCTCCCCCACCCTACTCTCCACCCCAGAAGACCTATACAGAGTCAGAAATCAGAACGGTCACTGCAGCATACACCTTTATCCAGGAATCAATTGCTAAAGGTGAAGAGTGATTAATCCTGGCCGTGGACATCTCTAAAAGTATAATGTCTGAGAAAGACCGTAACCAATGTTTCCAGGAAAACACGTGCGGAGGAATCCAGTGTTGCACCAGTAGTTTTTTAGTGGCAGTAACACCAGCGTAGAAAGTTATTTTATGTGAGATGGAAAGTGGGAGTGTAGCCATTTAGAAGAAACATTTGTGTCTCCATCTGGAAATTATAATTGAGTATCTTACACAAAGTGGAGGTAACTTGGCTCCAGAAAACAACATGTCAAAAACATGTGTACAAATGCGCCTGGAGTGTCCCCCGAACAGAACCCACATACATATTCACAGGAAAGATCCATTTTAAATCTCCTATAGTGGACATATGCTTAAAGAGGTGCCACACAAAACCAGTAAGAACAACCTGAGGGGTGAAAAGCTATATCTAGGTCACTGTCCATCCACCACCAGAGATCACGAGTAAGGACAATAATAATAAATCTGTTTTGTTTGCTTAAGAACTCATTCCACTCTCTTTAACTTGACACAGCTGTATTACTGTATTGCATGAGACTTCATAAAATATCCAGGCTAATATTTTTTGTTTCATCTTCCATCAGGTCATCGTGCCCACTTCCAGCGTTAAAACTTTTAATTCATTCGTAAATTGCAATCTCTCTATTTGTTATAAAGTTGGAATTATATATGACAATGTATCATTAACCAGTTTTATCCCCCTCTTACCACAATTTGAATGTGTAAGTCTGTCTCACCACTGTAGCTCTCTCCATTAATTTGGGGGAGCGCAGACAAGCTCACAATCTCCTCTGAAGCACGTTATGCCAGCCGTCGTGCATTTTTGCTCAGCAAGCTACAGGCTGGGCTACGCCACTCTGTCAGAGGAGTAAACTTCATGGGCAGCTGGCACAGGCAGACTGCAGTTACCTGATCAAGGGATGAGCCAGGGATAGTCCCATTGACTCAAGCCCGGGGTAACGCTATGGCAAACTATGCGTCATAGCCAGTCCTTTTACGGTTTGGATTTGATACCCGACCACAGGATGCACTACTACACTACGCTTTAGCAGGACAAGCTACTCGGCAGTCCCCTACAATGTGTCAATTAGTATTTAAAAATATAACTTTCATTCTATTAATTCTACTATAATTTATTATAGTATCATTATCATTTTAAACATGCAGCATTCATATTCTAAATACCTTAGATCTTCCTATTTAATTATTGCTCTTAGCTATATATATATATATA
Organism: Aldrovandia affinis; assembly: GCA_029706075.1. NCBI lineage: Eukaryota > Metazoa > Chordata > Actinopteri > Notacanthiformes > Halosauridae > Aldrovandia > Aldrovandia affinis. Next base: position 4,153,376 of record JAINUG010000021.1, read on the forward strand.
TATGATTTATAAAACAATTATAATTTTATAATATAATTTATATATTTATATAACTGTATTATATAAACATTTTTAACAAACATAATATACAAGAAGGGACTGTAATGGCTTATTGTTTCTCAGATGGCCATTACTTCATTTTATACTCTCGTCACATTACAGCCTCTTGAAACAGTGTTAAACTAATAGCTGGGAAACCTGCCACAACCAGTTTTTGAAAATGCATTCTGCAAGTGTTCAAAAGTTTCAAATGATCTGCGTAGGAAGAATTATTTAACTTTTTGTCAAACCCATTTTATAAACCTTAAAACCACCTATACAGGAGGACTGGTAATACACTTAAAATGTATGCTAATTGAAATGAGGTCTCCCACTGAGGCTGCAATCTGTAGGTTTTCCTGTTTGAACTGGTTGCAACCCTGCAGTGCAAATGGGGTATAAGTAATCATGCAGAGGCAGCTGTGCTGTGCTTCAGCTGCCTAGCTAGGTAGGGACCTGTACAGTGTGTTAGAAGCTGAATGGCCTTGCAGTAGTTTCATGGACGAGGACTCACACAGCTTTCAAAGTGCAGGCTTCATCTGTCTGCACATCCTAGAAGGGTAAGTGCAACCATTAATTCACTACATGGATGCTTTGTCTGGACAGACTGCCCCTGATTAACACCATCAGATTGTAAGGGGATGAGTGGGATTAACTAAAAACTGGTGGAGCCAAATTGAGAGAGGCAGAGAAATGTATTTGTTAGAAATTGTTGTTGAGGACATTATAGAATCAATAATAAATAAGGTTATCTTAGACACTACATTTAACTTAAGTGAAATTGACGCTAATCAGAGGACTTAAGTCTCGAACCCTTAGTCGAGTATCAGATTCTGTAGCAAACACATTCTAGAAAGGGATTGGACCACTGTCCCTTGTTAACCCCATTTTTTTCTCCAATATACAGTTAGCGAAAAAAGTTAACACATCTGTGTTCCAATACTAAAGGGCTTTGGTGGTTCCATAAAGGTGTGGGATGCATTTTCCTGGAATAGTTTGGGTGCACTCATACACTTAGAAGGCAAGGTCTATGTCAAACAGTACTTAATGGTACTTAATGGAGTGATCATCTTCACCCAACATTTCTTCACTGCAGAGAGGGTGGTCTTGGGGTCTAGCGGTTACAACGTTCAATGCTGGCCACTGCGACCAGGGATCGGTTCCACTGGTGGCGCCAGAGTTGGCTGTGGCCGGCAGTGCCACCGGGGGTGGCGATTGGCTGTTCGCCCCAGGGAGGGGGGAAGGAAGCCGACAGGAATTTGCCCCAGGAGTGGGGATTGGAGGGGAGCCTGGCAAGTGCCATCTCGGAGGAGACGATACTTTGCCTTTGTCACTGCCGGTCACAGGTCTACGGCAGCAAACTCACAATATGAGGGGGGCATTGACATGAAAAATAGAGGGTGTAATTGGCTACTAAATTGGGAGAAAATGGGAGAAAATCAGAAACAAAAAAAAACAAAAAAAAAAAGGGGTGGTCTTCCTAGATGACAATACCCCTATCCACAGAGTACGAGGAGTCGCCCAGTGGCTCGAAGAGCATGACAATAACATTATTCCCATGTCATGACCTTCTCAATCACAAGATCTAAAGCCTGACATGATGTTTTCCATCCAAATTTACAATTTACATCCAATCAACTAGGCATGGGTTAATTAACTTTATCATGGAAGTGTCTTACTCCTACTGCTGGATTCCAGACACAGGTAGATTCAGGTGGGCACATACAGACTGTACTGGCTACATGTGTCAGCCCAACTCCCTATAAAGAATCAGCTGAACAAGGGGCCTCCTGTGTGCTGTGCCCAGATGAAGTGCAAGTCCTCCCTGTACAGTCTGGACTCAATTCTTGACAATGCTGGTGTTGTCTGTGGTGAGGAGTCACCCGGGACAATTGGCTATAGTCTTGCCCAGGGAGAGATGGCAGGGTACTCCCCTCCTGATAACACAATAGCGACTGCTCTGGCCAATCAGGCTCGTATTGTCTTCCTGCACCGGCTGCATGAGTGGTGCACTCCTCTGGACCATTGACTGTGCAGCTTAGGTGAGGAACCACAGAATGGAAAGTAGGGGCTGCATTGCTGCACGTGCCTCAGATGACGCGCATGCTAATGCTCACCCTGAATTTATGGCAAATGTTGCAGTAATGAGATGGGCCTGCATCTATTATTGGGCATCTCACATTGGGGAATAAAAAATGGAGATAAAAAATAGTTAAAAATGAATCAGCTGAACAGTGGAATAATAATACACTGCACACAATAGTAAATCATATGTCAATGCTGTAGATAAGTACTACTGCAGAAAATGAAATGCTTAAAAAGATAAACAAATTGCTTATCCAACAGTACCAACCACAGACACACTAATAAATGCAATGTGTCCGCCTCTTTGTCAATCATTATGTTAAGTTGCTTTACTGTTACTCCGTTACTCGATTTTGTTCTAGTTTGTCTTTGGATTAATAACAAAGTGTTTACTTGGATGGTTATTCAAACAGTTTAGATTGAATATTAAATATCACTGGGCTGGACAATTGTCTCTTATTTGGCACACAATGACAAAGTGCAAGATGATTATTTATTTAGTTACTGAGTTGGGTTTTAGATGTTTGTTTCGTTCGGTATTTGAAGAATCAATATGCATTGGCTAGATACATCACAATAACGTGTTTGTGTATCAGCCATGTTTGAGATTTTGGTATTCCTCCAAGAAGACTCTTCCTCCTGATTCAGCAAACAGGAGCATGGTAATATACAACCAACAAGCACCCAGCTGTGGCAGTGCTTCTAATATTTAGTCTTGCACTACAGAGAAATATTTTCATAGCGTTTCTCCATCTTTCTGTTTCTTTCTCTTTTATTTATTCTCTTGTGCTACTCAATTTCCTTATGCAAAGTTTACATTTATTTATCCATTATTATCCTGGCTCTGCAAGCTTTTATGCAAAGTCAATTAGGAGATGTAGCTGCATATGGGAGATAGGGTCTGGGGGGGTAGACCCTGAAGATTGTTGAGGATCCTGAGATTGTGTCAAATATACTCAGGCCCCTTTAGCCAGACTATTTTGAAGACTTCATTTTGGATACAATGCATAAATCTACATCTAAATTTAAATTTCCTCCTTAAAATGTCATACTTTCAGGTATTTCCAAATGAAATACCTTGAAATTGTATATTTCACATGACAAATGTTACCATTTTGTTTAGTCAACATCTTTTTGAATACACTCTATCGTCTCCCAAACACATATTGTGAGCAATATATACAGAACCCTATCACTCTACATAGATTTACAAAAATAAAGCATGTACAGAATACAAATTAAGACCTGACTTGGCCTGAATGCTCTTTTGTCCCTAACTTTTACTTACAAAACAAATGCAGGTCTTCCTTTTGTCAGTACAAACACATTTTCTTTCCATTAATTTTGGTGATTACTAAACTCACCAAACTTTGTTTCTGAAGCAAACATCACTTTCATTGATCTGATTCAAAGTTAAAAACACATGTTGATTGAATCCAGACCTAAGTGTTTCTAGTGTCAGTTTGATTAATTGAAAAATAACTACATCATCTCTGTGGTCAGATGATACATTGGTCTAAGGTGATGAAATGATCTAACCCATTATAAAACCTGTTGAAAAATCAAGAAAGACACAAGTAAACAGTTTCATGCCTATCAAGAGAACATTGCCTTCATACAATAGGTATTTTGGAGGCTGGACTGTCAATGTGCTGCTCAAAGTCAGTGCTCATACGCATAAATGTACAACTTGACAAGACCTTAAAGTCAAACGCAGCCTGTAAGTGATAGCCTACGATCTGGGACAGTGTGTGACATCTAGGACTCAGAGACCAGTGAGCAAATCAACAGGGGGGGTCTGCAATGAAAATCACAGAATAACAGTGCCATGGTTGGAACCAATGCAAGCTGTACATCTGCGACACATACTTTGCACATGGTTGCAGATTCTTTCTTGTGGGATTCTATCCCATTCCTCTTATACAGCCTGGACTTGCATGTGTTTAATCACTGGCCTCTTAGCCCTAGATGCCACATGTCCTCCCAACACATCCCACACATTTGCACTGCCGGCCAAGCCTGGTTCTGTTCTGTTTTTCTTTCATAATTTTCACCTCTCCAACCAAAATTATGATGTAGTACTTATGTGACAAAAAAGTCACTCAAGCAGATAATAGTCAGTCATGAATGATCAGTTAATCAAATGATAACCAAAATAATTTATTCAGTTTATTAAAATTGTTTGAAATATTGGTTGAATCCTCAGCAATCCACCTCACTAACCTGCGGTAAGTGGCTGTTAAGCCGAGTTATATCTAACCATATGTAATGTATAGACTGATCAATGTATATACCTATATTTGATGAAACCAAATCATAACTGAATTACAAAATCCAAAAAATGATTAAATACAGAGGGGTGGGGATATTCAACCTATCCACTTGTCTTGAAATTTGATTGGATATTTTCACACATCACAGCATCGAGGACAGTTGTCACTGAAGCTGCTGAGAATTGACAGCATGTAGAACCTAGCTGTTTAAATTTGTTGTAAAGTGCCATAGTGGCTGTATGTATCTAAAACAATCTGACACCCAAATACCAGAAGGTGATACGGCTTACCTCAAATGGCATTGGATCAGGAAGATAGACGTTTATAAGTGCAGCCAATGCATCGTGGCTGCTACCTAGAATGCAGTAACCTAAAAGCATCCTATATGCTGTAAACCTTGACGTTTTGCAATTCAGCAAATATTGCCATTTTCAACAAGAAGACCCTTATGCATAAAACACTAAAAAAGAAAAAAAAACATACTTCTTTGCACTACTATTATAGAGCCATTCCTAATGTTCCACACGTTGCGCTTGCTGCATTGTGATAATGAAAATGCACTGGCAAACCCTTTTGATTTTTATCACTGCTTGCACCTGAAGGAAGGTTATTTGAATTAAATGTTTGTCCTTCAGGGGGTAATTGTTTCAAATAATATGTATTATCTTAAAGAGCTCTTTGTTGGCTTTTTATTCATAAGCACACATTTTTTTCTCTCAACAATTTAATTGCACATTTTGTGCTAATAACTGAAAATCCATTAAAATGATTGAAGTGACAAAGTCTCATGAATATGTTCAAAGAAGTCAGTGTACCTTGCTTTTCTTCCCTAGTATAAAGAAATGACACCTTTTTCTTTGGGAGGAAAATAACTTTGAGGAAACTATTACAATTTTAATCTTTTCTTTTTGGAGAAACTGCATGAATGATTTTTGCTCTCTGGTGATAAATCTTATCAATAAGACGGACAGATATGAAACAAGAAAAGGCAGAAACAGAGATAGTTTAGAGTAAGGGATATCTTTAAGAGCAAATAGGTGAGAGAGAGAGAGAAGGTGTCTGTGAGGTGGGTCATTGGATTAAAGGTCTATTGTATTCACAAATATCTAATTAGAAGGGATTTCCTATTGGGCTGATTTAAGACCTTATCTGCGCAAATGTGAATACAGTTCACCTACGAGTTACTCTTAAATAAAGTGTTCCCTGTCTGTACAAATATGACATGTCTGTTTTACAGTGCAGTGAATTTTCTGAGCAAATGATTAAATTCAGCAGCATTGTTAAGCACATTAGTCACACAATACGCATTAACGACCCTAATGTTCCCTGACATTCTTTATTTGTCATTGTAATAGATAAAACGCCAACAACAATTCTGAAGTTGTGAGATGGCCTTCAGTTAAGAGCCACCTCTAGTATGCACTTCATAAAACAAAACCTTGAAATGTTTGCATATTTCAGAGTCTTATGATTGCTCGGGATTCTTGAGTAGTCTGTGCACCATAGTGGGGTTTGATAGGAATTTGTTGGTCAGTACAAGGCAGTGTGGCAATAGCCTGTGCTATTATGAGCAAGAGAAATGCAGGCAGGAAGACAATAATGTGCGTGCTCCCTAAAATCCCACATTAGAAGCTCTGGTCCTGTTGGAGTTCAAATCCCGCAGACAAAAACCCCCCACAAACATTGGTGCTGTACAGTATATATTTAATGTTACCAGCATGTATAGTATATGTTGCATGTTGCCTAACCTGTAGTTCTGATTCAGCTATAATGTTTGAAATGTCTCAAAGACAACATTCCCTGAGCGTGTTGTTCCATTCTTTAATTATCCTTTGGTAGGGCTATTTGGTGTGTAATTAAAGCCACTATAAAGACAGCCTAGTTGTAATTAAAATTTAATCCAGGCCAGATTGACAGATATGAGCCAGTTGAAGATGATGAGCCTAAACCTAATACTTAGGGGCTAATGGTGAGCTGCCTTTTATCAAAGTGTCAAAGAACCCTCTAGAGGTAAATCACAGAGCATTATATATTCTGTTTATGAAGCTGCTGCAAGTACATAAAAGAATGTAACAAAGGCTAACAATCTTTTTTCTCTCTCGCTTTTTCAAAGGGAATCGGACAAATTTATGTTGAGCCGTGGAGGTTGGGTTGGTTTACATTTTTCATCTATCAGAAGATGATGAGCAAGCAATCCCCTCAGTGACCGTCCAACTCATCTCCCTGCCCCTAGACTCCTCTGTGGTCAGGGAGCCGGGCCAGGGGTCTGCTGCTTATTAACTTTCAAGGCTGAAGTCATTAAATTCTTGCGTACTTTCATTTGCACTGCCCTAACAAGAAGAAGAAAAAAGGGAGTGGGGAGTAGAGGGTGACTTTCTCATTGCAGCACTCGTTGTAGTCTGGAGGAGCCATGTTTGCTTTGTCACATTTGTTAATGTCGATTTCATTCATAAATCTCAAACACAGTACTGATCTAGAATATGTTACAGGAATATAATTGGGATTTGCTTTCTTTTAAACGATGTGTTCACTCAGTATTATTAGATCATGTAAAAAAATATTTGCTAGCTTTATGAGAAGTACCATATTCAAAGTATCTTGAGTTTCCCATGTAACATGTTACGGTACAGTCTGGGCAGAATTCAAAGCTGTCTTGACCTTTACATTCAACGCAATACCCGTATATTGGGTGTAATGGTGTATATTACCCAATTTAAGGGGATGCTTTATTTTTCATTAATCAAATTTTTTTCTGGTTTGCTTTAGCTTAAATGTGCACAAGTTTGAAGTCCTTCGATATGGCTTAACTAAGCTGTGGGGTGCACGTGCATAAGTGTGTGTGTGTGTGTGCATGTACCCGCACGTGTGCGTGACCTCAGAGACAAAAATCTCTAAACCTTCCGTACCCAGGAGGCACTGACTTTCGATGGTTGGAATACAACCACTGTTTTATGTTGACATGATTGACTGGCCGCTTGAGTGGATGGACAGCCCTGATTGGTGTTGCAACGTGAGCTTACAACCTGCGAACACACAGGGGTCACGGCGGTGAGGGCCACAGCGGGTGCAGCGAGAGCGGTCACTGACGAAACGAGGCTCAGCCAGCCCCGGCTCAGGGCGCTCGGAGCTCAGGGCGTCTGTTTGACAGCGCGGTCGTCTGACGCAGGGCCTGTTTCTCATCAGACCTCCCTCCCTAATCCTCCAGGCCCATTTGAAAACCCGTCCACACCTCTTCCGTTCGGGAAAGGCAAGTACTGTTTGTTAGAAGATGCTGCTGCGTTTTTTCTCTTTTTTTATCAATGAATGTGCCGCTCTTGACACTAAAGACTTAACATCAAATGAGCTTGGAAATCCATTTTCACACTTTTATTGCCCATTCCAGAGGCTTCATTTCAAAGGCAAGGAACTGGAATTCAGAGACATAAAATTCCCTTTGTTCTCCTGCCCTGTAGCCCTCAGTGCCCGTGCGGACGCTACTATAGGGAGGCGTGGAGATCAAAAAAACACTCAAAAAGCGCTGTTACCTGGCCCCCGATGATGCCCCGTGGCACCCACAATTAAATCAGCCTGGTTGGAAATTTCCTTGTAGCGTCAATCAAAATAATTTACTTTAGCACAGCTGCTTTCTTGAAGGCATACCATTGGTTTTCTAGGGCTGTCCACTTATTCAAAGCTCGTTATTCAAATCAGGTTAAAGAGGAAGTGCTGGCAACCAAGGAGCTTATCACCCAGCATGCAGTTGTCTATGTGGGGGAAAAATGAATTGAGTCTTGGTGTTATTTAAATAACACACTGGACACTTTCAATTTCAGGGAACATAAGAGAGCGATTTTAATGCAGTAAGTGGAAAAGAGCACCATGCCCTGGTCGCCTTGACTGCATTTAGTTAAAAGAGATGCATTTAAATCAGGAAAGGTAGAAATTAAGTGAAGTTACAGTGACCAAGGAGGCAGCATGAAAGCAAAAATACAAATTACCTACAAAAGCCAGAATCTCTATTATCGAGGAAAGCCTTTTGAGGGTGATTTTCTGTCTCTCCAAAGCCCAGATTAATTTAAGGGTCCTCCAGGCTTGACCCAAAGTTCCTGTAACCAGAAACAAAAATATATATTCAGTTTATCATGTTTATCATTAGGAAAGGTTTTGATTTGAAGACTCATTTTGCATATGTCAGTAACTATGTAGTGGACATTAAGTAAGCTTTATTATTCATGATTTTACAATGTCTTATTATTAATTATTTTTTACTGTGAGCAAACGTTTTCAGCAATACTCAACAGTTACATCAAGGTAATAAGTGATATTTAATAATGGATGATCCACAGAACCATTATGCATCATGGATCATGCAACGATTGAGTACATGAATGGTCCTTTCACTTTTAACCAGGCTGTACAAAATGGTTTGTGATAGGCTCATACAGAAAGGATCTTAGGTGAAAAAAAGATCTTTGGTGACTGTGTGGAATAATACAATAGTGTGATAAGTATTCTGATATTACAGCAACTCATATATGCCTGAATCTGAATATAATAAGAATCTGTATTGTATTCTGTAGTGCATTTTCTCTGTGCGCTTTGTGATTATTTTCAATATGTGCTTGTCAGGAATCGATTAAAGTTATTGGTCCCTAAAATGATTCTGAACGTTTTTATATTCCTTACATACTTACCAAATACTGTTGACTGAAAAAAATGGCTTGTGATGAATTCATATTTTTCCATTTTTATTAAACACTGTATGCCACTATAATACACTTGAGAATTACAAGTATCTCTGGGGAATTCAAAATGTTTTGATGTGTGCATAGGAGATAAAAGTTGCTTTCTTATGACCAGTGCCTGATCTGTCAAATTTCCAAGTCAGTCACTCAACTTTAATTTGATGCAGCACTTTTAAACAAAATAAATGTCACAGCTTGCTTCACAGAGGACATTTAATAGAAGCAATATAAGTTATAGTAGATGTAACATCAATGGAAGAGTAATGATGCTTTGGCAACATAACAGAAATCATCTGGAGTAAAACATCAACAGAGGAAGCAGTGTTATGTAATCAAATCATGCTTTATCTAAGGCAGAAACATGTCCTATTGAAACACTTTACAATTAAATACAGTAAAGTAATTCCCAAGATTTCCAAGTGGGACAGAGCCTTGGTGGTTTGATGGGACATCCACAGGTACTGTACACACCCTTGGTATATTATATTCAAATGCAGAACTTTGGAGAATTATTAGAGAAAATGATAATAATCTCAAAGCAATCCCATAGCCAGGAGTTTGCAGGGATTAAGGCTAGAACAAATACAGTTATTCCTGAAAGCCGAAAGTGAGTGCACTGTGAGGGAGCTTGAAACACATTACAAGTGGGTTTTTGGAATGTCTCTGCCCTAGAAGAGCCTTGGGCTGTTCAGAAGGACAGCAAACACGATCAACTTAGACCTGACAGTTACTATATGACTGTATCGACAGCTCAAACACTGCCACAATAAAGCATTTCTCCTTAAATAAACCCCCAGAAGCCAATCAACTTAGGTGTTATTCGAGTAGGTGCTGGTAAGATTACTATTGCTACATCTAATTCAAATAAATATCTTATTTTACGAATAAATCACTGATTTGTATTCGTGATGTTCACATTGCTAGTGAATAGAGTAAGGTGTCATGGAGTGTCAGTTCTGTAGACGTTATAATGACATACATTTATACAACTTTAGAGGTTTACTTTGAAATCATTTGCATACATTCAGAGATCACTGATCGGGGACTTCTCTTGAATTCTGTCAATAGAGGTAAAATTACAATCTTGTGTGGTACTGTAGCCATATGTGCAGTGGATACTAAGATTATAGAGTCAATTTCAGCATGGTTCAGTGTCACACTGACCAGTGTGTCTGTTGCGTTGCGTTCAGTGATTAGTTTACTTTCAGAGAAGCTTCTTTTTTGGAGGAAAGGCTACATTTTGCAAGTATAAAAGGCTATATTTTCATAAATAGCTGTTGAAATGGGTAGCAATGTTTATGATATACAGCCAAAAAGGTGGATCTGAATTCCACCTGACACAACCAGTGTACACTGTATACACCAGAAGACATTTACCTTTCCCAAACACAAAAACATGAAGTTTTACCCCAATTGACCTGAATTGCTTTTGTTTTTTAATGGACAACAATACTACAGGTAACTGCCAAAATAAAGGAAACACACAACATAAAGTGTCTTAACAGGGCGTTGGGCCACAAACTGCCAAAACAGCTTCAGTGCACCTTGGCATATATTCTACAAGTGTCTGGAACGCCATTGGATGCAAGTGGATGTGGAAGTGGATGCAATACTATCTTCCATAAGAAATCCATGAGGAACTCTATTGGAGGGATGCAAACCATTCTTCCATGAGAAATTCCATCATTTAGTGTTTTGTTGATGGTGGTGGAAAATTATTTTTCAGGTATGGCTCCAGAATCTCCAATAAGTATTCATTTAGGTTGAGATCTGGTGACTGAGACAGTCATGGCATATGGTTTACAGTGTTTTCATGCTCATCAAATGATTGAGTGACCACTCGTGCCCTGTGGATGAGGACATTGTCATCCTGGAAGAGTCCATACCCGTTCAGGATAGAAATGCTTCACCATAGGTTGAAAGTGATAAACAAATGACTTTGTTTTTATTGGAATTTACCTTGCCTTCTAAGGGGTTGAGTGGACCATAAACAATCCTAGGAAAATTCACCCCATACTATAACAGAGTCACTAGAACCCTTCATTTACCTAAGTGTTTCCTTTACTTTGGCAGTTACTTGTATCTAATGGCATCATTTTGTTAGGGACCATCAACATGGAGCAGATGTTTTTCACCATGATTTTATTTATTTTTATAATTGTATTCATTTTAAACGTGAAATACAGAGGTCATGACCTCGGTGTCCTCAATGGTAGTTATGGCCATGAGTGCACCCATTGTACTGAACAAGTGGATAAGGATAAGAACAGCATGAGCTTTCAAGCCATTAATCATTTTACCACCATCTCGTATGGTAGTACAGGATTAAACATCCTGGGCCATACACTTCTCTACAGGATCCTGTACCTTTCCTATCTACTTTTATTGTATGGTCCTTTGTATTGTTTTGAGAGAAAAAAATCAGGTGGATACATACATTCATGGAAGGTTAATGTGTGAAGTGTTAGACTGTAAGGTTTAGTAATAAAACTTTACCTTTGCTCAAGCAACCCTTACCCTATGTGCTCACACAGAGTTGCTGCACTATACCAATCCATGTACCCTCACATCAACAGATAATTCTTTATTCAGCCGATTATATATTCAGAGACTTTTCAATATTGTTGATTGAAAACTTATATATGTCCCCTCGGCCTGTCTTCTTTCAACTGACTAAAAATGTGACCGTCACCAGCACCATTTGAATAAATCATGATATTCCCCTGGCAATAGTAACTGAAACCTAAGGAACACATTATTTTGTCTTTGGTAATGGAAATTGGCTTTCAGTATTGAAGTGCCATTATTGCTTCAAATGTGTGTTTTAGCTCTTTAATGTCATCCTCATTGTGTTCCTTTTCATCTTTTATCTTTTCAACTTTATCAGGGACTTCTTTTCTTTCTATGGTGGTATTTTGGTAATTTTATACATTTATGGTACAATGTGCACTCATAATAATTCTAAGCAAGTAGCAATGACCTGGGGCCAAATATAAAATGGCTGCCAATGGTTATGGCTTTTTCTAATGAGAAAAACATAATCATTCATTAAATTCTGTGATTGTGATAGATTTAATCAAACCTTATCATATGACATTTCTTTGTATTGAACTCACTAGTTGGCTAGTATTATGGAGCTTGACTGAGAGATAAGAGAGGAGTTTGTACTAGAACGCAGGGGTCCACCCCCTCCCTTACTTTAACCAATCACAACAAATTTGGCGGCAAAGCTGTTTTTGATTGGAGAGAGAAAAACTCAATCACTTTAAGCATCTGCTGGGCTCTAATGCTAATTTTGTATGTCACACAGTTAATCAGATGGAGAAATTCCTAGAGTTAATTTTAATGCACTTTTATAATAATAATAGAGAATTTGAGCATCTTCTCTGTGTTAAGAGGGCATTACTTAGCTTTAGAAGTTCTGCATAATTAGCAGCAGCTGGCTAGATTACTGTTGATTACTGATGTAGATGTTATGCCAAATGAATAAGTTCAAAATATATGATGACCAAATGATGGATGGAGACCAAATGGAGAATAGCAGTATAAATTAGACAGTTTTGATTTATTTTTATAATTATTTATGAAAATGTTACGTAGTTGAGAAAAAAAAAGGTTTATACGTAGCTAGGCTACTACTTAACTTACTACTTAACGTCTGGGTTGGGGGTTTGATTCCCTCAATCCATGACGTCATATAGACTGAACATAAAATGTTGGATATTGTAACCATGTTAGTGGCCTGTGCCTCTGATGACCTCAGTAAACATTTTACTCTGCACTGGTTGCAATAGATTTCATAATATTATTCATCATTAATCTGATCCGGATTATTGTTATTATTATTATTAATGTTATTATTATTATTATTATTATTATTGAGTTATTAATCAAATTCTCTAATCCAGAATGACTAACATTGCCATCGTGGCAAGATGCATAATGTGCATGTCACAAATGCAACAACAATGGCATAGATGCAGAATAGCAAACAACATATCTGTGGTTAATATTTAAGCAGAAAAACATGCTAAGATGTAAGCATATAACAGTCACTGGAAGCTTAAAATGACCATAGAAAGCAATATTCCCTTACAGCTTGACATACACATAGTGCCTAGCAATGATCTTTAAGACCTTACACAATAAATGTAATTTAAGGTTGAGGATAATGTGAGATAAATGCAGGATATTTCAAGGTGAAGTGTGAACAGGTAGGTTCTAAGTAAGTTGTGTAATTGAATCACAAATTATAGTACATCATGTTCTCTTTCATCCCTTTTCCGAATTATTGAAACTATATAATATGCTCACACATATTTTGTTCCATTGATTGAATTGCTTCTCATTTTTTGTGCTTTTTTTTCCTGTCTCAGAGTTATGAGAAAATATATGTGCATTCACACATTTGAGCAATCCTTGTGGAATTGCTAGCCAAATGTTGTATCTGAAGCTACCATTAACTCCATTATTAATATCATTACACCCATAAAGGCCTGATAACATGTTTTTCACACTGGAGCTGCTCAAGCAAACCCAGGGAGAAAAGGCTGTGCTACAAGTGTCCCTGTGAGTTATACAAGTCTCCTACTCAAACAAAAAAAAAGAGAGGAGGAGTGGCTATAATTGATGGGAACATTTTTGTCTTGTGGGCAAATAGCCCTGGGAAACTCAGAATGATGACCAACATTTTTTTTGACATGTTAATTAAATGTCAAACCACAATGGTGAATGCAGTGCAGATGGTATACTTTCAAAGAAGGTAATAATATTGAAAACATTTTTAAAACAAGTCCTTGACTGAGTATGGTTTCTGTTGAGAAAGAAGGCACACGGTTTCATTCTTGGGTGACTCAGTGCACAAAAGTCACCACTGACAGAGGAAACTAAAATCTGTCACTCAGTTGGAACTGTTATTTAAATACTTCGCACAGACCAAAAGAGTGACATACATATTTTCAATAATCAAGATAAAGTAATGCCTCCTACATTGATTTGAAAGTTTCAAACAGAGAAAATAGCTTTCCCCATAAATCAAGATGTGTTGACTGTAAAAACAGTCATTTAAAGACAAACAAAAAATGTTAGCTTGGGTTGTCATCGTCTGAAATCATAAACACCCACATAGGTCTTACGTTTTGTGGGCAACAGCCATGTTTTGGCACTGAGCACAAGTCAAGCCTACATTATGAGATCCACGGATTGGCATTCACAAGATTTAGTGTCCACACATGACCCCACCCATTGTTCTTACCCTTGGGCAATTCTGGCATACGCGTCAAAACCACAGGACAAGTTATGTCAGCTGTAAAACCTGTCTTGGGCAAAAAAAATATTGACTTCAATGAAATGGTTGTGCTATCACAGTAGAGCATAATTAAGTATGTGGTGCATAATTATAGATATATTGGTATTTTCAGATGTATAGAATTTCAAAACCCCAGACCCATTAACTGTAATGGAAAATGATGTGCGAACAGAAGGATTCAATTTAGTAATTGATGTAGATGCACGGAGAATGGAACATGACTTTGCCTTTCTTGTGGAGAATGGAGCGGGTCATGTGCAGGCCCCATAACAGGCAGGACCTTAATTTGATTACATCAGAGGACTCCAGTGAAAATCAATTAAAAAAAGGGGGAAAAAATGAGGAAAGCCCCCAGAGCATTCCATGTCCTTCAAGAGGAGTGTGGGGTCAATACATTTAATGTGTATCAATAATCACATGCATAAAATACGTCTCCCAAGGAGGGGGTTGTTTAACTGCAAAGGAATGGAATGTAAAGATGGAAAGGCAGGGGAACAAACCACCAACCGCATGGAGGGACTCCTCATACACTGTTTAGGGTTCTTTTTCCCAGAGAGATGAAGCGACGTGACTCAACCCTTCCTCTGCTTCGGGGATTAGAACATACATGTTCTCCACGGGCGGGAGGGTGGGGTTTGAGAGGAGCGATGATGTCACGATGCTGAATCTCATTTTGCGACATGGACACAGATCTTGATGGAGCTGCCAATAAGTTGCAAGTGGAAGGAGGGCTTGGAGTGCTTGGAGATCCGAGTTTGCGAGGATTGAGCGCACGGTGGGGTGTTTTGAGTCCTTCTCCGAGTGATTTTTGCAGCTCTCAGAGGACAGCGAGAATGCTGGTTCCAAGTCTGGCTGATAGATTTGTTACATTTGGAATCCAACAGTGCAGCATAAACGAAAGGGTGTTAATTGGTCTGCATCTATCATCTACTGCTCTTGCGCTGGTTTGGTTCCAGCCCCGTAAAACAAAAGTGACAAAATAGCGTTGTGTATCTGAAATGTGCGAGACTCGCCAAGAGCTGATCTCTGTGGGCTTTTAAAAGTTAATGGAAAAGAGCTGGAACTGTTTGTTTCTCATTAGGGAAGAGTTTATATTCTAAATATTTTTATTTCTAATTTCAAGAAATGATGTATTCTAAATGGAATACGGGCTGCGTTGTGCTTTACTGAAGACTTATGCATAAGAATCACACTGCACAATATAAATGGAGATAGCAGTCTTCAGACAGCTGTTACAGAATTTATGGATTGGTCTTTCAGGTACAAAGGAATTGAAGCCCCTTGATAGTCACATATAGTTTCATTAGTTTTTTTGTACTTAACATACATCTAAAACATGTATGGCCATGCATTACAGTTGGTAGGGATAAAGTACAACATGATCAGCAGGTGTGTGTGTGGGTGTGTGTGCATGGACATGAGTCTGTGAGTGCCCATGTGTGCATGTGTATGTGTACACGCAGACAGTGGTGTTTGTGACATGCACACACCACACACACACACACACACACGCATGCACGCGCATATGCCATGTAGAATGACTACATGAATCCGCATGAATTTAACATTCTGTAATTTGGTGGCCACGGCCCAAAAACAAAAGGGAAAAGAACATCAACCAATATGCATACTGTGATTAGACAGCACGGCTAAGGGGCTAAACTGACTGTCCTGTCATTTAAAGATCTTGTGCATGTATTGTTTATTCCCTGGTTAAAGCTTGTATTCAGTCACTTCTTTCCTTACATGGATTACTTTAAAATTGTTCATTTCTATTTGCATTCTTCCAGTGTCAGTGCTAGCCACACGTTAAGGCGTCCTAGAGTCGACGGTGAGCCATTATCTCCCCTGACTGTGCCAGGCTTCATAATCAAAGCCTTCAGGATAATAAGCAGATTAAATCCAAGTTGCAACCCAGAATGCCTTGATGCGACCAGAAGGGCAGAGTTGCTCAACCATGTCACTAATTAATGAAAAAAAAACATGGCCTCAATTATTAGCATAAAAGAAATCTGATCTATTTTTTACAAGAACATAATCAAAAGCATTTAAGGCTTCATGTTGCGCCAATCACACATCAATCTGTAGGCCGTTTTCTTCGTTCTGTGGGCAGCACATTACCAGTAATAACATTTCTGGTGTAATCATGCATATATATTTCTTATTCCTTCAACGGGGATGGAGTTGTAGGAGCTAATGTATTCCAAGTCAGACCAACTGCCGCTCGCAAAGGGAAAAAAAGACTTGGTTGAGTAACCGTAATAATTGGAAAATTATTTTGATAGCCTGAAACAATCTAATATATTACAGAATTTTATTAAAATAATATCAAATCAAATTAACTGCTATTCCATAATGAATTAGGTAACAAGGTAGGCAGATATTAATCGGCCTTCCCTCCCCCAGGCCAGCCGAGACAGGGAGGGGGGGAGGGGTTATTAAGTTAGCTCTTGCGGCTTGTTAGAAGTCAGAATAAGGCAGTAAGGAAAGTCCTTGAGGAGATATCTTTTTTAATGTGTGTGGATTCTTTTTATGCGTTTTTCAGACGATCTGTTTACCTACGATTCTACGAGTCCACCACTCCAACAGGGGGGCTCCACCCACACAATCTGATGAATCTTTGTGATTGGCCAGTGGGACCATGCCCCGGATTGGGTGGAGCCACATAATGAGCATGCCGTGCCAATACTTCATTGCATGGTGCAGCTCTTCTTCTCTGAGTGCAGCAAAGCCAGTCATGGGGCATGGACGTACACATCTGGATTGTTTATCCCTAATCAGGGCCATGTCTCTGCCTTTGAAACCGTAATCAGATGCTTTGCGTAGCTGTGCCAGACGTATTTAATGTGACAGCCTCTTGCCAGATCCCCCTTAGCCCCGCGAAGCTCCTGTAATTTCAGTATGCCAATCAATTATGGCACACATACACTAGTGCAATTAAATAACCAGTTACAGTATTTTACATGCGGCTTAATGGAATTCTGTATTACCAAATAATATGCTGGTTGAGAAAACCGCACATGGTTCAAAATAACCACTTTCTGAAAGAGAATGCACCACAGAACCGTGGCAGGGAGTGTATGTGTGTGAGTAGTGGGGGTGGGCAGGGGGATCTAGACCTGAACATTGTTAGTACGCTGCAGACAAAAATGAGTTTTTCAGATAAAATTGTACCACGACAAGGGCCACACACCCTTTTGAGGGTGCCTGAGAAACCCTGATCCCAACACAGCTAATAGATATGGCTTAGTAGTTCAGGGAAGGAGGTTTTGTCAATTTAGGATCACTTTACCTGGATTTGGCTGCATGCCACTTGTGGATTAGCGTTCTTGGCCTGTGGCACACTGCGGTATTTGCCCCCCAACCCAAGGATAATGGGGGTCCATTCAGAAAAGAGATAAGACTACTTATCTAAAACATTGCAGGTGTTTGGAAAGTCGATTGCTCAGAAATATTCACAACTAGTGGGATTTTAGTGCTCTAAAACGCTCCTGTTGAGCCTTCTTAAAACCAGCAGATATGAGTCCTACTTTGAACAGATTACAAAACCCCCCGATGAGACCTCATATCTCGCTCCTGTGTCACCACGAACATTGTTGCATTCCAGCGCACTGCGGAAAACTTTCATGTGCATTCAGAAATGCTCGGCAAGTTTTTTCGGGGGGCCTCTCGGAATGGAAGTGTGTTTTTCGGCTGATACTGGCGCGGTGAATCCCCCTTCTTCCGAGAGAATAAAGACGTGAATCGTGGAGGAAATATAGTTTCCTTTTGGCAGGAAAAGCAACACCCCTGACACCTATGCTCCCCTCCCCACCTGATGGGGGGGGGGGGTGGAAATCATTTTTTATTTTTAATTAGTAATTATTTTGGAGGTTTTATGGCTTTATTTTAGCTGTCACAGTTAGCGGGGAGAGAAGGATTAGGAACCTCAGGGGGAAGACAAGGGAGATGAGACACAGGCAGAGGGAGGACAGCTCATTTTTGATCCAAGGGGGGCTTTGCAGGCCAGGGGGGTGACAGCTGCACTGTCTTTAGCCCGGATTTGAATTTGAATTCTATCTAACGATGCAGCTATGCGCGGACTTGGCAGGGCAGTCTGGTAATCTTCTTGACACAAATGCCTGGGCTTTTCTTATGTGCCCTCACAGAGATTTGAGTAATTAAAGTTAAATTGAAGGAATAAAAAATATCCTTCTTGTACTAAGGCTGTCTTGCTAATGCCAAGTGTGAATAGTCAGGGTTGTCCTTAGAACTATAATCCCAAATGCTATTTCTCCTGTAACTGGGCTGCCAAGTCCCAGAAGCTCTAAAGACAGTGATAAGGCAAGGCCATGGCGCTTTCATCTTACATGCATCTAAAAGGAAAGGAAAAAAGAGAAAGAAAATTCAAAGTGGAATTCATTAACCATTGATGAACATCACATACATTGGAATGGACCTGCTGAGTTCTATTCAGAGTCCCTTGCACCTATGACATCCCCAATGCTGAGTGAACTGAAGTGAATTTCAGAGAGCCACAGAATCAGTCATATCTTAGCGTGAATCAACATCTATTTGTAGGATTTGGGTTGTTTGATTCCACCTTAGACATTAGGAATCGTAGCTAACGGGTTTTCTTAGTATTTGTATGCACGTGCACGCATGTTTCACTGCATATGACAAGCTTATATATGCTGCATATAGAGGTGAATGTGTGTTATGTACTGTGTTCTGATATGTATGATGCAGGCTGTGCCCCTTCTTATCAAACCCTACCTCTCAGAGCAGAGATTTGATCGCAGATTAAGTGATACAGCAGGGAAACAAGGGAGTGAACCGAGTAAATAAAACAAGAATTAAGTTCTCAGATGGCCACCTGTGTGATGACAACAGGAAGGAAACTGCCAAGAAATTAACCTGTGAATGGGAAATGGGCATCACGATTTCATCCAAATAGAGCAGAAATGGTAATTTGTATGGGGGGGAGGGGAAGGTGTATACGATAATTGTCAGGAAGATAACAGGTCAGCACTGTAGTTTTTCTTCTTTTTTTTAAACCTGGCTTACACTTAAGACTGTTTTTTTGAGGCCTAATACCTGAGGCGTAATACCTCTGAAATGACTGAAGCGGCCTTTTGTAATCGGAGAGATGAGAGGAGGGTGGGTGGGCAACGAGACTGCGATCGCAGCCTCTCTTTGGCGCTCTGTTTGTCAGAGCCAAAGAGGCAGGAAGGGAGTGAGAGAGAGAGAGAGAGAGAGAGAGGGAGAGAGGAGGCCCCCGGTTTACCTGGTCTGCAGCTACAGACACGGCGGCAGCCAGGAGGCTCTGCAGGCAGCCGAGCGTGACAGGCCCACATCAAAGCTGGAACGTCACACCTTGATCCTGCCTCCCTACCTGCCAGGACACACCTGACGGAGTGGCCACCCCCGCTTTCAAAGAGGGGCCGGGGAGACGCGAGACACAAATAAACGTCTAGACACTTTCTCTCCCGGTGACCTAATGGTTTGGAATCTTTTTTGTCTCCGCTCCTCAGTCTTGTTCAAACTGTCATTATGGATTCGGGGGAACAAGAAGCATTCGTTTGTATCATTGGAACAATTGAATGCCAAAGGAGGAGTGGGTGGGGTGAGGGGGTAACTGTGATAGATGAAACGTAATAATTTAAAGGCTGTCAACTCTCCCAGTTGTGGGTATTAAGAGATGACTACAAAGAGGTTGTTTTAGGCAAAAAACACATGTCCTTTCTTACCGTGTGTAAATAACGATGTGGAAATTCAAAAGCATCAGGTTAAACAAAGCCCTTTTCTGTGAGGACAGTTTTCGTTGAATCAAGCTTTGTTTTGTTTTTTACTTTTTCCAAATTGACGTCTATTGTGTTCTGTTTTATATTTTATTGACCCCCAAATGTGTTGCATTTAGATTTACATTGTGATATTGATCAATTATAAAAGAAAGAAAACATGAAATGTTGTGTAGACAGTAAAGCTGGGGTGGAATGCCATGTTCATAAAATACAATTCTGAACGCTCCTCTAGATTTTTATTTTCATGTGTTACTCTGAAACTATGCAAATTTCAAGGGCTGTGAGTTTATGCTTTCTGTTTTCACATCCCACAATGATTCCAAAGGGATATTGTGCTATAAGGCTGTATTTCGTGTGCTATTGATTACTTCTGAGCCCATGGCCCTCACAAAAATATCTTGAGGAACATAATTCCTGAGTTTGTGCAGAGAATAGGCTTACTCAACAATTTAAAGTTAGTTTCCATATCAAAACAGCAACTATTTTCATTTCTGTTGGACAGTGCTTGCCTCAACACCTCCATTAGTGCTGTGGAGACGTCCAAGCTGTGGATCACACTGTCTTTTTAATACATACCTGTCTAGAGTAATTAATTATGTTTTAACTATGCTTTGGTATTGCCTCGAGCCATTTTTTATTTTTGTATTATTTTTGCCTGTCTTAGCACCTCCCGCCACCCAGCACTTGGAGACAGTTTTAATTGCCATTTGAAAACCACAAGAAAAAGACCAGGTTCCCTATAAACACATGCCACACCTAACAAGGGAATAGTTTCACCTTTGAAAAGATGGCCACGCCATAATTAAAGGGAAAGTGCTTCACACTGTAATCTAACTTTATATTGCTGCTGACTGTTTGTAGAATGATGTTCACACAGGCATGATGATTAGACAGTCATGGCCAGGGTGATAAGCAAAGACCTTAATAAAGACATTCATTTCCCCCATAATAACATTCATACTGTAAATCCCACATTGAAAAGTATGGGGCTTGCTAATAATTGAATGTATTTTTGTAACATTAGCTATTTCATGAATAATATTTTAACGTGACAGCCTGGTGCTATAAATAGCAGTATCGTTTTAAAGGAACACTTTTGTGCAACCTTATAAGGCTGATCGATCAATATTTAGTACATAAAAGCAAACACATTTCTTGGATTTATTTTGTTCACAGTGTAACCCTAGATGCCATTTCCCATAGAGGTTTTTGTCTCTTTTCTCCCTGAGGTTCCTGGGAGATTTGGACATGGGAAAAAGGTAATGAATGTATGTAAGTCACCGCCTTTGCCTGGCTGCACTGGGTCGGCGAGATCCTGGATGACAAGTGAAAGCGTGGAGTGTAGGTAGAGGGCAAGGGGACATGAATGGCTCGTCTCTGCTGGGATTGGCAGTGGCGGGTTCTCATGAAAAACCTGCTCGGATTAGAAGCAAGTTCCTCAGCTCCGAGGATTAGCTGATCCGCCACACTCAGGTAACCCTTTTTAAATGGGGCTTTGGCAAAATAATGGGAGACATGACTAAAGAGAGAATCTGCCTTTACAAAAGGAAAGTTAAGGTCATGCTTGAAACATCACGTGTGAAGGCCCGCTGAAGACACATCAAACGCGTAACCTTGCCCATCAGTGACCAAGGGAGGTTCCTTTGGTGAACAGATGAATGTTCCTACAGTTGCGACTCTGATAGTGAGATATGACTTATGGGGGCTTATGAGAGACTGAGAAACCCCCCATCCCCACCTCACACTTTCTTTCGCTTATACAGTGTTATCAAGTGGCTTGTTTTTGTCTGTGACTTCATTGCTGCTTCCATTCCATCTTAGAAGGATATCAAGGGATACTGAAGCCGTTTTAAAGCATATCAATATATATTTAGGGCTGTTTTCTGGGCATATTGTAGTGAATTTATTCATGGACCCATACCGATGTTTTGCGCATTAGCTGCAAAACAAATGTTGGCCTATTCTGTTTGCTCCATCTCTCAAATGTACCTGCATGTACTGACTGTAGCTGTTTTAGCTGTATTGAAGGGGGGAAGGCCAATAGTGCAGAGGCCCGGGCCTTGAGACGGCCGCACCCGGGGGGTGGGGCTGGGGGTGCTACGCGGTGGCTGAGGGCTGGGAGAGGGTTGGCTTGCCTACGGGGTGAAACGGAGTTATCAGTGGGAGCCATGAGTGTCCCCTCACTCCAGAGACCTCAGACAACAACAAGAGCGCTTTGCTGCATGGCTGCACACTGGCACAGGAGAGCCGCCACAGGCTTAATCTCTGTACACCTCCTGATCCACCTCCTCACTCAACATTTCAACTGTTATTACTGTTCATTTATCATAACACTGCACCGGGGCTCCATGCTAACTTCTTTCTTCAAAGTTGCCCCCCCCCCCGAGATTCTAGGTGACCGGAGTTAGATTCAGTGTTAAGTATATAACGGAATTTGAAACAAAAAAAGGTCAAGTTGTAAAACTGTACAAACTAGTCCAAAAGCATATGGATACATTGAAAACACCTTGAGACCATTCATGAACAACCAAAAGATAGCCATTAATGAGAAACTAGAACCTCCTCCAATAGGACTTTTCTCCAGAAGGGTCATATTTTAAATTTTTGCTACAAAGCTCTGAAAGCTATACTGATCATATTGTTGCAAGTCATAATGCTGTGTCAAATTATAGTTAAAAAAAATGATGACATCTAAGAATTATAATAATTACAAAATATAGATAGATGGAAACTTTTGTCCAGATTAGCATGATTTATTTAACATTGGATTTGGACATTGAAAAATCTTGACATTTGATATTGAAATATAAAGAGGCTAAACAAAAAATATATGAATATTTATTAACTAATAAGGAGTTTGGCCACCTTTTGCCTTCAGAACAGCTTCAATCCTTCTTAGAATACTGTTATACATGTTTTTAACTGTTTACATTGGGATATTGGACCATTCTTCAAGAGGAAAATCATCCAGTTCTTTGAGAGATGTAGGCGGTGGAAATCTACTCCTCACTCACACATATGGTGATTGGGGAGGCCATGGAAGGTGTTTGACTTCATCCTGGTGATCATGAAACCACTCTTATATCCATTTAGCAGTGTGTATGCTATTCATCTTGGAATTTGTACTAGTGTTATCATCTTGGAACATGGGAACATCTTGAGGAAAAATTTATGCACCATAGGGTGCACCTGGCACCTAAAATTGCTTTGTATTCCTTGGCCGTAATTCTACCGTGCAGAGTAGTAAGCAGACACCATGATACCCACGAGATGGCTGCATTACCATAACTGATCCACCACCATACTTGACAATTAGGAACAGGCAATGTGGGCTGAAGGCTTCCTTTGGCTTTGTCCAAACATAAACCCATCCAGATGTAGGATAAAGAGTAAAAGACAACTCATTGGACCATATTACTTTCTTCCAGTGCTCAGAAGTTCACGGTTTGTGCTCATTACCCCAGGTAATGTATAGTGTCGCATTGGCCTTGGTAACAAGTGGTTTCCGAATGGCAGCCCTACCATAAATATCAGCTTTGTGAAGCTCAGTTTTTGCTGAGACTGTAGATTCAGTTTAGATTCAGTTTGGTGATCATTTTTGAGGCCATATTTTGTGGTTTTTAGCAACTAACCTGTTAAGTATTTGTCTATCTCCATTGGTGAGCTTCAACTTGAGACCACTGTTCCTCTTTCCTGATGCATTTTTATTTTTTGGCGTATGCCATTATGTTCAAAATGTGTTAGATCTCTTATATCAGTTAGCTGAAACATTGTTTTAAAACATCCTTTATTGCAGAAACGTTTTGGTAATTAGTATTTACATTAATATGAAACACGTGTAGACTCGTTTTTAAATCCTTTTTCATTTGTTTCTATTATTTTGTCTACCCCTTATATACATTTTACTGGTAACCTTTATTATCCAAATTGTGTTCATTAAATGTTCTCACATGTGGAAAAGGGCTACCTTTATTGTCCTGATGGTTTCTCAGGAGCGTACTCACTTCCACTAAGTGTAAAATGACTCTCATAAGAGGATGTGTGTGTGTGTGTGTGTGTGTGTGCGTGTGCGTAAGTATGCACGCATGTTCTTTTCTAAATTTCAAGTTACTGTGGTAGACTTGAAGTCTCTAGATTTCTGTGACAAGCAATTTGCTGCTTTGCTATAAGCTAGCAGGATTGTGTGATTCCTTTGAAAGTGATCAGCACTAGTTTGGTACACAGGCAGAATTGGATACTTTTTCAAATAAAAAGTTAAATGCAGACTGTGAGAAAGAAAATAAGCACTGTTGCTAACAGGCAATTTTGTGACAGGGAAAACGTTGGCTTAGGGGCTAAAATTTTCATCAGTGAAGATCGTGTTGGAATTAGTTCTGCATTGTTGTTGAAGCTAATGAGGTTTTGTATAAAGCATATACTTTACTTAATCTCTCCTAGGATGGCTTTAAAATCAGAGGTGTTTGTGTACTTTTCAGGGATTGTGTCATTACGGTCTTTGTGCTTGTTTCTTTTTCTTTTTCTTTTTTCTTTTTTTTTTGGGGGTGTTTGGAGCCTCCTCACCAATGTTGTAGTTCACTCTAAAGCACTGTTCACATAGGATTAGATTCACCAGCGTCCTCCGAGTTTAATGTACTCTCAGATGTTGAATGAACACAATTAAGATGGAACTACTACTCACCAGATCTTGTGAGTAACTGGAGAGGGGGTTTCCTTTCAGAAACTGTAGGACTGTGATGACATCACATTCATTGTGCACTGGATTACACTACTAGGCAATTCCCTTTTATTGTGATACAATTAATATTGTAACCAGGAATGTGTTTTGCGCCAGAATCTTGTAGGAATCACAACAC
The DNA here is from genome assembly GCA_029706075.1 of Aldrovandia affinis. Taxonomy (NCBI): domain Eukaryota; kingdom Metazoa; phylum Chordata; class Actinopteri; order Notacanthiformes; family Halosauridae; genus Aldrovandia; species Aldrovandia affinis. The sequence continues at coordinate 4,178,441 of JAINUG010000021.1, forward strand.
CACAACATAATGTGTGGGGTATTTCATTTTTCAGTTCTGATGACCATAAACAAGGGGCATGTTTTACATTTTCAGAAGATATTACAGAATGAATGTCTCAGGAGCACTGTTCCAAAAATTAACAGGGTTACTGTAGGAAACATTAGACTTTATTGTATGAAAAGTAAATGCATCCTTTTTTATTATTAAATTCTGCACAACATTTACCCAGCTAGGCTATTCTGAAGTTAGAGTGAAAGAAAGAAGCAGTTTAGCCATAACATATTTAGCTGATGTTTGAATGAATAAATTCACTGAATAGCTAGTTATATCATCTGTTCCAGTATTTCCACTGATTTCTCTGACCATTGGCTCCTGCCTGCAGTACAGTACATTTGTCCCCGCAAACCACAAATATTCAGATTGGCACATGCACAACTCAGCGGGTCCCAATCCTATTGCAAGGCTCTACAACAAACAATGGTCGTTTGTGTGTGCTACAAACACAAGGTGTGTTTCCCAGTGGTTAGCATGGTTGTCTGGCACCTGAAAAGATTTATTTGGCATTATCCTCTTTACCTCTCCTTGTAGTCAGATGATGAAAAATACCTAAAATGTAAATCCATGAGCAGCACCTCCAAACAGGCTTGGATAAATCAAATGGATTGTTTTATTCTTTGATTCTGGAGATGTACCTCATTGAGATAACTGTTCTGTTTTCCTTTACCATGCATCCCCAAAATAAATCCATCAATAAATGAATACAACCAACCAAATCATCAATTATCAATACTTTGGGCTATTGCGCAGTGACTATTCATGGACACTTACAAAACCCTTACCCTTGTTTCCTCTCCTTTTAATATGAGCTAACATGTATTAACTTATAATTTAGGGTTTACTTCATAGACAATGAATCGTGTTCACTATAATAGGTGTGTTTAAGGAGCTTCTTCTCTCATACACATACTTACTTGGAACAACAGTCTTCAATAATGTACTGTACGTCTACATCAATGGTTCTCAACCGTAGTCCTGGAGGGCTGGGGTATGCTGGTTTTTGTTTCCACCTTAAAATCCGCAACCAATTTAGACCCAAGGAACCAGGTGAGGTGAGTTAATTATGTAATCATCCACTTTAATTAATAAATTAAGTGCTGAGTGACAATGAAAACCAGCACACCCTATCGGCTCTCCAGGACCAGGGTTGAAAACCACTGGTCTACATTACATTACATTACATTACATTACAGTAATTCTTCTTATCCAGAGCGACGTACAACAAAGTGTTAACCGTAGTCAAGAACAGTTTAGCTGAAAGCCACCCTAGCGGGAAGTACAGTTCCTAGGTGCTAGGAGCAACCACATAGTTAGATTAGGACCCTGTAGGTAAATCTGTAGCCACAATTAAAAGGTAGCAATAAAGCAATCAGTGCGTAAAATAATGCCTAAGCCTAATAGAATACATAAACAAGTAGACATGTGTAATACTAAGCAGCTACGTCCCTAAGTTAAGGTAAGATGCAAGCTATAACAGGCAGCCAGTAGAGGGGAGTGAGCAGGGGGGTGACATGGGAGTGTCTAGGAAGGTTGTAGACCAGACGGGCTGCAGCGTTCTGGATGAGTTGCAGGGGTCTGATGGCAGATGCGGGAAGGCCAGCCAGGAGCGAGTTGCAGTAGTCCAAGTGGGATAGTACCATTGCTTGGACCAGGAGCTGGGTAGAGTACGTGGTAAGGAAGGGACGGATTCTCCTGATGTTATACAGGAAGAATCTGCATGCCCGGCTTACCGCTGCAATGTTCATTGATAGGGACAGCCTGTTGTCCATCACCACACCGAGATTCTTTACGCAGGGTGATGATGTCACCAAGGTGTCACCTAGAGGAATGGAAAAATCAAGGTGGGGAGAGTTTAGGGCAGGAATGAAGATTAGTTCTGTTTTACCTGGGTTGAGCTTTAGGTGGTGACTGTCCATCCAGCTCTGAATGTCCCTCAGGCAAGCAGAGATGTGGGTAGAGACCTGAGTGTCTGATGGGGAGAAGGAGAGAAAGAGTTGAACCACTACATGAACCACTACAGTCAAGGTTTTTGAACAACAAATCTGGCAACAGTTTGTTCAGTTGAATATATTGTTATGTATATGTTCTATATAATAAATTATATAAGATGTCAGTCAATCTCCACTTTCCTGGTTGGACATGCGGTTACAAGTTGCAAAAGTGAGCTGTCTGTGAACAAATAGGGAGGAGGATCTCAAACGGGGACTTGATTGAACATCACTTGTACATTAGCTTACTCTTTCAGCCCCATATTTTGGGGAAAGTACACAAATCTTTCAGATAACCATTAGAGTTGATCCTGTCATTTGGCTCAAGCTGACAGGAGGTTCTCCCATACAATGTAAGTGTTCCTTCCGTGCACTCTCCCCCGCACCTCTTCTTCCACTCTATTCTGTTTCTATCTATCCTTCTGTCTCCAGTGACCACCTGTATCTTCTCACCCTTTGTTACCAATGGCTTCATGTCCTGCACCTCTATTCTGAGCAGCATACAATGCCTTGAATGAGATTCTATTCACAACCTGGGAGAGAAGGTAAGCACTCCATCTCAAATCCACTCCATCTGGCAAAAGTGCCATTTTCCAATGCAGATGTCAAGGTACTGCTCATCAAGTATTTTCTTCAAATATATGTGAAACAGTATTTAATTTTAATGCCCAGTATTGCCATCTCTTGTAAAGTAGAACTTGTGTGTTTGACATTAAAATTGTAAAAGAAGTTTAAAGTTTAAAGTTAATCTTTGCCAAATTGAGAATTTAGCGTGCTCCAAAAAACATAAACATGTCCCCAAACAAACTCCAGCACAGCCCCTATAGCCAAAAGTTTCTAACCTATAGCCAACAAATTGTAGCCTGTGGCAGGGTAAAATTGGCCCTCTGTCAACTACCTGCAGTGGCACACAGTTGAATACACATAATATGGCCAAACATGTGACTATCAGTCAGCAGCATGTCGGCCAGATTGGAACATTAAATTATGTCCACTGATAAAAATGACATACGGCCACCATTGGGCCAATTGGTTCACATTTACTGTTCAAATATTAGTGTAGTGTAACATCATTTTCAAATTTTTGTGTAACAAGCAAGTTTATATATTCATGAGGTTGATTTGCATTGCATGACTTTCATATTGATGGCCAGTTGTGATAATACATACTCAGTGTGAGAATTTTACACAGAATTATGAATTGACATATTAATCAAGCATAAAAGCACAAAGCTTGGAGCAGCACCAAAAACATGCAAATGACATGCAAATGAAACAGGTAAATGAAAGAGAAACAAGCAGTGTTGCCATATGCTTCTCAAATTATCCCCAAAATATTTATAAAAATCCTCCATCTTTGCAAGACTTCCATACAAGTCACATTACTTTTGTTCCCCCCATACAGACTTTCAATACCCAATACCACCTTTTCACAATTCCTCATCTACTATTGACTCCCATAGATTTTTCCCTGGAAGCTTAGCTTATTTTTTTTTTAAACCTCAACATAGTGGTAAAATTCCCCACTCTAGCAATCCCGGGAACATGCTTTTGTGCCTACAGGAGCGGAACCAGTGGAGAAGCTACAGAACTGTCATAGATCTGTGAAAGCCTGTATGCATAGGAATTCAATGCTATGGTCACCTTACTGATAACTGACAGTGCATGGCTTCTCCTGGTGGGTATCCCCCAAACATGTCACAAATTCCAAACATTGTTTGTTTGACTAACCTGATGTGTAGTCTAGTGAGCATCCGGCTATTACGCAGATAAATGGCACAAATTGGTGGTGGCAGAGGTGAGCTTCCTGCCTCACCATAAAGTGTTTTGAGATGCACAAAAGGTGCTATATAAATCCATTAATATCATTGTTCAGTGCCTCCTGAAAATGCATACTCGCCCCCTCAACCTACATAGATGCAAGTTATGTTTATGTTTGCAGAATTGCTTACTTTTCTAAAAAAAAAGCATCCCTGTGTCTTTTACTACATAGTCAATGACTGGTGCATCAATTAAATGATCGCAAATCCCTTTTTATTGGCACTTGTAAGTAGCTACACGGAAGCATCTCTTTAAGGGTGAATGTGTAAATCACACAAAATGAAACAGTATTGTTCTCCTTGACTTCTATTTAAACACTGACATCTGTACCTCTATCGATATCATCTAAATCTAGGCATAAATAAAGTAGTTCATGTGTGCTTTATGTGTGTCTAAAACCAGTGGCTCAGGAGACATCGCTCCCCTGAGCCATTGAAAAACAATACATTTACCGGCAAATTTTCAATAACAAATGACCCCACTCTGTTTATAACTAGTCTTTAAATTAAGTAAACTCCAGCATGCAGGGTTAATAAATTCGCCGGGAGACTGGTTTCTCTGGCCACAGAATTTACTGCAGCCGTAATAACTGTCATGGCAAATGCCTGGTAAAGCGCTGGACAAGGGACCAACAGAAGGGAGTATTTATCACATTATTGACTTTCTGACTGCAGTGTCGTGAACTCTTTTGTCATAAACTGGAGCACTCAGAGCAAGCGCAGCGATCGATAAGAGGGAAAACTGCTGTCAGGTTCTCTCCGAGAGAGCATTTCTTTTGTTACAGCCACTTAGAGAGCTGATAAATGCTTTGTGGTGGATAGGATCCGGGTGCCGTCTTAAAGCTTGGAGCTGCTTCTGAATGCTTTTTTATTTTTTCTTCATTTGAGACATATAAAAGGACATATGGGACCACCCGCTGGATCATACAAGAATGGTTTGAACTTGGTCAACATACTTTAGCTTTAGCATGTTTAAATCATGCCTGCTAAATGAAATGGGCTCCATTCAGTTGAGTTTGCATTTATTTCCAATACTTGGATTACTTAATTATTATATGCGCCTTTCTTTTTGTTGGCTTAAAACATGTCTCACTGTTGGTCATCTAGAAAAAATATTATTCCTGTATATTTGAATATTATCATAAATATAGTATAGTGCAGGGAAAACTCTCACTGTGTAATGATACACCCTGCTAATAAAATATACAATAATAATGCCAATAGCGAGACAATTAAATACAAAAGAAAATAAGAAAACACAGAAAAATACTTAATTGGATCTATTAGGAATCTCTGAGCAATTGGTTGCACTGATTGTATGGGTAGACCATTTTTCCCTTAATTATTCAAGTGGGTAATAAACCAACTGGAGTAAACAGCATTTGTACGGTTTAGCTGTAATGCTTTCTGTGATGAAGCACTCCTTCATTGGTTGTAGCTGGGGTCCATCTGGCCAGACGAATGTTAAATCAATAGTCTCTGTATTGACTGGTGGGCTGATAAGTGGGCCATGTAAAGCAGGCTGTAGGTGATTGATGAGGGCGGGGGTGTTGAACAGGCCCGATAAGCAGGCATAGCATCTGACCATGACCCTCAGCTCTGTCATACATCACAGGGTCAAAGATAAGTCAAGTTTACTCCCACAGGGAGCTGCAGCCTTCAGAATACTCCCAGGGTTAACACAACCTTTGACCCCTGTCATCAGGGGGCTGGGACTTTAGAATTTACTGGGAAGAGAAGATGTACATAGCCTCTTTCATTCACAAAGACAGTACACACATATACTAATTAATTTAATTAAAAAACACTGCCACTGAAACACAACTTAACAGTTCTTATACTATAGATTGGGAATGAGAATAGTACAGAGAAAGAAGTATAGGATGAAGAAGGCTGAGGATGTTTGAAGACAGAAAGGCACACTCTTTTCCAGGTTGCCATATTATTAACATGGTCCCAATGGGAAATATAACTCTGCTCCTCGCAGCCTCATGGGGAAAGTCCAACAAGACACATGATTCAAGGATTCTTGACCTTAGACTGTGATGTGACCCTCTGAAGTGGACTCATATGCTTTTCTGGACTCTGGATACGCCAGCATCCAGTCTACAATGGGAGTGTGACAGTCAATGTGAGAACAAATGGCAAGTCTGGCCTGTGTAGAGTGGAGAATTGTGTGTGTGTGTGTGTGGGGGGGTGCACAGCAAGGGAATGGGCCAGTGATTGATGTCAAGCAGTTATTGACATGGTGCCACCATTCTCTTTGGGAGTCCAGCTACAGGATTCTGGGTGCTTATACAGTGGATATAAAAAGTATTCACCACCTCACATTTTTCACATTTTATTTAATTACTTTATGGTGTTTCAAATAATTTACAATTAAATATGCCTGTCTGTGAGAGGTCCCACAGTAATGTATTTCCATACAAGAGCTTCATCATGAAGACCAAAGAACATTCAAAGCAAATCCAAGAAAAGGTTCTTCAAAAGCACTTTCCAATTAGAGGAGAAGATTTTAAAGACTATGAATATCCCCTGCAGTCCATCATAAAGAAATGGAGAGAATATGGCACAACTGTAAATGTGAACAGGCCGTCCTCCCAAATTGAGCATCCATGCAAGAAGGGCACTTGTTAGGGTGGCCACCAAGAGGCCTATGGCAACTCTGACAGAGTCTGCCATAAGTCTTCCATGGCAAAGATGGGAGAAACTGTCCATGGGACAAGAATAGTCCAGGCGCTTCACAAATCGATGCTTTATGGGAGGGTGGCAAAAAGAAAGCCATTGTTGAAGAAAACTCAATGAAACATAGAGTTTGCCAGAAGGTATGTGGGAGATCCTCAAACCAAGTGGAGGAAGATTCTGCTGCAGTCTGCAAGCGACCAGGGACTGGGAAAAGATTTATATTCCAGTGACCCAAAGAATAGAGCAAAGGCCACATTGGAGTGGTTTAAAAACAAAAACAATCTATGTCCTGGAGTGGCCCGATCAAAGCCCAGACCTCAATCCTATTGAGAATCTGTGGAACGATTAGAAAATTGCTGTTCACCACCAGTACCCATCCAACCTGATGGAGCTCAAGCAATTTTGCAAAGAAGAATGGGCAAAAATTGCAATGTCCAGATGTGCAAAGCTGGTAGAGACATACTCAAATAGACTCACAGCTGTAATTGCTGCTAGTTGCTTCTACCAAATATTAAACCAAGGGGGGTGAATACTTATGTAATCAATTATTGTCTGTTTTTTATTTGTAATTAATTAAGAAAAAGCTTTGGAGTTGTTTTTTTATTTGACATTATAGTGAGAGTATTTTGTGGCAAGAACTTCCAGTTTAATCCATTATGATTCCATGAAGTAAGAAAATGTTAAAAATGACAAAGGGGGTGAATACTTTTTATACCCACTGTAACCCTAATGTGATAATGGCAGTGTGAGGTTGCGAGGAGTTCATTCCAGTTTGCTCCCTTTGAATCAAATTGATCACTCTGCAGCTTTGCACTGCCTGGACATCCCCATTTCTCAGATAATGGCAAGGAATTGAAAAGTACTTAATTGAGGCTGCCAATAGACCCATACACAAGAACACCATCAATAACGGAATATTATAGTTCAGTATGTAGATTAAAATATGTAATGAAAGAGTAATTTGATTATTTACAGTTTTATTATAAATTATCATTATATGTTATACTCCTAGAGTAATTTTAATCAAATGTAAATATCTTCTACTAATGGGTATACCATACCTCATTGCAAAATGTTAACCCACAATCTCTGACCATTGGATGAACGTGCCCTCAGTACAGACGGCAGCTGCTGTCTGGTTTTGGATGGACAGATGATCATGGTGGCCTTACAAAAGTGGTAAGTCAGAAATAGTTTACCGGGTATGACTCCACCTCACAAATCACCCATTACAGCTGGAAAAGAGGAGAGCAAGAATGTCATAAATTATGATAATGGTGCTTTAGGTGACTTTGAACTTCACAGAATATCATTTCTGCCCTAAATTCTTACAGATTAGCAGACTTCTGAACTCATTAGTCTTTTGTTCTGGTGACACAGATATTAAGTTATGTTTAGATTTATATGACTGCATGAATATAATGTCACATATCGTCCTTCCTTCTTACCAAACAAAGTTGTAAAAGATTGAGAAATAAAATATAACTGAATTTAAGTTAAACTGAATATTGGATGAATACATTTTGGCATGAAATGAATAAAGCACACTACTTTATTTTACAGCAATACTCGAAATGACACCATGTGTACAATACCACAACTATGTAGAACATATCCTGAACGACATATAATATGTTGTTGTTCTGAGATATTTTTATCATGATAATAGCCAATTTGCTTGCCAGCAAATGTGCCTGCATGTGTATGTGCGTTAGATATATATAACATTTAATCATGCGTAACATCTCAATTGTTTGTTATTTTGGTGCTCCATACAGTAATATGAGGCATTGAGAGAAGAAAGTCTGACAGCTTTATTTTTTGTATATGTATAACAGTATAAAGTGCCTCATCACAGTTCTAAATCACTACACATACACATTTCAAAACCTAAAGTTAGTGAGTTCTACTTTTCATAAACAACAGAACGTTAGCTAGCTCAGAAACAAAAAAGATTTCAACATGCAATAGTTAAGATTACATTACATTTATTTTAATATATTCTGGGGTATTGTAAGCAGACATTTGGTTTGATACTCACTGACTTGAGGCCGGAAACATTGTTGACACAATTCATAGGGAGTAAGCAAGCAATTGGACCGCTGTCGGCATGTCAGCTTTTAGCAATTTGGCACCACAGCTCTCCAGCAACAACAAGCGAGGACTTGTGTAGCTAGCTAGCTACCTTCCTATGTCTATTCTCAATGTATTCGCTTGCAAACTAAATGCAAAGTAACCAGCTCTAGGTAGGATCTGAAGCTTAGTGGCAGCTAGATGTATACCGGAACTATCTACGTACTGGGGATATTTACATTGTCATTTTAGGATTGTACTTGTTAAAAATGTGTTAATATGATCTTTTATTTAGACATGTGCATATATTCTAATTGTAACCATAGTATAAGAGATATAAGCCACTCCATACCAGTGCATATACAAGAATACATGACACTTCAGGAGTGGTTAACGGCCCTTGGTGAAAAGCCTCAGGCCATTCACCAGCCCTGTCCTGCCATATACTATTCTTGTAAATGCACGGTGTTGTGTTTAAATCTTACATATATATTAATGACATAATACTGCACTTATTTTATGCCTTTTCCCCTTTTTCTGACAATTTGGAATGCCTAATCTCTTTCTAAGCTTTTCTCTGTTTACGGCAACTTCCGCCATCAATTCGGGAGAGCGTAGAAAAGCACATGCTCTCCTCTGAAACATGTGATGTCAGCTGCCGTTTCTTTTCACACTGCAATCTACAAGTTAAGCTTGCACAGACATGAGTCGGAGGCATGAAAACGATATAAAACCTATGCCATGACCATCTCAGTCACCAGATCTCAACCCAATTGAACACCTATGGGAGATTCTAGAGTGGCGCCTATGACAGCATTTTCCACCACCATCAACAAAACAGGAAATGATAGAATTTCCCATGGAAGAATGGTGTTGCATCCCTTCAATAGAGATTCAAGGCGCATTAGAATCGTTCTGATGGCTCGTTGTGGCCCAACGCCATATTAAAACACTATTAAGACTATGTTGGTGTTTCCTTTATTTAGGCAGTTACCTGTATAATGCATTTCATACTATAGCAATATTAATTAAATTACTACAAATTATATTGTTTGAATAACACAGCTTGAAAACACACAGCTTGTGGCTGTCATACATTTATTTAAATTTGTGAACATGATCAAGCCTGAACAATACTTAAGAAATGCCATACGGTAATGTTCCTGCTCTTTTTATTCATTTTTTGTTAAAAAAGTACACATTACTAAACGTAACCAATTCTGTACTTTTTGGGGGGATTTTTAGTAAGTATGTTCATTAACTGTATAGATCTCAATCCAAAAATGACTAACACTATACGGTTGACATTACCAAGTTGCTTTCATATGGTCAGCACATAGCTCTGAATCTATACCTACTACACTTCCCAAAGCTAGTGGATAGTCCCACCCTCACCAGTGCAGCCATCTTTGTGTTTTGTCATTTCAGTTATGTGACCTAACAAAAACAAACATTTGTGAGAAAATCATGACTATAATCTTGGTTATACAATAACACAGGTTGAAAAAGCACACAATATTACAGTACAGTGAAGCAAGAGAAAATTGGCAATATTATAAATAATAACGTGCAGCCCATAGATAGACAGGCATTCTTGTGAGGCTAAAGCCAAAAGGTATAATTATTGATGGAAGTGTACAGTAAGGGATGAAGACCTTGCAAAAACAGAAGGTCAGGTCCTTAGTGCTCCTGTTCTTTCTTAAAGCGAGTGAGGAATGCTAAGATTGTAGTAAAGGTGATTCCTGCCCCCAGGGTGAGTTAGAGGGTGATCCAGGCTCAAAGTTCAAGTTCACAGGCATCCAGACGGAGGCCTGTAATGGCTTGGTTTACAAACTGTCTACAAGGGATGAGTGGAGAAACGGGGGGGCTGGAGTCCCACAGAGAGCTGAGAATCAGACAGAGAGCAAGGTCTTAATGAGGGGGTGGAGCTAACCCCCGAGGTGCCATGTTTGGATGAGCAATGACCCCACAAAAGACCCAAAAGCCTGGGGTTCACCACCACATTTTAACTTTATTTTAATCAATAAAACTTTAAAACCATTTGAACATTGTCTGATGCTAGTAACATTTGGTGTTACCAATAACGAGTATTATTGTGTCAAAGCTCACCTTTGCTAGAACACATAGCTTGGCTCTGGGAACAGCATTACAAGTTTTAACCCTTAAACCGAACAAAAAACAGCACCTTACTGTCAACAGTGGGCCTCCATTGACAAGAATATCTGGCATACCAACCAGGTCTAGGCTTATATCCAACTTTTGGCATGTAGTCCCAGGTTTTGATTGAATCCAGTGGGAAAGAAATAAATAAATAACCAGGAGGCCCAGCAGCCCAGGCTACTTTCATAGCGGTGTTTTGGTTTCCAGAGCATTGTTGAATTATTCTGAATCCTCTCTTGTCCCAGAGGTCAAGGCATTCTGAAGTCTGGGAAGAGTGCCTAATGCTCCTAAAGCATTGTTTTCTCAAGAGGTGGTGGTAGACCGGTGATGAATAGATGACAGATGCATTCATTTACTACGAGCCTGGCTTTTGTGTGTGTGCGTGTGTTTGTGTGTGTGTATGTGCATCTGTGCGTGTGTGTGTGTGTGTCTGTATGTGTGTTTATGTAGCCTGTGTTTCCTGAAAAGAGTGTCACAGAGAATGCGCACATCCCCCCACCCCCCCTTGCAAACAATGCACCCTCTATCTGGGTGAGTTTTGACATTCAACTCAAAGGTAATAACCCTCATGAATATGCACAAAGGTCTCACCTTCAATTATGGGAATCTGTCTTCTAGTTTTGGCAACTGCATATGTGAGTGAAGCAAAAGTATTTTTCGCAATAAATTAGTTTTTCCTTGCCTGCTATGATTGAGGTGTAATATCTCGCTCCCTCTTGAGTACCTAGACATTGCTAAACTAATACCTTAATTAAATTTGCCTACTTCACCTACAGTATACTAAATAGACATACCCTGGTATTAAGTATGCTGGTTTGTACTACACTTGTATTTGACATAAATGCCATAAATGTATTTAGGAAATCTATAAGGAAAATATTGTTTGTATAACAATACAACATTTTGTTCTATAGTATAACACTGATGACAGTGAGGTGACTGCAACACTGCACAGTTTTGCCCAACCAAGGTCATGCTCTATAATAACCTGTTGAGCCCACATTCCTTCCCACTGTTGAGAGTCCACAGTTCTATAGATGGGCTTTGAAACCATATGCCTACAAATAATTGAATACATTTGATTGGCTTATCGGATCTCAAATGAGACTTCAGCCTATCACCTACTGCCATTCTCTATCCTTATATGAACAGAAAACCTTCACATTTATTGTCAATTGAATAGGGTAGAATCTCCACTACAGCCCACCTTTCTCCCAAATGAGCTTTGTCACTGTGGCTGCATAAGACTACACAGACAATCCCCCACAGTCCTGGTCTAAAGCAATGGAAATAACTGGCCTCAGTTGTATGATGGCCTAAAGGCTGTGCCTGAAACATACATGCCTGAGGAACTTGAGTCTTTACTGAAAAGCCACAAACACAGGATATATGAGAATATATAAACTAAAGTGTTGCATCCCATTCATTTAGGTAACTGTTATAGAATGATATAAATTTGTTTTTAGCAAAATGTTTCATTGTGTTTTCAAATAGGACACCCTAATTCTGGCACTATAAGGCATGGATAGCAGTTTAAGGTTGTGTCTTGAAATGGAAATGCAGGCAACCGTTGTGGTCTGAATAGGGATTGAACTCGTGGAGTTCTCTAAATTCATACTGAACATCACCTAAGAAAGGACAGTTATCTTACTTTTTTTTAAAAGGCAGCGGATTCCCATGCATGTAGACTCCTAGCAGCCTCGGCAGGTGTTCATCTAAAACATCCAACTCTCACGACAACAGTGTAATGTCTTCAACCAGAGCAAGGACCCAACCAGAAAACCAAAAACACATGGCGCAACATCCGACAAACTCACAATTTGCTCGAAAGACCGTGGATCATGGAGACTAATCAAAATGTGACTCCAGGGGCCGGACACAGTATCTTACATTAAGTCCTATGCACAGTTATTTCCCCTAAACATTCAACTGCTGATTAAAGCTAACTAGCTACTTAGTGTATTAATAGCTTGTTATGTATGGATCATGTACATGAATCACAAAGTTAACACTGCATATGATTGTATACCACATATGGATTGCAGTTCACAGACTTTTACCATACATGAGTATTTCATTCTACTAATAATGATGTCCACGTGTGTCATCTCTTCAGGTAACAATGCATGGGTGTAATATATTTACATGAATCTTGCTGTATAAACTAAAAACAGAACATGGCAGCATTTATGGGGTCAACATTCAATTTTACCAGCAACTGAAATTGAACTCTGGGGGGTGACAATTGTTCTTGCTTGTTAAATTCAGGTCTTGCATCACCTTTTTTTCTAAATACACTTCCTACCAGAAGGCTTTGGATAGATCCTGGCTTATTTAAACCAGCTATGCTCTGGTGGGCATAGATTTTGCCACAGTTAAGTATATCTGAGATATGTAATCTGAGAGTGGAATGTTGGCATCATGCAAACACTCATATGCACAGTAAATATTAAACAGGTGTGGTCTTTGAGGCCGTATCATTACAAATGCTGAAGTTATATTTTACAAAGACAATACATGTAAAGCAATCTCTACTGCTCCAAACTCATACCCACATGTTGCTCATAAATGACTCACAGCGCAGGGCTTAGCACATTCATGGCCAGTTTGGAGAGGGATTATTTATTGCCACGCGTCTCTGTTTAAACCAATTAGGCAGCAAATTGCAATGCAGGGGTTAATGTTCATCACTCTGTCAGACCTGATTTAAACACACAGCATGTTCGCATAATGCATTGACCAGAAGTTCTGCCATTTTAACTACCGAGTCATGAATCTCAGAATTCATCACACTTAACCAAAAATTAGCTAACCTGATATATTTGTCTTCTTACGAAATTCATATTTACTTTGAATAGTGTTTTATTGTACAGAATACCATATGCAATGTGTTTCTTCTTATTCTTCTGTATTGTTATTATTATTATTACCGTATTATTGGCACTCTCCCATTATCGGAATAAGACATGTTTCAGACAGTACCTGGCTTATGATAAAATATTTGTGCTGAATACCAGGGTTTCCCATAGACAATGGGCCTCAAGCTCCATTCTGAATCGATTGTTCTACATAGCAAGCTCGGTCATTCAGGGAATGGTCTGCCATCAACCATCTTTGTTACTTTACTGAGCGGGAAGCCAAATCATTTCATGAAGGCTAAAAATGACACTATCTCACCTTTACATGTGTGATATTGTTTGTGGGTACCAGGATCAACTGCTGTATTCAACACTATTATTATATTATCCTTTTTTAAACTTATTTGATTAACAGGTAAAGAGAAATTCTTTGCTCAAGGTTAGAAAAGCAGTTTACACACTTACGTTTAGAGGCAAGTGCTTTAAATATGTATTAAACGTGATCTAGTTAACATTTTTAACAATGCATTTTTGGTTGTGCTTCCTTAATGTATTTTTTAAAATGTATATAATGATGACATATAAATATCAAAGAGGACAGACCTGATGAGAAATTCAAGCCCAGCAGTATGGCTTATCTGTGAATGCTGCAATGACCTTATGTAGCTGGAGCTTTGTGGCATCAGGTGATAGAGCTCTGTTCGGCATTGAGGATCTGAGCTGCAATCAGATGCTTTTGGGCTCTCTTTGCATATGCATCCAATCTCAGACTGACCCTAAGCCCGGCTCACTCAGCCAAGCAGAGCCCCTTTATTGACCGGTGTCAGAAGGTTATTGCCATGGCAACTGGAATGTCTACAGGGGTCTGATGACATCATGCAGGACCTGACCTTGACCACACACCGATCACTGGAAGCAGAGGAGGAACAAAACTGCCATAGCTTGCAGGAAGCTGAAACGGCCAACTTCTCTTAATGAAAGTGACAGAGGTAAGTATAAAAATGAGAGGCTTTGGGTAAGCACTCAGCCATGTTAAACAGCAAATATTTCATATGCCTCCCACAACCCTAGGGACCCATAATAGAAACCTGTCAGCCTACTTAAAATTTCATCTGATCCCATTAATTACTGTCAGATTCTTTGTCAAACTCTGGTTGATGGCAGTCAAGCTCTTCCTGCCATTTTTGGGAGATAAGGTGTCAGCTATCTCTTTGGGAGGTTAATAGACCAACTAAGTAATCCTTTCCCTTCTTTAGTAGATTTTTTGTATTTGCATTCGGTAAGCTGATATGGTCATTCACTTGAAAGTGTGACTGCATTCCTAATGAATTTATACTCAGCCTTTTCCCTGAGGATGGACAGGAAACATTCATAGTCTCCTTCATCATCTCTTCTTGAACACTTACATTCCAAACTTACTTACTTACACTCTAGCCACTATTTTTCGAAACACCAAAGAGTGTCTATTGCGGAAATTGTTACTATATGTTTATGTTTATGCATACGTATACATACATGAACTGATTGTGTCTTTTCTTTATTAATTCAATGAAACTATTGTAAATATTCTTAAGGGGCCCTAGAGGCAAGTAATCAATGGTGCTCCATGTTTGTCCACAGTGAAAAGGTCAGTGCCATGGCAACGGAGAGGCGGGTTCAGCAATGGTCTCCTGTGCTTGCAGTGACCAGCCCCTTCACATCCTCCCAGACAGCTGTGGGTCACGGAGAGGTCAAGTTTAGGTTTGGAATTTTCTACCAGCATATGAGATATGCAGTTGATGATCTTGTTATCCTCAAACACATACATTGTTTTACATAGCTGATATATATATTTAGTATGCATATGTATTTTCCTGAATTGATTTATATCTAGGGTTAAGACTGTCTTAACCTATGTTCATTTCATATAATACATAATATTAAATAATATTTCTCACATATTTCCATTCAGTGATGTCCAGTGATGTCCACTCTGCATCAGACCTTGGTGAATTGCCTGAGGAATCAGAGGACATGTCAAATATCTCTGGTGGATGAACTGAGGACTGCAGATGAAACAGAGTGACCAGGCCATCTGTCCTCATCCGTTTGAGAGAGTAGTGTACGGTGCCTTCTGTGCTCCAATGAGTTCCAGAGTGTATTCCTTTGGGGCAATGGGTAGGGCACACACACAAAACTACAGTTAGTTTGTCTCAGGCCCACAATTTAAACTATATATCCATCCTCACAAGAATTACGTTCAAGGTTTTGCAATCATAGTTTTGAGTGAAGGATTCACTTGCAGTCATATTAAATATATTGTAATTGTACATGCAAGGTAAAATTAAAATAACTGTTACATATAGTTGCTGCTGTAGCTGCTGTTTCTCATTTTGTTAGTACAACAGATTCACTTTCATGATTTTATATACTTACATTTTCTTAGTAATTTATAATTTTTTGTTGTGTGTCATGGCTACATACAAGGACACATACAGAGATATTTAAAGGAGACATGTAAAGAAGCATGCTGCTTTTATAGTCTGGGTTAGTCTGTCACCATGGCAACAGAGCACATGAATGTTGACTGGACGCTGACCTCTGGACCATGTGACTTCAATATTGAAATACCTCATGTCCCTTATTTCCAAAGAGTCCCACATCATGCTATTAAAAAAGCCTTGTTCTCTGCCACAAAGGCTATAAAACAGCATTGTTAGATTTCAACTAGCACCAAGAAAGTTTAGCAAATTAACACATTTAAACTGTGTTTCTTCTTTATGATCAAAACATCCTCTAGACTGCAAAGGCATTACTTAAAACAGAATGAAAACCAAAATATAAAAAATAAAGATATGAAAGAAGAAATAAGTTCACTTTTTAAAAGGAAATAAACTGACAAAATGTCATCCTTCCATTTAGCAATTAGCACATTTAAGCACAGTCAAAAACAAGATTCTTACATCACAGTTCAATCTTTTGAGTGTAGTGCTTATTTTAGGCATAAAGCCAAAATTAATAAGGCAAAGAGTGGTTTCAAACATGTCTAGGAATGGCTGGGAACCCCATATTTTAAACATGACTTGTAACAGCTAAGATAAATTAAAAAACGGTGACATCCACCAATATAAAACAATGTAAATATGCAACAGAAATGATGCCAATCAATTTGAAATGGTAAAATATGGAATAAAACTGTATTTTGGGGCTTGTGCTTTTCACATGTTTTCTATACTTTAGGGATACATTTATTAAAGGCCTGTTCCTCTCTTACTCTGGTCTACTTAAGGCCTACTCATTGGTGGTGTTAACCTGTTTGGCTGCTGATGTTCTTGATGGGTCCTGAATGTTGTTTCATTTACAATTGAACCAATTCAGTCTTCTCTGGGATAAAAATGTCTCACACTATGCTCATTTTCATGCTTGACAGATCCGACTTTTACTTTATCTTTTACAAAAGCGACTTGCAATGTACATGTGTGCAGCCACATGGGTCATAAAACGGTAACAATAACAACATTTCAACAATATGTTGACATGTTTTAAAAGTATTAAAGCTGCTAATGACTTCAGGCCATTATCCAATAATACTTAAGGAATAAACCATGATGGACTGGGCAGTTGCATGAAAATACAGGCAACTGCCATTTACTTAAGTAAATGAAGGGTTCTGGTGGCTCTGTTGTAGTCTGGGGTGCATTTTCTTCTCATGATTTAAGTCCACTCAACCTCTTTGAGGTCAAGGTAAATGCCAATAAACACAAAGCCATTCTGCATGATCACTGGCATCCCATGGAGAAGCATTTATATCCTGATGGGAGTGGTCTCTTCCAGGATGACAATGTCCCCATCCACAAGGCACGAGTTGTCCCTGAATGGTTTTATGAGCATGAAAATTATGTAAACGATATGCCATGGCCATCTCTGTCACCAGATCTCAATCCAGTTGAACACTTATGGGAGATTCTGGAGGGGTGCCTGAGACAATGCTTTCCACCACTATCAACAAAACACCAAATTAATGGTGCTGTATCCCTCCAATAGAGTTCCAGAAATGTGTAGAATCTATGCTATTCAAGGCGCATTGAAGTTGTTCTGGCGGCTTGTGATGGCCCGCCCTATTAAGACACTTTATGTTGTTGTTTCCTTTATTTTGGCAGTTACCTATAAACCATGACAGGGTGGAGTGATGCAATCCCTAGGCAAAGCAGAGGGGCTGGTAACCACCCTAAAGTGGTTTATTTTCATACACATGCACAGCCCGGAGTGGTTTATTCCACTCACACCATGGCTACTTGCGACAGAAATAATTCAACACTTGAAAAAAAATTAAACAAGATTGCTGTAGTGCTATGTTGTTGCTCTTGCTGTACAGGGAATTTTTACAACTGTGGTGAACATAATGTATGCTTGCTAATTGTAAAATAAATATAACAGTGAACAGTAAAAGAACATTTAAATAATACCTGACGAGAACAGAGCAAAGGGTGCATTTGAAAAACACTGGTACTTGCTGGCACACATTTTTTTATGACTATTGCTATTAGTATAAATTATACAGGTGATTAATATATTATCAATCAAGCTTTTTGGGATGTGATACATTAATATTGAATGTTTTTTATGAAAACATACTTTTTAATTTAACTTACTATGTCCACCTGCATAAAAAGTGTTCATAAAATAGTTTGAGGTTGAAACAGAGCGTCGAAGGTCTGCAATCTGCGATTGCACTTGTTTGAGTCGCAGCCCCTACCATTGTCCTGTAGGCTCTAAATGTAGTGTCTGAAGTGCCAGGGCGGGCTAAGAGAGGGACGTCCATGAGGATTCAACATGGAAAATCTCTCAGAAGTCATTATCCTGGTGGGGGATCTCATCATAGGCTGTAAGTTAAGCTATCTAAACATACACAGAAGGGGATGACGATGTTAAGTCAGGAATGTATTGCAATGATCACTCAAAAAGCAAAGTGGTTCCAGTAAAGTTTCTCAGTTCAGAGATATTGCAAAAAAGCTTTGTAGGAGGACACAGAAAGCCCTTAATATCTGTCTGCCTTTGATGCCAAAGTATAATGGAGACTGCACTGTATGGATGATAACCTTATCTTTCTATGGAAACTCATATCAAATAAAAATTAAATATGTCATAATATGCATATGACAATCATTTGTATACTTGGACTTGAATTGGAGGAATTGAAACAACCCCATTTGTTTGGACGTTTTAGAATCAAGAAAAATGGGAATGTAGTATTTCCAGTGCTCTGTCAATAACACAAACAATCTGAGCTACAATTTCATTATTTGGAGTATAATCAGTGTCTTGCTTGAAAGATGACTTCTCTCCCTTTTTGCACTTAATCAATTGAGTTGACCTTTGCAGACGGCCCCTTGCTGAGTGATTAAAACCAAGTCACAACATGGATGTGAGCGAGTGTGAAAGAATCAGCCAGATGGAGGAGAAAAGGGGATAGTTTTCACCCTTTTTTCCCCTCTGGTCATTTTCAACCTAAAACATGCAACCTAGAGATTTCATATTACCACATGCTTTAATGTACATTTTATTCTTTACCATAGAGTTGTTAATACTTAAATGGAAGAAATTAGCAAAAGAAAAAAGACAAGCAAGAATGAAAATATATAGTCGAGTGTGTCTCCTCACTCAAGCCGGCAGTAATTCACACATCATTCTGGCTAAACCTTAAGATAATCCCCAGTGACTTTTCCTGGCCCCAGTCCAAAGAGCTCTTAACAAAAACGTCTTTGGTCGATGAATACCACGGAAGGATTGTCTTGGAGGTGAAAGATTTATAATGCGAATGGTACGGACTTCCTCGTAAATCACCGCAAATGCTTTCAGGTAGCAAGGTCGGCATTTATGTAAATGAAGGTGAGCGTGGGACCAGGAAAGAGTGCATATCGAAAACTGTCGGGATTGCCCCCGAAGCCCTTGCCCCTGATTCCCGGCCGGGATAGAGAGAACCATTACCGGCCCCAAACCCAGTTAGCAATGCTGCTCGTGCAACAGCGCAGTCACTCATGAACATGTCTTTTCCACCTGCTTGTGCGGCTTGTAAACTTTTTTTTTTTTTGATGAGTCATTACTGGAAGGCGTCCTCCCCTTGTTTTGGCAGTTGACATTTATTTTGCGGGCGACCTCAGCGGAAACACCTCTCTCGGGACGGGCGATGTGAAGATCCCTCCTACGGCCCCGGCCCTTGTGTCTGTGAGCTGTCCTCGGGCGAGTATCTTTGTCTCCTTGTGTTTCAGCCCTGCCCTCTCGCAGAACCCGATACAGCTGCAGCAGACGGCTGCCCTCCTTAGGAAAGTATGCAGAGGCTCAAAAGATTTCTTTATATGTTTATGACAAAAAGAGAGCTTCACCCCTGTGCTATTCCCACCATTGTGTCTGAGCCAAGGAGTCCATGCTCCCTTTGTGGCTATTCAATGTGTGGGACGTTCTTTAGACGCGTTTGCCATTAGCGGTTTACTATGTCAAACCTGCTCACAATAGATGTGTAAAAAGATTGACCAACAAAGGAAAACCTCTTCGCCTCACTGTCCCATTCGAACCTGCGAAATAATCGAGGGGGTAAAAGACACCTACACCTTTATGTAGAACATGTAGGGAGGGAGCCTTGTGTGCTTACACAGGAGATTGTTGACTTTCACTACAAACTGCTCCCTGATGCATGCAATGTTGCTGGCACAAGACATGTTTTGTGGGCTGACACAAAGATCGGTAGTCTTTTCAGATAATATTATCCAGGCTGGGTTGTTTCCAAGTGTTGAAAAAGGCCTCGTTTAAAGCCAGATTATTTGTTTATTTATTTGTTCGTTTATTTTTCAGGGACATAGCAAAAGCATTGTTACAATAAAAAAAACTGATGAGATTCAGATGATTGTTTCTCATCAGCCACCAAACTGCCATACTGCCTGTGTTATACTGTGTCATATTTGCACATTTATTTATGAATGCAAAACACACACACACACACACACACATACACATACACACACACAAATACTTGTATTGTCAATAACCAGCAAAAGTTTCGATATCCAGATTTGCAATTTGACTTCATTTACTCTCAGGGTCAGTACAAAGCTGTATATCACACTGTTTACAGAGAGACACTTTATTTAATTACCCTTAATATAATGACTAATTTGTTCAAAATAATATGAAATGACCTGTACACTGCAGGAGAAGGATGGTGACAGAAACCTGCAGCCATCAATTACAGAGGGTGCCAGCAGGCTGTCATCTGGCTCAGTTTGCAGAGTTATGGAATTATTTGAAAATTGTGTCTTAGCTGCCTAACCTATATTTCACAGAGAGAACTTGCTAATTATATTACTTTAATGAAGGCCACTGACAGAGAGGTGTGCCGTTAGACCTCGGCAGGACAGACAATATGCATGAACCTCATGTCACCGTGTCCTAAGAGGTTAACGACACACGTCTGTGCTGAATCAGGAGACGTCTAATTTGTCGGCCTCCGCTGAAATTCAGTCACTTACACCCATTTACCAGCAATTGCTGTCAACCCTTTGTGAACAAGACTCAAAACTTTTCACAGGCTCCTGGGTCTCGGAGAGGTGCTTAAAAGGCTTTAATTAAAGAGTGCTGTGTGTAAATGACAAACTCCAGCTATGACACACGAACAGAACAAAAAGGTTTTACAACCTCAGAAGGTAGGTATTGGTGGCTCCTCATAGATTTAGTGTCTTTGTTTTTTGTTTAGTTTTTTTACCTTAAAGGAGGAACTTAATTATCTGTGATTATTTCTTTTAAAAACAAACACTGTCTTTGAGACCTGCAGTTTTCTTGCATTCTTTAAATGTGTGCCAGCATTCAGGTGACTGACCATACGCATACCTAAAGGTCAAGTGTACATCAACGGGTCAGATTTCAGGAGCAATTTTGAGCAATTTTGTAATTCACCTGTTATTTAAAGTCACATGCAATTACAGTGAGCCTTAGTATTCAGACACGTTAAAAATGTATTAGTGTATTATGTATTGTCTGCTCCATAAAAATGTTTGTTATGCAAACAATTGAAATAATAATGAAACTTTACTCTGAAGTATACTCTATACTCAGTACTGTATACTGTGCCAGTTTACTGTGGCACAGTATGTCTTTTCTTTAGGATTTAACCATCATAATGAGACCAGTTGTTCACCTCTACTGAGCTGACCATATGCTCTAAAGGGGCTGAACTTAATTTCACCATCATCATCATCATCACCACGCAAGGCTGCAAATAATTCAGTAAATGGGTCATTTTTGGAATCTTTATTTGCACACAATGAGGCCATGCTTTGAAACCTGTGGTCCTTAAAATATGTTCAGTGCCTTTAGGATATCTTAATTTATGCAGGTGGGGAAATTTATTGCCCTCGATAGAATGTTCTTCTTCTTTAATTGCTTAATAGACAGATGCCAACCTGGCATATTTTGTAAATAACATGAAGGGTTGGCTTCTGTGAGTACTAGAATGAAGGCGCGGGCACACATTCAGAAATGTGTTTACCATATTCGCTCCCCCACAATCGAATATGATATCTCCTTGTAGTCGAGCATCGCTGGGGCAAGTTTGGACTGGATAATCAGCAGACCACACGGAGGATGAGACCCTCCCCGGTCACTGTGTGGATTAAAGCAGTCTACGCCTTTAAATCCCTATGGAGAGCAGCTAGTTCTTCTGACCACAAGAAGAAACTTGTTAGCAAAAGTCTCATCTGGACACTTGCCAGACCACTGTGAGAGGATATCTTTTAGCAGGAGGGAAAAAAAGGCACTGAGAAGAACACAACCATTTTTTAAAGCGACAACTGCAAGCTTGGAACCGGAGGCAGACATTAATAGCTAGTCGTGAGTTAATTAAAGAGGGTTCGTTAGTGAGTAATTCTCGGTGATTGGAGAGGTGAGATGGTGGAGACGGACAGGGGTCCGGGGGAGCGCGCGCGGTCCGGGGGTTAGAGCCCACATGGCGGAGGAGTGTGGCGGTTTTCGGGACCGGGTGAGTCGATCCAGGCGGCTGGCTGAAATGGCAGCCCCACCGCTGTGCTGCCTTAGCTCACTTCAACCAGCACATGCTCACAATATGCGTAAAACCAGCGTGCTGTGTGTCCACGAATGACGCCGTTTGGTGGTTGAAGTGGGGCGGGGGGGGGGGGTGGAATGTTAACCCTCTGCTGTCTTCGGTGGCTGTCACCACGCAACAACGGGCTGAGCAAGTTTGCCGGGAGAACATTATCGAACGTTATAATGCTTATTCATCTGCTGTCTATTTTTTTCTCATTATTGTCACTTAACATCCACACTGCATGTTTAGCGTGACAATTATAGCAGTTTTGTCAGATTGCTATGGGAAACTTGTCCTTGTAATGTTATCAATCATACTTTTGAGAGGAAAAAATATATATAATTAATCTAATTTAACTTGGGGTACACATAGTGGCACATATTATTAAAACAATTTCTAGAGGTTTTGGGTGTGAAAAAAAAGCCTTTATAAATGTCATCCCCTTTTCCATTTTGGGGAAATAGTGTTAGCAAAATATTTTGTAGACCCTTGAGACATATTGATCTGATCTCTCCTTTGAAACATTCACCATTTATATGGAATAGTGTTTGAAACCTTTTTGATTTCCACTCCTCTTATGTACACACGATAATGATACTTGGAAACATGTGCTTTGAAAGCGTATGCTGTAGATGGATCTGTTCTGACTGCTCTGCCCCTAGCACGGACGTTTGGATCTCCTGGATAAACACTGCACAGGGGAATCTGGAGCCCATCCAGTTAAGCGTGAGTGTGTGCATGTGTGCCTTCCCTCAATTCGCCGTTGGAAACCAAATAGCTGCCCTTGCCTCCCCCTTGTGGCACAATGCACCTTCATTATCCTAAACAGGGAGTGGAAGCACTTTCCATGTCATAATGAGGATGTACTGCAATAAAAAGGAATCACCTTAATATCCTCTCCGGTGAGGAGTGTACTTTTATATTTGAAGGGCCAGACTCGGCACATTCATCGCTGGATACTGCCGTACATAAAGCCAGCACAAGAAAAAAAGATGGATAGACAGTTAAAGAGAGGTAGAGTGAATGCAGCCTCTGCAAAAGGGGGGGGGGGGGGGCGGAAGGAAAACATATTAAATTATATTTAAATGAGTTGTAAAATATATATATTTTTTCCATCATGCAGATTCCTTAAAACATATTTTCTAAACAAAGTTCCCTGAACCTTGTCATCTGAGTTGTTAAACATCTGAGCCTGTACAATAATGAGAGAAACAAAAAGGGAAATATTAATCCTGGGGAGAGGAAGGGGGTGGTCTTTACTGCAGGCTGGAGACTCAGCACAAGGGTCAGCAGACCTCAGCTGCAAAAAAATTTGTGGATTTAACCAGGAGAGCAAACAGATGTAAATTCTAAGATGGCAGCTGCTGGCAGCTGTCCAAGGGGCAAATGTTTTTTTCCCTAAAGGTTGAGATTAATTTGCCTGTTATGTCTCTCTCTCTCTCTCTCTCTCTCTCTCTCTCTCTCTCTCTCTCTCTCTCTCTCTCTCTCTCTCTCTCTCTCTCTCTCTCTCTCTCTCTCTCTCTCTCTCTCTCTCTCTCTCTCTCTCTCTCTCTCTGTCTCCACCCCCCCCCTCTCTCATTTCTCCCTTCCTCCCTTCCCCATCTCTTGCTCTCTCTCTCTCCAATTTACTTACATGCATAACGGGCACAGCCACGCACAAACACGTATACACAAACACCCGCATACATGGACACATATTTTCACTATTATTGAAATATGTATGTATGTGTATATATTATATATATATATATATATATATATATATATATATATAGAGAGAGAGAGAGATAGAGAGAGTATATATACACAGAATACAGTGTATTCCTAACATAGCTAATTCTGCATCAATTTATCAAATAGATGTCATTTAAAAAGAAAAAGAATTGTATAATATACCCATGACCTCTACAAGTTTATAATGTTATCTACATACACACACAAACCCCCACACACAGGAATTAATTTGACATACTGTCAAAATATCAATAATCAATTCATGACACGGTTTTTGGATTTTCTCAAAATAAATTATTTAATATAATCATATGCTTAAATATTCTTAAAGAGAATAGTTCTCTATCCAGGGTCCCCCCTCTTCAGGTGAGTGTGTGCAAATTAATATTCTCGGTTCCATCAGCAGCAGATATCTGTGATTTACAGTCATTAAGAAATGGATTTGCAATGTTAACTCCTGCTGCAGAGGCTGACTGGGGAGGATGCAGAGAAACGCTGGGAAGTAGGAGGAGGCCTAATTAGATCTGTCTATCTGCACACATCCATCTTTTCTTGCTCAAATCACGATGGCCTAATTCTTAATAAATTGCTTTTTATTATTCTATCATTCAGGTTATTGCATATGAAATAATGACCCACTCATGATCCAACACACCTAATTGATTTTTTTAGGGCGATAGTAGTCTTCAGTACCACAGTGAGAGATTCCTCATATCAATTTCTGATGGATTATAAATTCTGTTGTTGTTTTTTGTTTTTCCAAAGTCCCTCCTTCATCAAAATTCCTAACACCTACAGTAGTAACACCACCTGTATTTGTTGTGTAAAGGGGTTATTAATTATCCTCCAATTGCAAAAAATAATAATATAATTCTGTCGCAGAAGAAACATGGTACTGAATTAACGGGGAACGCATTCCTGTACTTGATTTACTAAGCCAGGTATTCGATGACTCACCTGTCAATAGGTCTTAATACTTGTGCCTATGCCAGAGACATGTGCACAAATAATACCAAATCATGCTTAATACACACCCTTATGGCATACTGTACAGCCATAAAGCCAAAATACTGAACACTGACAAGTCAGGTTGCCAGATTCCCAGTACCTACATTTTGGGACAGCCACACTTGCCTCCTGAGTAAGACTGTTCCGGAAAACAATAGATTGAATGGATTTTTAAGCACCGTTCGCCCCAAAAGTGTCCTATGTTTCATGCCAGATCTTTCAAACGCTTCTTAATTGGTGCAGACATATCCTTGTCTGGGAGCTGGGAGAAGATCCATTGTGAGGCTTAAATAATAACTTCTCAAATATCACTGGGAAATATTCCACTGATTCCCCCTAAAATGGGGAATATAAATGTTTCATTTTGCTGAATGGCAGGTTAAGTGAGGCAGCGATAATGCCCTGACAGTAATGATAACTTTAATTTCCTTTTCTATTTCAGAGATTTATGTAAAGAAATTAAATTCCACTGAGCTTCCAGGGCTTAACAATTATTATATAGCGATGAGGGAAAAACTGTTTTCTCGGTCACACAACATAAACGGAGTAGGTTAAGCTCCAAAGCAAAAAAAAAAAAAAACAGTACAGCCTAATAAACACAAAAGAAATTAATACATATGCAAAAAGCCACAGTGGTTGAAAAATGATATCGCATATCAATAAAACAGCATAAGAGCATTTTGACCGGGGGAGGGGGGGGCTGGCTGTGATTTTCTGATCACTTTATCCATTTTACTAGCATGATTTGCCCAAATCTGATCAGACTGAAGCGTGCATCAGAAACATTGCTTAACAAAGCTCCTTTACTTATATGGAGACCCAACTTTTTTTGTTGGTTGTGTATCCACTGAGTCGGAATATGAGGAAAAATATCACCAAATCAACAGGAATGGCATTCCTTAGATTATCTGCGCAGTATCTGCAATTTATGATGAATGAGCAGATTACTCTTGACATCGGCCTTTCTTTCGCCACGTGCACTCTGCTCGGGTTAAGTAAACATCACAAGCAGTGTGGTGTGTCTCAAACCAGAATAAATGAACCATAAAACACAAATGCAACTGCATCATTTATTTAAGCCATGCCTTATCGTTGCAGAGCTCAAATGCATACGCCGTTGAAGTTTGACAATGATAGAATAATCTGTATTATCTGTGAACGGGTTCATGAGGACCACCAGTTTAGCTACAATAAGACCACCGAAATGTATTTTCACCGAGGCCTGCAGAATCACTTCAGTAGTAATGATTTAATTGCTCAGGGACTCGAAGGCTAATGGAGGTTTCTAAATTGATTTTTTTTTCTTTTATTTGTTTTTGTTTGACTTGCAGCTGAGGAAAATACAGTCTGGTACAGTGATGAAACAGTGTCACTTTAATTCATTCACCCAGAGAAATGGTGTGGCTACCTAACGGTACTGTATGATGTACACGAGTCCCATGGAACTTGTCAAATGTTACACGTTCATATCTTTTAGTCTTACTCCCTTTGTAGTGACTAATTTCACATTATGCAGAAATAAATGGAGAGAAAAATGGACAGATTCAGTCTCTGCTTTGTCAGTCACGGGTAATACGTTTGTGCAGCAAAATCCTTAGTTCTCTTTGATTACACTCGGACCGGTTTGTTCTAAAACAATGCAAGTTTGCATAGCGGAAATTAAATTAATAAGACTTTGGCATTTGGTATTAGACTTCCTTTAAAACAATAAAGAGAATAAATAAAGGGACCCTTCACTCACAGGAAAATGTCCCTCTTAATATTCATTAACACTGAACGGTAGGGAGTCTATGAAAAATGTTCTCCGACATGGATATAGTCCTGAAATATTCAAGAGATGATGTATCGTAGTCTCTGGGGGCATGTGACAGAGACAGTTTGGTTTTTGTATCGGAACTTTAAAAGAGAATTAGCCATCTTCCTCTCAATCACAGGAAAGACAAAATCAATTTATTTACTCGCTGGTCCTGCAATTTGTAACAAGGGGTGGCACTACCTCTGAAAGAATGCCTATACAGTGCTTGACCCGACTAGCTTTACCAACTGTGAGGAGCCCTTGTATGAATTTTTATATTTACATCCAATGTTTACAACCTTTCTGTTTTTAAAAGCTCTGAGATCAAGAAAGAAAATGAATATGGAGCAAAATTGTCTTTCGTAGTTGTTATATTAAATATAAATATTGCCTAGCAAAGAATTCAAATTCACTGAATAACTGACATTCAAAAAGTGAGCAAGAAGATGCACTGAAACCGTGATCCTGAAGTGAGGGAGTTATAATGCACAGGTAAGGGCACAGTTTGTCACAGGAGGTGTATCCGCTCATCACACTTGTTTGGGAAAATAATGGCATCACAAAAGTCAGAAGCACAATGACACCATCTAAATATGGATGTGATATTGAGAAGCAGTAACGAGGTGCAATAGAACCTCACATTTTCATCAACGCGTGCAAAAGTTGTTAACAGCCATGATCCTGAGCAAGACTTACTGATTTTAATTTGTAGGCATTTGCTCTCTTTTTCCATAGAGAGGAACCCAGCATGTCAGTAACAAAGTTTATTTTAATTAAGGTATGAAAACAGAATTCTTGGCTTGCATGACTATATGTTTTTAAGCCTTGTTAGTGCACATTCTTAATACTGTATAAGGACCATTGCAAAGAGAATACCATAAAGTTGTATTTGAAAGAGTGATAATCAGCAAAATGGGTTTTAAATCAGTTGGTATTGTCACTAAACATACAAAGTTTTGCTAAATTAACACAATTACGGTTTATTATTCCATGACAGAGGGATGAATGCTTATTTTCGACTTTTGGTCAGAACTGTACTCTTTTGCTCTGAAACCACAATGACCAGGCCGTGAAAAGACAACTATTAGCATTTCTTGTAAAGAGACCACAATTGGAAGGATTAAGCACAGCCTGGAAGCCGCAATTTAACAACCTCAACCACAGTTGACCCTCCCCTTCGAAGCCATCTCCCCAAGCCCCTTGGCCCTTGTGCCAGGGGTGTGAAGTGTTGCATCTCTTATCGCTGGTCTCACTCTGAGAGAGATTACAGTGCATTAGGCTTTCCTGTAGCTGGATCACGGACCAAACCAAAGTAACATTTTATGAGTGCTTTGGGGTGAGGATGTTCTTTGTGATGATGTGCAATGGAAACTGGGCTTGACTGTAAACCCGGTATGTTGTCAACATAGGTGCACTGTGAGGCCATGAGACATACCATCAATGAAATGTATAATTCCCAGTATTCGAATGACTGAGACTGGAAATAACAGAAATTAATCAGAGGTTAACTAACATTTTAAATGCATGTACAACAACAGTACAGATACAAACCAGATGATAAACAAGTAATTCAACAAAATCATTTTGCAGATGTCCTTTATTGGGTGAGAAACATTTATCATTGACACTAAAGGCAATTCTTGGTAAGATTCTGACCTTTAAAAACCGACTGTACCTTTATCAAGAGGCATACACAGATTCACTTTGAGGCTCATTTGTGGTCTGAGGCCCTTCGAGAGATCAAACCATTTTTCAACTGAAATGTCTCCAAACATGTTAACACATAGTTTTATCTAACTGACTCTGTGAAATGTGTCATTGGCAGTCTCCGTGATCATCATAACGCCCCTAACCGTGCCCCCCAAAGCTCCACCCCCGCCCTTCACCTCACACCTGCTCCTACCACTAACAGGACGTTAAACACCAACATCGCTGATATTAATCAAGCTCAAGTCAAAACTGAAAACACCAGATAGAACAGCAAGTTGTGGAAAAAAAGACATTGCATAAAAAGGTCAGAAGTTGAAGAATAGAGAACAGTCCGTTGGCCAAATCTTGCAAAAAAAACTATCAGCGCTTAAATAATTCACTTTTACTGGGCCCTACCTCTTCTATTTGGGGGGAAAAAGACACTTGTGTACATGCTTTAATCCAGCTAGTTTCCCATTCTCGACACAATGAATCATCATTGAAACAAAATGTTTATGTCACAAATAAATTTTTAAATTACAAAAAATAATGAAATTAGGTTTTAAGACTGAAATTTGTCCAACTTTATATTTTTATATTTACTATAACCTGAAAACTGTCACATGTCACATTCATTTGAATGTCAAAAGTGAACGAAAGCTTAATGGAACAAAGAGCTTCTAAAGTGCAGGGACCTTAAATATGTTGCTTGGAAACATATTTGTGAGTGTCTCTGTGTCATTACTATATGACCAAGCTGTCTGGAAATTAACATTTTTAATGGTGATTTGAAGCCACAGACACAAATCAATAAATGCCCTCCATGTTGAAAAGGCATCGTAAGGACAGCTTACGGGGACCATTAAAGATCAACACTTTCTTTGCAATTCATATGCTTCATCTTCCACTTTCTTCTGGGACAAATCGTTCTTGCTAATATATTTTCATTCATTTTAAATTGTTTGCCTTACACGTAAAAAAAAAAATCATCTCATTTTATCTAGACCGATATCCTGTGCCACTGTCCACACATTATCCGAGAGCGGCTGGGAAATGCCTCATGCTATTAACACTTCCACGTCTCACATTTAAATGTGTATAACTGCTCATTTCAACCAGTTTTCCGCGCAAATTGTTAATGTTTGAAAGCAAACATACGTGCTCTCCGATTTCCACACGTTATAATTTCTTAATGTCTCTGTCTTGTGTATTAAGTGTATTAACATCCTGGAGGTTAATGAGGGGGGTTACTTTAAATAATTGAACTCCCTAAACTGTGCAATGATAGGCTATGGCTGCCATTAAGTCTACAAAGCCAGAAGATGGTTGGCTGAAACAGTTAAAGTATACAATACTTGATGTGGATTTAAATATTTATGGGGCGGTCAGCTTATGCTCTAATTGGCAGCATGTACTTAACTGTAATCGCATTGTGGTTTCATTATGGCATTGTCTTGAGGATCCATTCTGCTGAATATTTAATACATTTATATTTATAAAAGAAAGATGGTTTTATTAAGATCTGAGCCCATGGCTGGAGAGAAGAAGGAGCGGACTCCATTTACCTATCTGTATCATTTATGGATCCCAATGCTCCAGTGACAGGTCCTGTTCCATACACTGCCGTGGGTCTCCCGGATTTGTTTCAGATCCAGACAGCCTCAGATGATGCCATCTTGCGTGAAAAAGGCGAGCTGCTTTCAGGGGCTAAATCGTGTGAGAATGCAATAGTTCTTCAGGGTTGGCTGGTGAAGTTCAGGCACTCAATAATGCCGACCGAAGCCCAAAAAAAGTGGGCTGAAAGATGGACACGGTTGAAGAAGAGATTGCGACGGCTTTCAGAACAATCTCGAAGGCTCGAGCTAGTCTGAAGTGCGAAATCGTGTAAGCCCTGCCGATGTAGTGTGCTGCTTCCTGTCTGTGCATCACACCTACCTGCTTGTAAGAGTGTGCTTCGCTCTCAATGATGATGCCTGGTAAAATAAATAAGCATACACTTTGTTACGCTGGTGAGCAGGAGGCTGGAGTTGCATAGAGCCCTGAATTACAGAAAACAACTTCACGAGGAGGCTTGTGACCATTTTAATTCCCTTTGTGGAGGAACATCATTTTACATTTTACACATTTGGTAGCGTGCTATCAGATGCGTACATCGCATATCAACCATTATTATGCAAAAAAAAAATTATGCCAGAAAAAATCACACCAGGCAGTGTCATGTTAAAGTTGTCCTTTAAAAAAAAAAAGCTGCGACCTTTCAGGCAATGCAAATGACTGAGGGAGCGAGCCGTCCTTCAGGCAGGTCGTATCTGATGCTGTTCGATTCAGGTCACCTCACACACAGGTACTTGTCCCCGGCTCCTTGTCGTGGGCCTGCGTGTGATGTCTCAGCCACACAAACAGGGCCCCGCGTAGCTGCCAGAATGCCTAGCCCCGCACCGCACAGGAGAGACTGCTCCATATATTCAAAATAAATACATACAATCAAAGAGGACCCAGCTCCGGACCCTCCCCCCACCAGCCCCCCCGGTTTCTTTCTTTTTGGGGACCGAACACCGGGGAGGGATATATATATTAAAAAATATATACAGAGAAGTCATTGAGGTGACAGGGGAGAGGGAAAAGTGAAAGGCGTTGGGAGTATAAAACAGGATTTTTTCCCCCCATTCAGCACACAGTAAGAAAGTGATTGTCATCCAATTAGAGGCGCGAGAGCAGGTTTGATTAATCTGGTGAGAGCGAGAGGGCTCCGGCGGAGTGGCCCAGGCGGGGGACGCGCAGGTATCGCCACGGCCCCCCTTGGGGGTTCTGCAGCCCGTGCATTCGTCTCTGCCTGCACACCCGCATTTCCACGCCGAGCTGGCTGCTCTGAATTATTGCATCTAATTGTGAGAGCCGAGGCAGTGTGGCGTGCGTGTTCCTCCGCGCGCGTGTCTGCGCACACGCACTGGCTGTGTAAGGCCGACCCGCGAAAACAAGACGAAGGGGGGAAACAAATGTTCGTGTGGGCGTCGCACGGTACACATGCTGGAAAGGAGGTTAATGTGCACAAAAACACAATGTGTGTTTGATAAAATTCCGTACTTTGTGTATTTGCTGAGCTTCACGTAGTATTATATCGGGGACTATTGACAACACGTTGCCTGGTTAATATCTTGGATCAAGCAGATCTCAAGCAGAACACTGAATAGTTATTGTCATAAAAATATATTGTTTTTGCAATAATTTAGCAAAAATGCATGCGTTTATTTATATAAATAAACGTAATCACTGTAGTAATACATTAAATGAAGAGGGTCTTATGGAGCATTTATAATGCCTTAATAATGTATAATTCTAATCATTAGTTATAAACGTGTTTAAATATTTTAGGAATTAGATTATGTCATATATGTAATGTCACTAATGCTTATCACGTTTCATGTTATACGCATGTTTCATAACATTATGTTAGTTGTTATAAGCTGGTCACAATTTTTACTGTATCTATGCTTATGGCAAGGGTTATGGCCATTATTTGGATCTGATAAAGGCTGATGAAGATTTCCTTCAACGTAAAGTGTCACTGTCTCTACCGCAAGAAAATTAATTTGTTTATTTTTTAAAACCCCAAATATTTCCCAAACTGTACATAAATTAAAGTTGCCTGCTATGAATGCATTCATATATCCTCAAGTTGAAAAGTCAGAATCATACGACAAGCAGAGCACTTTCTTCAAACTGAAAAAAAAATGAGCCAAGCCTCGTCTTCTCAGTAAAAGGACAAAACCTATTTGAATGAGAAAATATAATCAGTAAAAGTCTCCATGAAAATATTTGATTTATTTTCTTATTCTTTCTCGCTGAAGTATATCCATCTGGCCATTCTTTTTTCTCCGCTTCTCTCGTCAGCTAATAACTGAGTGGAGCTACCTGGATGCAAGATGGGAGGTTCCAAACAGAACACACAGGCCTGGCAGCACCGAGAGAGCCCGGTAAGTGCCTGATAAGTTGTTGGTCTCATTCTCAAATTGTTTCCCCTTAGTTCTCCATATGTAGCGACCGCTCCTGATGAATCTAAGCAGAAAATCAGAGGTTGGGAAAAAAAGACATGGCTGACATTGATTGATGTCTGAGCGCTCTCCCTGATTCGCTGATTAAACCCATCAATCTATATGCAGAAGAGGTGTCTGATGCAAATAGAACCAATCAGCCCGAACAAAATGGTTTTGTCAGGATGTTATGGAAATAAGAGGAGAGCAAAAGGTAGTAGTGGAGGAGCTGCAGGCCTGATATTGGGAAGCTGCAGAGGTGTGATGTTCCAAATTATTGTGATTATATGCTTGTGTTCATCCTTTTGGTCCTCCCGTGACAACCAAATCATTCTGCCATTCTTTGAGCTCATATTGTCCAGTCTCACCTGGTGGTCAAAGCATTTTTTAAATGTATATAATGTATATAATTTCGGATTGTAATGTAACTAAATGTTATATTATCTTCTATGATTACAAACACAAGCCGTTATTCTGGTGAAAATCTGGTTGATTTTTATTGAACATTAAATACATGACATACATTTGAGAGGATGTAGGCTACTGCATATACACTCGCAAGCAGCAAATGAGAGAGAGAGAGAGAGAGAGAGAGAGAGAGAGAGAGAGCATATAAAAATATGAAGACTTATTGAATGAAACTGCATCACTTCCCAATGTGCACAGAGTGTTGCTGTGACAGTACAATGTTTCTTCATTGAACAGATTGCTTACATCACAGTCTTAGGGTGTCCCTAAGGGAGTGAAATGATAGCCAGTGAGTTCACAGGTCCAGTTTAATGGCACTTGTGTCAAACAAACAATACAAGCACAAACATAGAGCATAACCATTATAGAGAAGATCACATTTTACTTTAT
Source organism: Aldrovandia affinis (assembly GCA_029706075.1). Lineage (NCBI taxonomy): Eukaryota > Metazoa > Chordata > Actinopteri > Notacanthiformes > Halosauridae > Aldrovandia > Aldrovandia affinis. The sequence continues at coordinate 4,212,252 of JAINUG010000021.1, forward strand.
TTTAATTCCGTCAATGATATTAAAGCAATAATTCCACTGGTGTACAATAGAATAGCTCCTCGTTTTTAATATTTTTGAGCCCTCCCCTGCATCTTGAAGATCAACCATTTCAATATCTCTATGCATCTTCCAGGAATAATTCTGCTGGAAAACCACACTCACCCGCTTTATTCTTCTCCCTTTCCCTGTGTCTGTCAGGGAACCTGGGCTCCCTCCACAAAGTGTGGCGCACTCCTTCTCCCTTAAGCCAATTCTGATTTGAATCAGTTTAATTAAGTAACAAATTCTGTTGGCATAGTAACAGCCCAGCTAATTTATCATGGGAAATAGTCTGTGAGACTGACAGGTTGCTAAGCAACAGCCAATGGCGGCGCAAAGGCAGCCAATGACAAATTGCACGGGATGCAGATGTTATGATGGGCTGTGCGTTTGACTGGCGTCCACATGGGAGTGTGGCAGAGAGGGAGTGGGGTGGACAGGAACACGCACCTCAGGAAGGAGCGAATCACTGGGACACTCAGCACAATACAGACCCAAGGCTCCAAATCACAGACTACAGTCTAATTGTACCTGAGACAACGCAAATAAATCTGATCTTATTTTTGTAATCAGCTGTAGTGAGTTTATACCATTCTCTACGGTATTTATTTTAAATTTCCTCAGAATAATTCCCAAATAGACAACAAGCAGAAAGGGTTTGTTGCCACAGTGGGTCGCCAAGGAGATGTAAATATCCCTGCTTGTTAATCAGTGTCCTTGTTAGAAGTGAGATCTCAGACAGTTTGCTGTTATGCTATCTGAAATTCTACAGCTTGAATTATCTATAGCTAGGCCTTTCACTACTCTACTATTAGCACATAGGATTTGTGCGCCTTTGTCAAAATTGTACAATGGATTTCCCAATGTACATGAGGTTTTGGCACTGAGTACACACATGAAATTCACTCTCTGTTTTACAGCCTCTTTACGAATTGGGCATAACCCCTCTTAGTTCTAGCACTTGAAAAATTATATGATAGATTAATACAAGTTCAACTACAGTATTTCAGCTCAGACAACGTATTGCGCGTGTCATTTATTTTTGTGGGTGTTTGTCTTTGAGCAGATCTTCTGCTGTATTATAGAGGCTACATGGTTTTCACTTCAAATTCCAACTTCTCGGTTGATAGTCTCTGACAGGAATTAGTACACTAAGTAGGGATAATTTAATAATGTCTGTGAGCGAGGGTTCATGACCCATTTTGCTTGCTAACCAGACTCAACATTGAGAAATGTTATTGATATTGCTGTAAGCACATATACTTTCTGTCAACACAAATATAAGCTCTTTAAAATTCTAATATGGATGAATAAGCAAAATAATTTGACATCACTTGACTTTCCGGTAATATCTTGCAGGATTCCCTCATCAAGACAATTATTTAGCAGTAATTACATTAGATCAATATTATAGAAGTTAGATCACCTTTGATCAATAGTACAGAAGTTAGATCGCCTTTGCACTGAACACACGGTTTCAAGTAACATTGCTTATGCACACTAAGTCTTCCCAAACAGTTCAACAAACGGTTCAAGGCAAAGTCTTCCACCAGTGTTTATTGATATTACATTTGAACAATTATGAATTTCTTCAAAAAGACTCAAGGATGTTTGCAGTAGCCTTTTCCCCTTACATTTATTTTTAATAACGGTTAAACGACTGCCTCATGTAAGGCAGAATTTAAAAAGGCAGAGTTGTCAGATTGTAACATTTATTCATGTAGTGTCCTAAGCACTGCTCTGCATTTTAATTCTCTGTCATAATGTTCTACACTGACACAGACCAGTCCCGCTACCCAGCAATACATATAGCTCACAAGCCATAGCAGGTTTAATATTAAAATGTAAATGTAACACAAAGGACTATACTTTCATAAGCAATATTCTGCATTATTATTCCTTTCCCTATTCACAATGATCTGTGCGCAGAATGTCCACCATTTAATCACATGGTATATTTAATATGAACATTTATTAATACATGCGCACAATATGTATGACTTCAGAGTAGATGTTTCCACCTCCCTCCGTTGCATACCACATCTGTAATGGACGCTCAAAATTGATGCGTAGTTTCAGTCAAAAGATGCTCTTGCTGGACATGGAAGACATTAGATGAAACTTATTCATCACATTTAAATTATAATAATCAATTTTCTGTCCCGCTAACTGCTGTGTTCCTTAAAATGATGTCAGTGATGGGGAACATTTGTTTCTGCACTATAATGTCTGTGAAATTTATATTTTCCATAAGTAGCAATAAAACCTTCAAGGCATGACTGAAGGCAACTTTGTAACTCAGCCCTGTGCCTGGAGGAAGAGAGACGCATACAGATAGACAAATATATTGATAGACAAGTCTTCTCCAAATAATTATGAGCTAAATATTTCAACAAACAAGACACCTCATAAATGTGAAAACGGTGCCTAAATCTCAGCAGAGACCAATGACATACACAAGTGACCATGTATCCGACAGTAAAGGAACAACACAAGCTCTTTCTGATGCTACTAAATAGACAATGGCACCATTTCAATACGGGGGGAGGGGAGAGGGCGACTACGCTTTAAAATAAGGTAGCAGGAACACACAATTCTGTTGAAAGTTATAATTAACAAATAAATAAAATGAGCACAGGGGCGACGGGAGGCAGCCACCATTTCTCTCATCTGCGGAGCGAGATGCAAATTCCCAGATGCTGCCCCACCATAGGTGAAATAAGATTGTCACTCTAATGCTTCTGCAAGATCCTGATGAGCTCTGAAATAAATATGCAAAAAACCCGACCAAGGAAAAAAGAGGCAATCAAGGGGAGCCGTGGCTCCGGCTGGACTATAAATCTTTGTCTGTTTCAATCGCAGCTCTGGCCGAAACAGTGTAAAATTCAAGCAGGGATGTCATCAATTTCTGTTAGCTCCTCTGTCCCTCTTTGTGTCGGCGGCAGCCGTGATGGATTGATTTTGTCACTTGTGCTCAGTTCACAGTATGTTAACACGGAAGGGCAGAGTTGGGTTATGGAGAAAGGGTTATTAGAGTCCTAGATGTGACCGGACTCTGCCTTCGTCTCTCTCTCTCTCTCTCTCTCTCTCTCTCTCTCTCTCTCTCTCTCTCTCTCTCTCTCTCTCTCTCTCTCTCTCTCTCTCTCTCTCTCTCTCTCTCTCTCTCTCTCTCTCTCTCTCTCTCTCTCTCTCTCTCTCTCTCTCTCTCTCTCTCTCTCTCTCTCTCTCTCTCTCTCTCTCTCTTTCTCCACTGGGATGGGAATGGCTGGGTCTGATGGAGAAAAACAACAACAAAAACAAAAACGCAAAAGTAAAAAGAAAAAAATTGCATGGCTCCTGGGGATTTTAAGGAAAAATTACAACATAATAAATATTGTAAAGGGAGCCCCCTGTGCTGTATGAAACCGAAACCAGGAGGAAAGGAAAACAGTAACAAAAGTTTAAAGGAGCAATGCAAACAAGGTAACGATACACTAACACACCGTTCACTGTCACATATTTGTGTCATACTTGTACATGTCGTTTTTTGGCTTTTTTTTTTTAGTGTATTGTTTATTATCTGTGTACTTGACAGGTGATACTTGTCACTGTGACTGCAGCATGTTTATGGTACAGTATTATCTAGGCAGACAACAATCAAGAGTGGCCAACTGTTATATAAGGTGCTAATCTTTATGGTGATACAGGTCTGATATCTTCCTATTCAGATATGGTGCATGTGGAAGTGAGCACACAGATAAACCCCTTTGGGACAACACAAGAGGACATTGGGTTAATCCCATGAACATCCAGATAATTGGGATGATGTTGGCCTTGGCCTTCTATGGCAAACCATTCCAAGGAGTGAGGACTGAGATGGTGTCAGAGGTCATTGCGCAAGGTCTTTGGATGTCTACAACTTCTTCTTCAACATTCTTTACATTTCTTTACATTTCTTTATACTTCTATGTAATCAGGTGCATCATTTGTGTGACCATTATGAGAAGCTGATGTGGGCAAATGTAAAAACTGTCTGTGAAAGCAGCCATGTGATAATTACTAGTACAGGGATGTGATTTTACCAGATTTTTCCTGATTAATCAGGAAATACTCATTTCAGACACTAAATATCTGAAGAGGCAGAGGACTTTGGTCATAAGCACACACCTCAAGAGCACTTGCCATATTTGACAGCTGATAGCAATAGAGAATTTTTTAAAATTTTTATTTGTTTCAGATTCTTTCCCGTTTTCCTCCTAATTTAGTGGCCAATTATACCCTCTATTTATTTCGATTTGCCCTCCCCACACAAATTTGCCGCTTGTCTCTATGAGGCAAGCTAATTCTCCGAGGGCGGCGAACTCCGCTTCCTTCGAGACTGAATTTTCCCACCCACATTCTGCAGTCACCCGTACGTACTTCTCAGCGAACTCGTGCCGGCTCACCCTCCCCCTGGGGCGGACAGCCAAACGCCGCCCCCGATCGGGGCTCCCCACTAGGGCCGGTCTGGAACAGTCGGGTTTCGAACCGTGACCATGATAGGCAGCTCACACTCGTAAAGGACCAGCCAATATGGGTGTGTTAGACCGCTACGCTATCGGAGGCCCCCAGCAATAGAGAATGTTAAGCAATAAAGCCAGATATTAGTGGCTCCAGAAATATTTGGGGTCTAAAAAAATTGTATTTCCTGAGGAAATCAGGAAAAATATAATTGCTGTTGATGTATGCCTGCGCTTTATTTTTGTTATTGGTTTGTTATGATAAAAGGGCTTGATAAGACCAATTTTATTTCTTCCCTGTTCAACCACAGTACACCATTTTCCAGGGTGAATATGATATTTGAAACTACATAAACATGTATGTTATAGGCAGAGCTGTCCTTGCATCTATAAAGAGTATGAGGAAATTAATCGATTATCTGATTCTGCCAGAGAAGTTAGACATTCTAGAAAATGTACATCCACAAACCATTTGTAACTCCTGTTTGAAATTTTGTGTGATTTATTTATTTAATATTTGTTTTTATTAATAAATATAGCAATTCTGCTGGCTTGATGTGAGAGGAAAAATTACAAATTGAGAATTGAAGTAATCAAAGGGGCGTGAGATTTTTACACAAAGTTTAAAAATGGAATTTAAACAAATTTGATCAAAGTTGAAAAAGAACAGCCCCGAATAATACAATGCAAATTGCTTGCCAAATATATAGCTGTATGTGTGAAGGCATTCCGTAAACAGTGCCTGTAATTCCGGTGTTCAAAAAGCCAAGCGCAAGCATCACAGCGTATGCTCATCACCTTTTGTGAAACTGGTAATCCTATTAGACTGTCTCATTCACTGATTCTGCCACTAGAGGAATGCTCTTCTCTTTCTCTCTCTCTCTCCCTTTCTCCTTCTCTCTCTCTCTCCCTGCTTCCCACCCTCCCTCCCTCCCTCTTCACGTTGAACATCACTGACTTCAGTGGGATTGGGAGGCTTTGGACGCCCGCACTGCGGCCGTATCGAGATGCCTTGGCTGCACTTTTGTTTTTAATAAATGTCTGCCCCAGCAACGGGGCCTGTACACACATTTTTCAGAGACTGTAACGATGTAGCTCCCTGACTGAACCTTTCCACAGCTGAAAAATTGAGGCGGGCTGGCGAGGACGGGAGGAGTCCACCGTAGTAATAGAAAAAAAGAGAAGAAAAGTTAAAAGTGGAGTTGATGTATTTTTTCACTTGCGCTCCCAAAACGGTATCCCTGCTCGTAATTCAAAGGCAGGGCTTTGCAAGGGTTTTTCTGGGACTGTGTCATAGCATGTAGAGCCACCATGACTAAAGCCAAACATTTATGTGTTATTAGCTGTCAGTGCATTTATGTGGTGCAAGGTTAAATTGTCAAAATACATTTTTATTTTTATTTATTTATTTTTACAGGTGAATTTGGACTGCGTGTCCAACTAAACGTCTGCAAGGAATAGAGATGTATGATTTAACATAAAGTACATCATTAAATAGAAAACAAGGAGCTGGATAGCACAAGGTGACATTGCCCTCTGAAGGTTATTTCAAGCTAGGTACAGAACAAAAACAAACACTCCCACTACAACTACCACCACCACTTCTACAACTACCACTCCTATTATGGCTGGCACTACTAATACTAATAACAATAATACATGCTATTATAATAGCTCTTTATTCATTTTGTGTTTATCTATACCAAATAGACATTGTCTTCATATTTCCAGACGCCCTGTGCATAGATAGCAGACAGAGTGCTGATTTAAGCACGCCCTGGGTGGATTCACTAGAACCTTTGTCAGGTCAAGATTTAACCCCTCCATGGCGAAGAGGAGGAGGAAGATGAAGAAAGCCAGGGAATGAAGCTTTTTTTTTTTTTTTTTTTTACCAGGTCTTTCCTTCTCCCATACACACTGGATCCTTGCCTGCACTCCATCCACGATGCCCATTAGGTGAGAAAAATCCTGGCAGATAATTTGTTTAGTAAATGAAACAGATGTCTTTTCAGATTTTTTGGAGTGTGTTCCCGGGAGATTTTCCTCCCTCGGTCTGGGGGTCAGGCGGAATACACCCGAGGGGTAGTTGGAGGGAAGAGAAATAACAAGGCACAGTAAGTGCCTGGGGACCACAAACATCATTCACATCTACCATAATCATCAAGGCGATGCTCGGATGCCTCTGTAATTTACATAATACCATCCTGACACTTTTACTCCAGCTATCCATCACTGGCAGGATGAGGCCTTCTCGTTTCTGTCTCTTTTCTCCCCCTGATTGTGTCTTGTGTTTATCTGCCCAAGCACAAAAGATTGATTCCCCACTGTTTCTCTCCCTTATGTTCGGCAGATATGAATTTTCGCAAAATGATGAAGCACCAAGTCAGCTAATAATAAACAGAAAACACATATTCAAAAGGACTATCTTTTTTGTCTGTCTTAGTTTGGGTTATGTGAGGAAACAAATGTCAGGTTAAGGGACTGTAGATCCTCTGTGGAAAGCTAAATTAAAAATGCAATTCTTTTCCTGTCGGCTCTTTAACATTTCATCTTTGGCTGGGAAGAAAGGAAAGAAAAGGAAGGAAAAAAGAGATGCATGTAGTTTAAAACTCTGGTCTTTGTTTACAGTAGACACTTTTCATATCTATGTATGTATATATATATATATATCATATATATATATATATATATATATACTGTATATATGTACATATATGTATCAGACCATATGATATACCCAATGGTATGTATGTACTATATACAGTATATAAGTATACATATATTAAAATGAAAATACCTTAAAATTCTGCCATAGAAAATGAACATTTAGGACAGAAAGGAATTGCTATATTTACCAACGCTATCATAAATGTGAAAAATATGAATATACTGCATCCTTAAATGTACAGCAGTAAAATGTACATAACACAACTGAATGGATTTCACCAATGAAGCTTCAGCAGTTCACTGATCAATTATTATAATGCAGTAATGGAATTAGCTATTTGAATAAAGGATTTTCCAGGAACATAAGATAATGACTTCTTTCTAAATCATACCATAAAATAACTTAATGAGATATATTGGGGAAACATTTTGCAGCTATTTGAGAAAACTAACAATCGATTAGTTAAGATCTTTCTCTTTTATAATGCAACAGCTCCATTATGGTGCACAGCTTCAATTTATGCAGGACATTTATGCTAACGTGCTAAAGTAATACATAGGCATGTGTACAGAAATAATAATCATTATCATAACTTTTTATATGTGGATTTTAAAAGTAAAATGTTTGCACAAGCAACAAATAGTAACTGGTGGCAATGCTGCTGTGCCAATGTTGTTTTATTTATGTACAATACTAATGTACATTAACGTGCAGGATAAATGTTTAAATATAATCAAAATCCAATTTACACTCAATGTAACTGACCTCAATACGACAGGGAAAATATCATAACATGGCCACACTGTCACATACAGATATTTAAATGACATTATAATTCTTCAGACATAACTTCAGCACCATTTCTCATGGGGAGTTTAAAGCCAGTTACATGGCTAATTTACATACAACATACCAGCTTTCTATGACAGGAAAAAGGCAAACAGGCTCACATAAGATTAAAAAAAACATGTACATGACTTTCAGGTGTAAACTATTACACATATGAAATTCGTGTGGAGTTGTGGTGTTACTTGCTAATTTATGCATCTTAACCCATGTTTAAATGATCCAGCTCCCAGCATTCCCCCTGACAACATCCTTGACTTGACACTGATCCACACCTGCAGATTCTTCACGTCCAAAATTTCACATGGTACTCTTCCAGTCCTCTACTGCCTTTTCCTCCACACTATTCCTTCACAAACCCTCTCTTGACCTCCCTAGCTCCCCTAGCTAACAATTGCTGCCACACATCAGTGCCCCACAGTGGTAAAACTGACTGATGATTCAAAGGCCAACACAAATGTCCAGTGCATACACAGTGATACAACAGTGTCCCTTACCAATGCTCCACTGAAGGAATTTGTAATCAAATTGGAGAATTTGAACTCCTAAGTAAGACATCTGGGTTAAGACACTTGGCTTAGTGCAGTGATTTGCCCTACAACCCATACTGAAATTTGGAATGGCAACCCCTGTTTCATCTGTGAAGGTGGGGCTTCCCTGCCTAATTGATGGAGGATATCGCATCAATGGGGCAGACTCTATAGTTTCGATTGGACATTCCAAATTGGGGATTACATATGGGGGAAAAAAAGCCAATCAGTCTTATTTTGTTTGACTCTTGTCTTCACTGTTTTATCACTATGTTACATCACAATGATGGCAACAGTCTCCAATTCTGATGCCCTTTCTCTTATAGGTATAGGTACTGATTGATGTAAACAATGTACACACATATGCATTGATGGTGTTTCAGCGATCCATAATGTTCATGACAATGATTTTTTATACTTTACTTAGTAAGCCTTATAGAAATAGCCAGTGCCAGGTAACATACTGGGAGGGGATAGGAAAGTTTAACCTTATCAAAAGAAAAAAGATTGCTATGTAGCTGGGTCCAGATTGTTTGCAAGCAAGCTACAGGATATGATAGTTAGCAAGATAACTAGCAAACACAAGCAAACTAACTAGAGAGATGTTGCCTCTCTCTTTGGATCTCTCTACTGTAGTAGTAGAACATAAGTCAACTACTGGATACTCAGCAGACTGTCTGCATGGATACATTAGCATTTTACCGTCATTCACGATGAAAACATGAAATCTACTAGGCAGCAGTCCTGACAGTCTTCCCACTGAGCCTGCACAAAAAAAACAAAAAACGAATTCTCTGAACCAAACTCGAACTCTCTGACAAATTGATTTTTGAATATTAGACAAAGTGAATTAGCACATCTAACCCAACATTGATCTTGGTAATTATGCTGTAGGCCAACAACGCAAGGTTTTCCTCAGTCAGGTACAGCTCCTCTTCCTCATCATCTTCCTCATCATCTATACACATTGTGACTTTTTGCTTTCACAAAAAGTCACAATAATGCCTTGACTAAAGGAATGCACAACTAGAGCACTGTGATCTGTGGCTCAGGGATTCCCAACAAGTTTGAGGATTCTACTTATACAATCCTGGCAGATGGGTCCCGTAATCTCCCGTTTGTCTCCAAATACCATATTACAAATGACCGATCAGGTCTTGACAACTCATACCATGGAACATTAGCTGGTATCTGGAATATTCGGCACGGTGCACATATCAGTTTTACATTTTACATTATTAATTTAAATTTAAATTGCCACCTTCGTACAGTTCGGGGTGATGACTAACTTTAGGCTGTGGTTTAGGATGGTCAGAGATGGTATGTATACGAGGAGTGTACAGACATGCGATGTGATGTACGCAGTTTTTAAACTTTGCTATTTGTTTCATTCAATTCATTTAGTGTTTATAGTTGTAAACACTATAGGACAAAAATATAAACATTTGATTATGGCACCAATATGGGGTAGTTATGTCAATGGAAATTTGTCTCTCTATGGTATAGCTCTTACGTCAAGTTTGTATTTTAGTCTTCAAACAAACACCATGGTTTTACTTGTCTTATGAATGAGATGGTAACAATCCAAGGAACACATCATTCAGCCTATGGCAACCAAGTTGCACTTTTGGAATATGGATGCACTGAAAATTACATGTGCATTGCTATTTGATCTGGTCTATGGTTTTGTTTTTAAAGAGCATAATTAAGCAAATGTAAAATTTGCTACACACATTTTTTTTTTCATTTTTCACAAGTTTAAGTTTAAAAAAAGTAGCATTTGTGCCATTTTAGTATTCAGAGTTAAAGTCAAAACACAATTGTCAGATTAAATCTGGGTTTAAGGCCTGAATTAAATCCAACCATATTGTGGTCTGTCTTCACAAACGCTATGTTATTCTAATCTAGTCTTAAATCTAATCTACGTATCAAAGCACTGCATAAGTAGTGTGTGGATGGTTTCTATCTATTAAATATCAACTGTCTTCCATGCACCTGCAATTACCTGTACCATGTGTGTGAATTGTTCCTCACTAGAACAAAAAATAATTCAATAAAATATACTATAATGGCAAAAGGCAACAAATGATTTGTATTCCAATTTAAAAAGTGCTACAAAGAACATTGAAGTGCTTCAAAATAAATTTGGCAAAACCCATGTTTAAACACATTCTCAGCCACTTTCAGAGGCAGATGATGGATGTTGAGAACATCCAAAGGAAAAATACACACACTCTCACATTGTTGCATTTTACACCTCATATTTTACCTGTTCCTCCGTATCTTATGTATTATGAATAAGCTGGGAAAAATATACAGCTTGCTTTGCATTTTTTTGGCAGTCTCAGTCCTCAAAGTTTCCTTTACGATAACGAAAAACCATTAGCTGCTGTCAAACCCAGAAGAAGAGAGATTATTTTTTTTATTGAAATAAGATTAAAATGATAACTTTGACTGCGGCTTCCACCTGATAAAATATTTCAGCTCATAAGCGTGGTGTGGGCATAGGGATTAAAGGAGGTGGAAGGGGGAGAGAGACAGAGAGGGGAAGAAATTCATAATGTATAATAAAACAAAAGGTGTCATGGGAAATAACATTGATATTAAAATTAGAATAAGACGCGATCTATATGAAAAATGCAGATTTAAAAATGTAAATGATGATGGGAAAAGGCAGATTTAAAGATAGGGTATCAGCTTATAGCGAGACTCTTCGTTATGTTAGTTAATGTTGTGGTAGTAAGTGACCTTTATTTGGGCCTCTGTTGATAAGTGGTTGTTTATGGGGAATCTGTCTGCAAACATCCAAATGCACAGAAAGAGAATGCTTGCATTATAATGTGTTTGGTAACTGGGAGGGAACAAAGTACCAAAATGTTTCCTGATGTGAAATGCTGACTTTCTAAATCATTTAGCCTACCAAATCAATCTGTCAACATTTCCAAATCAATACCGTTATATTTGAATAATATTCAGCCTTATATTATACATTGTATCTTAAATTTGATATGTTTGTTTCTTATAGCTGCAGTCTCTTTCATGAGGTAGCATTGCTTTTTTTAAATTGTGAGATCAGAATGAAACATTTACACTCATGAAATGCAATATATATTTAGCTATAGTTCAAGTAATGCGGTCTCCTTATATATTTTTAATCATAGTTGAATTATATTTTGTGGAACCAAAAACATGGTATGGTTGTTACAGTACTCTATAATGGAGACATTAATTAAACTGTTATGAAACATTATTTTATTCAGTACAGATGCCTTTCATGTAACTTTTACAAAGTCACACAATGCTAACATGTACAGGGAGGTGAGTCTGGGAGCTCATATGCTGATGCAAGCAACTTCCTCAGACAACCAACATGTCTATATTTATCATCATTAAAAAGTGGACTTTCCAAATGTGACAAAGTAAACAAAATGGCACGCAATTGAGATGCTGCTAACATGAAAATCTTTTTTTTTTATGAACTGCTCAGTAAACCAACAATCTGACACAGCTAGGAAGCAGCTAGGCAAGCAAGCCCCCAAATACACTCAAAGACATCAAAATCAAAGTAAAAGGCAGAAATGTATTCCCGGTTTCAGAGGCAGGACGCGAGCAGACATATCAGAAGGTTTTAGGCAGCGAGGACATTTAAAGCAACACGTCGCCCGCTGTTCTGAAGGAGAGTGTAACCAATGTCATGTGTGGATATGACAGAGCCTCCTTTTTCATGCTTGTTATTTACACAACATCCACGGGAGAAAAAGGGGCTCGCGTGGACTCCCTGGGGGGGCACGACGGGAGCAGTGGCTGCTGAATATTTCACTGGCGACTGCACCTCAGAGCACGTGGCCCTGGCATCCCACGTTCTGCCAGCCAGACGCCAACGCGCGACACTTTGGAGGCCTTCGGTCAGTCTCCGCTCATCACTCCAAACTTCAGCTGCATCTCAACATGAGCCACTTGAACATCGTTAAGGCACCGCGGTACAGCATGAGCTATATGCAGGGGTGTCATGGCCGGGCTAGTCAATGTTGTGCTATGTAGCTTTGGTACATAGGATTCACTTTTTTATGCAGCAGCTAAACACAGATTCACCTTCAAAAGAAAATGCAAGCGAAATAAAGGCATGAATAAAGACATGGCCCTTACACGTGCCTGTACGGTTTAAAATGATTATTTTGAAACCTGGTCATATTACTCACACAAAATAGGACTTGGATTAATGAAATGTATTTTATTTTTTGTACACCCAAAATATTTAAGAAACAACTGGGAAACACCTACATTAGCCTGACTCCAGCCTGGGCATGCCTTCACCTTTTTGTGTTTTCTGGATATTGAGCATAAAATGTTGATTGAATACAGCTAAGATTTTTTTTATTGAATATGACTTTCCCTAAAGATGACTTGGTGGTTTTGATTGAACTGAGGCCTGAGGACATTTAGTGAGTATGTTCAATACAAATGTGGTCAATTACAGTACATTTTATTTTATAGATAAAAGCAGGTGTTCCCTTACCTATGTCCCAACCTACTGTATATGTCTGCATACATTACTTCCTATATCTATATATTCTAAAACCCCTTTTCACAGGTATCAATGCTAAATGATGTTAAATAAGGTGAAAGAATGGAGTTTTATGGATTTTTGAACATTTTGTGTAACCTTTTTCAATTGGTCAGCTTCTTTTAAAGGTAAAGTTAGAGACGTATGGCCTTCAGGACCATAAAAACAACACAATGGCACTTGGAAAATGCATGAATACTTTGTGTTCACTGGAGTACTGGCATACATTGACACTTCAGCTTTTCTTTGGCTTTCAAGTCCCCCATTCCTGAAAAAATGGGAAAGAATTAAAAGCAAGGCAGGTTGTTCATAGGCATGTAAGCCACCAAGGTTGTGAGGCATTTCCATGCTCCCACTCATGTTGTTCTTGACCTTTACTGCTTTCTTTCTTTGCTGGGTAAGTAACTGTCCCTCGCTATGAGACACAGCACTTAAGAAACAGTAAATGAGGAGAAATTTGCCACAGTTAATACCTGCAAGCCCAGATCAGTACACAATAGTGCATGCATTGTATATTTGTTTACAACAAGCCATAGCATAGAAATGTGCAACATTTCAGTCAATCTCTTTCAATGTTGTATGCTTTCTTACAGACAAAATCAGAATCTGATGTATCACGTTTTGTGATAGTTCACCACCAAATGAAAATGAAATGTCCCTTCTTACCTCGAAAATATTAATTTGTATTGACATTGTCAGCGCTTTACAGGATCTGAAAGGAGCTACCAGGTAATCATCTATGGGCCATGATCCAAAGTGAATGCAAGTCAACGGAGGGATTGCAACCATCTAAGCTTTTACGAACTTTTCTCAGCAAAATATCAAAAATAATACATGATCGTAAGCTTGAATTAACCATTTGACAGCTGTATGTACATGATGAACTATATTCATATTGATATAACCCATTAAAATGTTTCAGTTTCATTAAAAACGTACTACTTTGCTAACTTCAGGCTAGGTCTGACAAGCACAGTTTAGGTCAATTATATATATATATACTGTGTGTATATATAGGGGTGTAACGGTACACAAAAATCATGGTTCCGTATGTACTTTGGTTTTGAAGTCATGGTTTGGAACATTTTCGGTACAGCAGGGAAAAAAATAAATGCAAAATATAAAATTGCTTTCCACTTATTATGAACATTGTAAACAGTGGCCATAATTCACTGAACAAAGTAAGGCACATATCTTTCTTTCTTAAAAAAAAAAATGTCAGTCATACTGCTGCAACCGCACACGAAAAAAAGTTCAGCACGTGCAAAAGCAAGATTTCATTATTTCGGTTCACAGCGCATACTGAACCGAAAGTCCTGTACCGAATGGTTCGATACGAATACGTGTACCGTTACACCCCATAATATATATATGTATACTATATACAGGCAATTGGCAAAATAAAGGACACACAAGTGTTTGGAACTCTATTGGACGGATGTAACACCATTCATCCATGAAAAATTCCACCATTTGGTGTTTTGTTGATGATGATGGAAAGCGGGCTCAGGCACCACTCCAGAATCTCCCAAAGGTGTTAAATTGGGTTGAGATCTGGTGACTGACACAGCCACGGCATATCGTTTTATGCTCATCAAACCATCCAGAGACCACTTGTGCCTGCCCTTTGAATGTGGGCATTGCCATCCTGGAAGAGACCACTCCCATCAGAATAGAAATGCTTCACCATAGGATGAATGTGACCACTCAGAATGGCTTTGTATTTATTGCTGTTTACCTTGCCCTTTAAGGGGTTGAGTGGACCTAAACCATGCCAGGAAAATACAGCCCACACCATAACATTGCTGCCAGAACCCTTCATTTAAAGTGCTTCCTTTATTTTGGCAGTTATATATATATATATATATACTGTATATATATATATATATATATATATATATATATATATATATATATAAGGAAAATCTATTTAATGTAAAATTAATGTATTGATGTAAATAAGTAGGTGAAATGTAATTGCTGTGATTACTAAAAAGCAAATCAGAGATGCAATGGGTACAATGAATTTAGTAGAACTCTTGCTCACAAACAGGCTTTTTTCAGTGTTCAGAGCAAAACAATTGATGGATGCCAAGTACTTTGCCCAGTGTGACTAAGGCAATTGACAAAAATTTTTGGATGCTATATCACAATATAATCACATAGAATGATTGAGATAGACAAAGACTAAATTAAACAACTGTTATTTTGACTGTGCTTTGCACTTTAAATAGGAGGTGATTACAAGTATAATTAATCCTGCTTTTCTACGTGGCATGCAGGTGTTAAAAACATCCATCTAGGAATAGTTATCAAGAGGAAACTGTGTATCCTTCACAGTGGCAGAGAAATGTAATTTTTAAAAGTGTGTGTCGCCAAATTGATGGCCTTGGCTGATCGAGTGTTACTGCTAGATCCAGATGCAAGATGTGCTAATTAGGCTTTTCAGATGTCACTATTTCATGAGTAGTTGGTGATATATGTGAATTTCATGAAACTACAATGGACTGACTTGCCAGCAAAAATTCTAATATTGCCAGAGTGACCATTTCAAAACTATGCTGAAAACCAATCAATTGTGTTCAACTAGTGTCGAATTTTCATTGTGTGAAAAAATAAATGAGGTATACATTGAACTAATGTTACTGAGAGAGCTGCAGACATTTGTACCATGCATAAATATGTTTGGTTCCCAATATACAAGGTCAAGAATTAAATACAGGTAGCTGTCAAATGAAAGGAAACACCAACATAACACAAGTGTCTTAATAAGGCGTTAGGCAACCATGAGCCACCAGAACAGCTTCAATGCACATTAGCATAGATAGATTCTACAAGTGTTTGGAACTCTATTGGAGGGATGCAACCCCATTTTTCCACAACAAATTCCATCATTTGGTGTTGATAGTGATGGAAAACGCTGTCTCAGGCACCGCTCCAGAATCTCCCATAAGTATTAAATTGGATTGAGATCTGGGGATTGAGATGGCCACGGCATATGGTTTACATCGTTTTCATGCTCATCAACCCATTCAGTGACCACTCGTGCCCTGTGGATGGGGTATCGTCATCCTGGAAGAGACCACTCCGATCAGGATAGAAATGCTTCACCATATGATGAAGGTGATCACTAAGAATGTATTTGTATTTATTGGCATTTACCTTGCTCTCTAATGGGTTGAGTGCACCGAAACCATGCCAGGAAAATACACCCCAAACCATAACAGAGCTGCCAGAACAATTCATCTGCCTTTTAGCAAATCACTCGTGAACAACCTGACTGCACTCGAGTGTAGCGCTAGTGTGAAGCAGTCACTGTCTGCCAGGCCGAGTGCAGCACTGTGCACTTGCCTGGCACATTGGTTTGAGTTGAGGGGTTAGCCTGTATAAGGAAAAGTATAAGCAGGCCAGATACTGTGAAGCTTACACCTGTGATGTATTGATTGGACAACTCACCACACTTTACTTTATCAAGGATCATTTCAGAGGCTTTGATTTATTTTAGATTCCAACAGCAGCTTGCAGTAGAAGACAAAAACTAAACATTTTAACTCGTTTTGCTGCTTGCCACAGTTTGGGAAATGATCTATTTAAAAGTAGTTTAAATAATAACAAATCTTATTTGTGCATTTTTAATTTTGATAATGTATTTCTCATGCAAATCTTGTTAATTGTCCTTGGGTTAAATGCAATCACTATCAAAATAAAATGTATTATTATTATTATTATTATTATTATTATTATTATTATTATTATTATTATTATTATTATTATTATTATTATTATTATTATCCAATAATGACTTGTAGGGATACAATTTACAGATATTAATAATATTGATGTAATTCCTTGCTCATGTGATTTAAAAAGACTATAAGTGCTCACATAAAATATAATTTCCATTATTTTTCACTGATAAAAGTATGGATAAGTCTTTTATATTACATTTACATTTTACATTACATTTTAAGCATTTAGCAGACGCTCTTATCCAGAGTGACACAAAGTGCATTTATACATGGTAAGATTAAACATGGTTAGTGCAAGAGATCAGTGTAGTAACACTGCAAAAGACAGCATTGTTGGCAGCTGCACACTGTACCTGTAACACAGGGAAAGATTAGTTATAGTGGAGTGGAGTCTAAAGAGGTATGTTTTTAGTCTCTTGCGGAAGATGGCCAGCGATTCCGCAGTCAGGAAGGACAGGTCAGAAGAGGCGAGACCACGAGGAAAGGCTGCCGGGCGCCCGAAGGGATGGGTCAGTCAGTTTGCCAGAGGAGGCAGAGCGGAGGGGTCTGGCTGGGGTGTAATGAGTCTGGAGGTAGGAGGGAGCGGTTCCTCTAGTGGTCTGCTATGCCAGTACCAGTTATTTAAATTTGATATGTGCTGCAATAGGGAGCCAGTGCAGTGTGGTGCGTAGTGGGGTGACATGTGTGAACTTGGGTAGGTTGAAAACTAGGTATGCGGAGGCATTCTGCACTAGTTTCAGTGGCTTGGTGGCACAAGCCGGTAAGCCTGCCAGCAAGGAATTGCAGTAGTCCAGACGTGAGATAACCAAAGCCTGGACCAGGGGTTGTGTGGCCTCTTGGGTGAGGAACGGGCAAATTCTCCAGATGTTGTGAAGGGAGAATCGGCAGGTCCAGGTGATCGCTGCAATGTGCCCCGAGAAGCACAGTTGGTCATCCAGAGTCACTCCAAGGTTCTTGGCAGCCCGGGATGGAGACACTATAGAGCCTTTCACTATAATTAAGGCATCAATCATTGGGGAGCTCTTCACTGGGAGCAAGAGCAGCTCGATCTTCCCCAGGTTCAGCTTCAGGACCTGGGTTTCAGAAGGAGAGAAAGAGTTGAGTGTCATCAGCATAACAGTGATATAAAAAACCATGAGCAGAGACTTGGTATAGAGGGAGAATAAGAGGGGGCCTAGCACTGAGCCCTGCGGGGCACTGGTAGAGAGGGTATGGGAAGAGAAGAGGGATCCTCACCAGGCCACCTGGTAGGACTGGTCAGCCAGGTACAATTCAAACCATGCCACTGCAGATCCAGAGATTCCCATCTCGGCAAGAGATGAGAGCAGGGTCTGGCTACAACATATTGGTTTTAGCAAAGAACACAAAACGAGGCAACAACAGATAGGTTTTAGCTATCCGCCTCCGCCTCCTCTGGCAAACTGACTGCCCCATCCCTCCGGGCACCTGGCAGCCGCTCCTTGCGGTTTCGTCTCTTCTCTGTCCTGAACCCTCGCTGGTGGAACGACCTTCCGCAATCAGTCAGGACCACGGAATCACTTGCGATCTTCCGCAAGAGACTCAAAACCCACCTTTTCAGACTCCACTACCACTGAATTCTGAACATCTAGCTAATTGTCACCACCACTGCCTATTTCTTCAACACTATATACCCCTGCTTACTCCATTTAATAATAAAAAACAAAACAAAACAAAAATGTACTAACATTTTCCTTCCCAGTGTTACAGGTATGGTACGCAGTTGCCTGCAATGATGTCTATCACTGTATTACTGCACTGATCTCTTGCGCTAACTATGATTGTTCCTACCGTGTATTTATGTACACCTTGTAAGTCGCTCTGGATAAAAAATATACGTGTTAAATGACAGCAATGACAATGACAATTAAATTACAGAGTTGACAATTCCGGTAAAGCAGGGTATATTCAAATGAGAGCAGCTTGGCACTTTTACTCGATCTATGTTATGACAGTGCTTTCCAACACACACTACTTTTTAAAATGGTATTGCACCGTACTGGGGCGCTCCTTTTTGAATTCCTCTGCTTTTTATTACATATACTGACAGTGTAATAAAGGAAGTGAAGTGTTGCAGTGGATTCCACCCATATCTAGTGGACCCTACAACAGACCCCAATCAAAATAAATTAGCCAACGGTCAACATTTCAAAGCAATTCACTTTATTTTCAATATAATCTAAGACATAGATATGTTTATTCCAAAACATTTGACATCAGATATTTGGTAAATGAGATGTAGCAAGTTAGGTTTGTCATTATAGATAAATTATTTGCCAAAATATGTCTTATGTTGTCTGTCAATAAGTTTGTCTCCAACATTGAGTTGGAGCGTACCCGTGCTAAAAAAAACCCACATAGCAAGTCAATTACCATTCCTGCCCAACAGGACATTAACTAAAACTAACATTTGCTGGTTAGCCAGATAATGATAATAAACACACGGTAGCTAGCTAGCTTATGAGGTAACATTACCTAGAGTTGCAGGTTATTCCAAGCAAAAAAATACTACAAATGCCTTATCGACAACTACCGAGCAGACTGTTAAAATTGTTCCAACAAAACAGTAGAAGCTGTAGCTTAGTTATGAGAATTTGTACTCCACAAAATAATACTAGCTTTACTAATGTTAGTGCTGGCTAGCTACTTATTGTTAAGTTTAATGACAATGCACTGTTGTAGCTGGCTGCTTGTGCTAGTAATGTGGCTTGGCTGCATCTGTGGAGGTTTGCTACCTCACCTCATGGTATGCTAATAATAGCTGCGCTAAAGTAGTATGTAGCAGAGTAATACATTAAGATTGTAGTAGCCAGACCAATAGCTAGCTACCTAGATTGCAACAGGAAAAAACTATCATCTCAGCTGTGATTATCGGTTTTGTCAGCCAAACAACGTTGTCTGTAGCATATTACATGTTGCTAGGAAACACCTGAAGACTGTTGTTCCAGTTTATATGCAGGGAAAACATTTTTTTGTGAGTTTTGTCCTGGAAATTCCCATTACTAGGGCTGTTGATAAGGAAGTACCAGTGCATTAGATGATGGAGTGTTGAGAATAAAATGTTAGCAAAATGCAACTGGGCCAGTTTGAATTCTGAGAATATACAGGGAAATGAATGGGAATCAATGGTCATGTGGATGCTGAATTAATGCAAATAAAATTATATTTACAGTCTACCAATCTGCCTACAATCACAGTTTTACAAAAAGGCACTTGCCATTAACACCACAAAACACCCTGCCAAGATTCGGTAATCATCTTTCACCCAAACCTATTAAATATGTGTGCAAAAAAAACATTTAATCTTTTTTCTTCGTTAACTTTGAAACTAGCCGCCAGATTTTTGTCAAACATGAGAAAAAAATCATTTGTGGCAGACAGATGGGACGTACAAATTTTCAGTCCATTTGATCCTGGTCTGGCTGAAATAACCCACAAAATTGCCTTTAACATGGAAACCGACTCTTACTGTAACACTCTTATGCCACACACTTATAATAAAATGATACAATGTGAGAAAATGCAATTAGCCACAGGGTAATTTACTGATTTAGATCAGATAAACCTAAAAGATTCAGATATAGATAGAATGTATGCTTAAAATGATTGTGTGCTCCTGTAATGCAATGTGATGGATGGGAGCTCTGTAGTTCTTCCTTTTAGCATCAAATGAATGTACACTGTCCATTTGAGTTTTTCATTAAAACTGTTCAGTTTGGCACAATGCAAGGCTTTCTGGTCTCAAACATTTTCAAATTGTATATTTGTCAAGGCTTGTGTGTAATAGCATCTCTAAAATGGACTGACAAAATAAATAAATAAATGATGTATACACGCACACGCACACAAATATATATATATATATATATATATATATATATATATATATATATATATATACACACACACACAGAAACAAATGCGAGAACTAATGAAAACAATGAGTGCATTTATACGACTAAAAAGAGAAGAATAGGATTCTTAAAATGTGATTCGATGATTTGATGTTTTTTCCATGAACCAACCAATGAGATGTTTATGACAATAAACTCCATAAGCAGAAACTGAAAAACCCCTACTGTGGCGAAGATTAGGAAACCTTTGGGGGGATATAGCGAAGGCAAGTTCAACTTAATTATATTGGCATGGGACCATATTATCTTCAAACAATATAAAAGTGTTTTAATAATGTTAATGCATTTTTATTTTACACAGAAAGACAGGGCATCTACAGCCAAAAAACTATTGCTTTACTACACAGTCAATACCAATTGTATTTTGATATACTATACATATAGTCAATACAATCAATATCAAAAATATATTTCCTTCCAGTAAACAGTTGCAACTAAATTATGTGGCAATTAATAAATACACATAAAATAAATTAATTAATAAGAATAGTGCCACTGCCATGCCAAGATACATTTTTCAAAGACCTTATGGGCAAAAGAGGCTGGAACATACAATCAAAGCAATTAGAATACACAATTATCAATTGTAACTAATATTAACAAGCAATAATTACGATATTAATACATTCTTCAGCCTCACAAGGTTTTGGAGCACTGGCAAGTAATCTTGGGAGAGTTATTCTTCAACACTGGCAGGTTGAAAATAATGACTCAATAACTGCTGAATGGCGATGCCAAAGCTCCTATAAATGTCTATAATTTACTGCTAATGCACTCAACAACAGATCCAGAGCGACGCACGTATTCTATGAAATGTCTTTCTTTTCATTTATGTTATAATTTGCCTCAATTGCAACATCAATGGGTGCTAAAAGTCATTGTCTCCTGCGATAATGCTAAAGCGCTATGAAAAGCACCAAACCTTTTTTTTTTGTTCTAGGGATACATGCAGGCCTGGATTTCATGCTGTTTGGATAAGTCCAGCACTGTTTGCATCTCTTTTCATTAAATATAAACCTTATTGAGATTATATACTTATCCCACTGCTCCAATCCCAGTAACCATTTGGCACTCTTTGCTCATAATGAATAAATTATAACTCAGAGAGCAGGCATCACCATATGGAATAATTTGAACTTGGACAAAAAGAGAGGGGCTTGCAAGCTGAGGTTAGGGAGGGAGGGAGGGAGGGGGGTCTGTGCTTCTATATGAGAACCTTTCTAATAGTTAACTAATGGTTTATTTACAAGCACATCACACAAAGGATTGAGAACACAATGCCTTGAATGTTAAGATACATATTTCGACCAATGGATTTTCTGATAATTTCCCATAAATTTCACTCAGTCTGATTTTATGATTAAGGTGTGATTTTAAAATAATAAGTAAAAAAGTAAAAAAAGGAAATTATATGAAAGAATGGATCAAATTAATTCTAGCAAATTTGTTCATGTACAATCGCAAAACATTCAAATTGTATATTTACATTAGTACTATGGACATATAATAACTGTGCAGTCAGAGCCCAAAAACATTTTTTTTCATAATTGAATAAAAAACAAGAGACAATAGTAGTGAAAGGTTTCAACGGTTTGAGCATATGACTTCAGTGATGTCTGATCATTCATAATTTATATTTATAATTGGTTTTGGCATTATATTTTCCCAATTTTTCACCTTCAATTTGGATCACAACTTTAGGCCCGTCCCATGGCTACAACATCCTCCATTTTTTTGGGAGGGCCACACATTACCACATGCAGGCTATAAAATGTGTGCAGTCAGCCAACCACTTCATTTCCACCTTGAAATCCTCCAGCTTGACTGCACAGCTACTCTGCCGGAGGACTGCACAGCCGACACACAGCTAGTGATACACTTTAAATGATACACTTTTAGAATAGTTTACCTTGGGTTTCTAAACCTAAATTATTATAATTGCCACATTAAATTGCTATTGCCAAAACATACACATTTTTGCAATACAATGTCAAACCATACTGATAGGAGAACAATTATAATTGAAATGTTCCTCAAACCATTCCTGAACAATTTTTGCAGTGTGGCAGGGCGCATTATCCTGCTGAAAGCCACTGCCATCAGGGAATATTGTTGCCATGAAGGGGTGTACTTGGTCTGCAACAATGTTTCGGTAGGTGGTACATGTCAAAGTAACATCCATGGCATGAATGCATCCACGGCATGAATGCCAGGACCAGGACCCAAGGTTTCCAAGCAGAACATTGCCCAGAGCATCACACTGCCTCCGCCGGCTTGCCTTCTTCCCATAGTGCATCCTGGTGCCATCTCTTCCCTAGGTAAATATCGCACACGCACCCGGCCATCCACATGATGCAAAAGAAAACGTGATTCATCAGACCAGCCCACCTTCTTCCATTGCTCCATGGTCCAGTTTTGACGCTCATGTGCCCATTGTAGGCGCTTTCGGCAGTGGACAGGGGTCAGCATGGGCACTCTGACCAGTCTGCGGCTACGCAGCCCCATACGCAGCAAGCTGTGATGCATTGTGTGTTCTGACACCTCTCTATCATAGCCAGCATTAACCTTTTCAGCAATTTGTGCTACGGTAGCTCTTCTGTGGGATCGGACCAGACGGGTATCAATGAGCCTTGGGCGCCCATGACCCTGTCGCTGGTTCACCGGTTGTCCTTCCTTGGACCACTTTTGGTAGGTACTAACCACTGCATACCGGGAACACCCCACAAGACCTGCCGTTTTGGAGATGCTCTGACCCAGTCATCTAGCCATCACAATTTGGACTTTGTCAAAGTCGCTCAAATCCTTACGCTTGCCCATTTTTCCTGCT
The DNA here is from genome assembly GCA_029706075.1 of Aldrovandia affinis. NCBI lineage: Eukaryota > Metazoa > Chordata > Actinopteri > Notacanthiformes > Halosauridae > Aldrovandia > Aldrovandia affinis. The sequence goes on from JAINUG010000021.1 coordinate 4,235,885, forward strand.
TCCAACACATCAACTTCAAGAACTGACTGTTCACTTGTTGCCTAATATATCCCACCCCTTGACAGGTGCCATTGTAACGAGATGATCAATGTTATTCACTTCACCTGTCAGTGGTTTTAATGTTGTGGCTGATTGGTGTATATGACAGTTTATATGCATGGCAAATTGCCTTATCACAGTTCTAAATCACTACGCATACACATTTCAGAACTTAACATTAGTGAATTATATGTTTCATAAACAAAAGAATGTTAGCTCAGGGACAAAATAGATCTGAACATGAAATAGCTAGCTAACTTTACATTACTTTTCTTCTTTCAATTATTCTGGGGTTTGGCTAGCAGACAATTGGTTTGATACTTACTTATATTGTTGTCAGAACCCATAGTGTGTCAAATAATATACATTTTAAACACTAGCTGGCTAGCTAGATAGCCATAGCTAGCTAGTTGCATTGCATTAAATATTGTGAACGCATGCTGGGATAGGCTCCAGCCCCCGCGACCCTGACCAGGAATAAGCGGCTTAGATAATGGATGGATGGATGGATGGATACAAATGAGACAAGGTAAATACTTTCGGGAACTGGTTTCTTGCAATCAGTTCATGGTTCAAACAGACCACACACAATACTCAATCGGCTGCATCCCATTTATAGACTCCAGCAGAGAGAAGCAGTCTCTTCTGCCTGTCGGAACAGGAGCACGCCAGGATGCTGTAACATAAACTTAACTCTTTTGCAATGCTTCTGCAGATAGCAAACTATACATGATACTTGTTGCTGTTGCTCTCCAGCAATGAACAATAAGCTAAGACTTGTGTAGCTAACAAGCTTGTTATGTCTGTTCCCAATGTCTTCACTTTTAATCTAAATGTGAAGTAACCAACACTAGGTACATGCCTGGTAGAGGACTCAAGTGCATCTTGGGGACACAAAGTCTCCAAATGTACCATCAGAAACCACTTCCATGCTAATAGGCATTTTGGAAGCATCTGCAAATAAGCAAATAAGCATCTCCTTGCTAAATGGCATTGGAACTCCAATTGTAACCATGTATTATAGTTCAATGAGAGCAAAATTGATTTTTTTGGTCATGCACATTAGTGGACGCCTATGTTGAAAGGAATGTTATACGCATGGTGGAATATGGTGAAACATGGTGAAATTCACATTACACTACTGGTCCCGGGTCAATTGAATCATGAACTCCGGCAGGTACCAAGACATTTTGGCCAAAAACTTTGTTCCCTCTGCCAGGATGCTGAAACCTGTCACAAATGGATCTTTTGGCTAGAAAATGATCCCAGTCATACTTTGAAATCAACCATGAATTGCTGTTTTGCAATGGCCATTTCAGTCTCCAGACTTGGCCTCAATTTAAAATGTGTGGTTTGAATTGAAGTCCACAAGCACAGACTGAAAGATCTGAAGGATCTTGAAAGATTGTTGAAAGATCCCCCCTAATATGTTCATGTCATAAAACACTATAGAAGATGTCTCAGTAGTGTTATCCTACTGAGGGGAGGGTACAAAATTACTGAAAACAGGGGTGTGAATAATTGAATAATCTTTTTTTGGGGAAGAAATATTAGTTGTTATACAAAAAAATTTTTCTGAAAATTAAAGATTTTTAAAAGATAACATAAAAGAGAAGTCTCCCATTTTTGGAGCATACAATATAAAGCCTTCAAATTTGTTGGTAAAAGCATGTCTAAAGCCATTTAGAAAATAATGATTGTGTCTAGTGACCACTTAAGTAGCTATATTTTGACCCCGCTAGCTAGCTAACTCATGAAGAGACAAACAATTTCTAGCACTTCAACTTCAGCTGTCAATACAGCTGAGACTAGCTAGCTAACATTAGCCAGACTAGCATGGCAAGGTGTACTATTGTGTCCATGCAAACAGACAGTATTGATATCGAAATGCATTGTCTGATCTCTGTCACCACTATGAGCGAATGTCACCCATATCAATTGCTATATGAACAAACTCAAATACAGAAAACTATTATAAATAAAGAGTAAAACGTTGGTTTACAACACCTAACCTTAGCTGATGGATTGACTAACCTAGCTTGCTGCTAATAATCATATTGAGCTGCTCTATTCAGTTTGCCGCCTCAGTCAATATCGTTGGGAGGAATACGTATGCAACACGGTTGTCATAACAGCAAATGCTGATCTCTTGGTGATACCTCACAGTCGTATAAAATCAGTTGGGGGAAAGAGCTTTTAGCTGTCCTGCACGTCGTCTCTGGAACTCAATTCCAAGCCATATCAGAGGTGCAGATACAATCGGCTCTTTTAAATCAAGTCTTAAGACTTATATGTTCTCGTGTGCCTATTCCTCCTAGTTTTGACTTTTGGCTGATTTTGATTTTAATTTTAATTGTAAAATTTCTTGTAAAGTGCTTGGAATGACTTACCTGTTCTCATGTGTCTATTCTTCCTAGTTTGGATTTTCTTTGTAAAGAACCCTGGGTTGTTCGCAAGAAGAGCGCCATATAAGAGCTTTTTTGTATTGTATTGTATTCTTTTTACTAAAAACTAGTGAACAGATGTATATTTTGAGGATTAGTTTGAATAGCCTCAGTTCTTTATGATTTTTTAATCTACGTCGTTGATGGAACAGCATTAATAGGAGACTGCTGATTTAAATATTTTGAAAATAAATGCTGATCAACCACTATCTAAATACTGTGCGACCATGCAGTGACATGCATATATGAGACACCAGGGGTAGTGATGGTTAACCACCCTTGGTTTATATCTCTTATACCACAGCTAAAATTATACATGGACATTCATAAATTAAACATCATTTTTACAAACCTTTAATCAAGTACAAAACTAATATCATAATGTCCAATTCCGCCACATGAAGATAGTTCCAATATCTATCTAGTTGACTAGGCTTTGGTAATTCTACACAATGCTGGCTAATACTTCATGTTTAGATTGCAAGTGAAGACATTGGGAATAGACATGGGAAGATAGCTAGATACAAAGGTTTTTGCATGTCGTTCATTGCTGCAACAGCAACAAGTACTCGTTATACCTAGCTATCTGTAAAAGCTGAGCTCTTGACTTCATCACAGAAGTCTCCCACAATGTAAGCTAAGCTGTTGCCTATAAAGGGGGTGTAGCCACTTGTGTATTCTTTCTGGTTTGTATAAAGCACAAACGAATCGCAGGAAACCAGGTCCCAAAAGGATGTATATCATCTCATAGACTCTTATGTTAGACACTCCTGAAAACCAAGGCCGTAACCATGGAGTCAACATTGGGGGGGACAAATTAAAAAAAATAAATCAGCTTGGCTATATATTGGGGGGGACATTTTGAGCATATCTGAATATTGGGGGGGATGTGTCCCCCCCAATATATATGGTAATTTCGGCCTTGCTGAAAACCCTTTAGCTGTGACTAGATTTACAATATACCACGGTCTGTTGAGCCGGCACGAGCTCGCCGAGGAGCAGAAGGGCGTACCTAGAGAGTAGGTGGGTGAGTTTGTGGGGAAGGGCGAATCAAAATAAATAGAGTTTACATTTGGCCACTGATTTGGGAGGAAAAACAGGAAAACAAAATGACAAAAATGGTGTCCTATATCTCTGTAGTGAGCTCAATAGAAATATAATAAACTATGCTAATATGTCCATACTTCTAATGTGGCTCAATTAAAACAATTCTATAAAAAATCTTTGGCTATCTTATTGGATAAATTGCTAGCAGCTAGCAGGCTAACTAATCCAATAATAACCAAAGCATAATTTCTGCTTGTTAGAACACTTTGCTTAGCAACATGAGCTTGCCCAGGAGAATATTGTTTGACAATTATTTAGATGTGAATCGGCAAGCAAATGATCTTAACTCTGTTTTTTTCTGTTAAATAAAAAATGTCCAAAGACCACTCTAAATAGAGCATCCAATGAATAGTTTTATTTGCAGGAATGACTATGGAATGTTATGGAATGTATGGAATGTTAAAATCTAAAATGACATTACATTTTTTTCATATGCACTTGTCAGACATAAATACTAATACAGTTTGTTTGAAAATGATAACTGTAAACTAATGATGCCATTCAAGTACTTCTTGCTAATTTTCCCAGACACCGTATATCTTTTTGATGTATATTTTCTGTTTACATTTTTATGTTGCTCAATACCCATCCTCAAATTGTATTCATGAAAAGACATGGTATTCATCATAATTTGTGATCAACACTGAAGTTTCCTGCACAAAACTAAAATTATAGTTATTTGAATGTCCTTTCAGGTTAGAAATGTCTGCATTACACTATTATTTTAAGACATTTCCTTATGGCCATAAGGTAATGTCCATAGTAGTTGTAACACTACTAACAGTAGCAGTTTGAACAGTATGAGTTGGATCTCATCTTGAGCAGTTCTACTAATTGATACTCACTTTTACTTTTGTACAAAATTGTAATTGATGCCACATTTGAATAATCTTTCTTGAGTGAATGTCAGATGGGATTCTATCTTTGGGAAGAGCAAATAACACATATGACAAATCTTGTTTCAGTTTCAGTCACTGCCTTGACAAAGTAGAAGAATCCTTCAGGAAGCCTTGATACATCACAATTTTCTCCTTTGCTGTATGAATATTTATACTGGAAAGCTTTTTTTTTTTTTCATTTACCATCCTACATGTGACCTCACACCTTTCCAGGAACTGAAAATCGAGGCCTTGAATTTATTTTAATCACAAGTTGTAATGAGTTCTCTAAGCATTCACAATGCAGAAAAGTTTGATACATCAAGGTGAAGGGCTATTACTGGTGTTACCAGGTATGGGTACGCAGGTACTGGAGGTACTATTAAACACAAAACTATGTTTTAAGTGAGATAATGGTTGGCAAAAGCTGAAAAGCTGGGAAATTCACACAAGCACTTCAACCATTATTTTGACCTGTGTACTGACAAGTCTTCCAACACACAATGCTTTGATAGCTGCTATAGTACTGTAACTATGTTGGTCTTCTTCGAACTTTGTCTACTTAAAACAAACTCTGAAAAGAATCTATTTGGTTGTTGATTCAAAGAGAAAGTTTGATTGAATCTTTGGCACCCTGCCCAGTGGCAAGTGCATTGTTTTAAAGTGCCAACCATTATTTCCCACTTAAAATAGTTTTTGTTAGTTTAATTTCCAGCCTTTTTCCAGAAAGTAATCTGCTTATACTTACATTTAGATGTTACCCTTAATTGCGTATATAACCAGTAAATACAGTATGTTACACTTAACTTAATAATGTGGTACATAAGCATAAGCAGTGTAAAGGTAGTTCAGAGCAGCAAGTCCTGCCTGCTCCCACACATTAAACACAACTTTTGTCAGTCCCGCATCTACACAAACCCATTATATGTCATTCAAAACAGCGAATGACTTTGGTGAACTAACCAAATATGTTTTTTCCTACATCACACTTCTAGCTAGATAATTCCATAAGAATGTAGCTATCTTAAAGCCACTTTAGAGATTAATTTAACGTTACACCTTAATCTTATGATTTCTGGTGAAATCACTCCACTATAATAATGATTGCATGTCATGTTATATGTTGTAACATTGTCAAGCTCTACAATCCATTATGCTTTTAACATGATATTTGAAAGTTACCATGGCTGGCTAGCTAACAAATGATTATGTTTCCTGGCTAGCACTTTGACGTGTTTCTAAACAACAATTCAAATGGCTTGAAATAGAATGTTCTGTGGCACATAGTTTTTGTCAGTGCACTGGTCCATTTAAAAGTCTGACGTTCTAATTTGGTGAGAAACTAATAAATATAAAACTAATGCTGTAATAAAATGGCATAAGGAGAAGACTGGTGATTTTCAGATTTGAGAATGCAATGCTGTGCAACCATTATCTAAACACTGTTTGACCACACACATTAAACATTTAATACAGTTCAGAGGTATACATAGCATTTATACCTGTTATCCATTTATACAGTTGATATGTTATACTGTAGTTATACTGTAGCAAATCAGGGTTCTTGCAGTGCAGGATTTAAACCCATAACCTGGTTAAAAGCACAGTTGCTTAGCCACTACAGCACACTGTTGCTACATTGATGTCCTTGTTCAGAATGGATGGGTTTGGATGCTAGATATGTGGAAACAGGATGAGTCTGCTCACCACACTCACAACACAAGAGCATGTATCCTTACAATTGATTGAGGGAAATAGCACTGTCCACATGATGTAACAATGAAAAAATAAATTAAAAATACTGAAAAGGGGGGTTTCTGGTCAACGGTCCCAGCCGTGCAGTAAAATGCTCAGAGAAAGAAAAAGTGCAGAGCTTTTCAGAAAAAAAAAATTGATATGAGACTCCCTGAGGGGGTTTCCTGCTACTAAAGAATGTTAGAAGTTCAAGTTCCAGCCACTAGCCTCTGAAAGCTGACCTCGTCTTGCAGATGTCCTCTGTGACCAACAATTGAAGGGCAATCAGCAGTTAGACAGGCAGGCGTTCTTGTTTAGCTGGGAACCCTATCCAATGTGGAAGGAAGGCTACATTCATTCAGATGCCCTCAATTCTATTTATTATCTTAATATCTCTTTTTGTACTGTATTTTCTATTCCTATGGGAAGGAAAAATGCAACCACAAAATGAGAAACAATTATTTTCTGCCGATTGGAAACGTCATCCTTTTTTATCTATTGTACCACAGACTTTAATAGGCATGATTTGCTTTACTTTGTGCTCTTTTTAAAGAATAAAGAACAGCAATGTGCACTGTCCAGGTGCTTAAAGCTGCATGCATTTATTTATTTTTACCATGATGTGAGGAGTCAGTAATGAAAGACAAGTAGTCATAGAGAAACGGGTAAGAGAGCAGCACTTCAACAGTCTTCACAATGTTTGTCATGGCTAATGGGACAGTGTCCCCCAATACATTCCATCCATTGCCCTGGAGCCTATGTTTTATGTACAACTGTATTCACAGTACAGCCATCTCACCAGGTAACTTTTTCCGTGTCGGAGACAATGGCATGGAGGCTGTTATTACCACGGTCCCTTGGAGCTTGCTGAAGAAGTGCTCTTAAATGGCCCTCTTCTTGTGAAAAAGGGAATCTATTTTTTCCCCATTAGCAGTGGCATTAAAAGCCATTATTTTCCTCTCGACTCCAACGTCAGCAGTCATTACTGTTATTATTCGCATTGTAACTTGAAAGGACACATAGATGTTTGAAAGTGCCTGCATTTGTTTGGTTGCTCTGAAAAGGCTCCTGTTTTCCCCCAGATTTGGCACCGTAATTAAAACCATTGTGCTGGCAGATCGTCTGAGTGCAGAATGAGCGCCCCAATCTCGCCACACTTGACCCAAAACGCAATGGATTATTATAATTCAGCTGAGACTTAATTGTACACTATGAATATTGCATATGAATATTCATATAAAAACAATCTACAGAGCATGTGTGCATAGCCAAGCAGCTTGCCTTCCTGAGTCTGACTGCAGAGATGTGAGGATATGATTGTACATCCCAATTATCGCTTGCCATTATCCTATTACCGTTTACATAAATGACACGTGGACAAAAATGTATGCTCGATCGAAAATGCTCAGGGACGTTTTCATAAGCGGGTGCAGGGTGGAACACCTGTAACGGTAGCTCAGTCCACATATTTGATATTGGGGTATCGATTACTGCGCCTCCTGAATAAAAGCCCTGAACACTCACTTGTGCGCTCAGACAAACAGATCAGTGAGCGCTGTGCCAGGACGACGCCATAGTGCGGGCGTCCCCAGGGTGCTAAGGTAGCACATGGCGGTATCGGATAACGAGCCTGCATGGTGGCCCCTCGTACCTTAGCCCTGTGGAGGGGAGGTCCACGTTGTCGTGAGCGTCGCGTGCCGCGGAGACAGAACTGGGTGACATCTGTGAACCCCAGAGCCACCGGCACAGCTTCCGCAAGACCAGTCTCCGCGTTGACACTTCAGATGAAGAGGTGAGGAGGAGGAAGCCAGCCAGGCGTCCAACATGCCATAGTGTTTCTCACTTGGTTATCACCTCGCACTGAGAAGGGTTCCGGCAATGTGCAGAGACACTCAGGGAGCATGGCTCTGCACAGAGATATCAAACTTGTGACGAGCATGTACTGGGGGAAAGGCAAGCTTGTTTTTTTTCTGCTGTATTTCTGGGGGCAGAACTGCATCATCAACAGCACTCACACCAATGCATGATTGAGTGGCGTTTCCTCTAAGCCATGAAAATATTGTACATTGATAAAGTGTGTGTGCAGTTGAAACCATTGCCACAAGTTGTGGTCTTATCATTTACTAAACACAAATCTACAGGACATGGTATTGTTCTTATGCTGCACTAATCCTATAGTATTACCTCAGTTTTTTGTCAGTCACTGGGAAAGAAAGAAACACTTCATCTTCATAAGCAGTTAAACCCCTACACAACGTTTGTTTAACATCCCTTGGTCATGGCTTTGCTATATTGTCATCCTGCTCTTAATCCCCAAAATTTTGGTTTGCAGGTTTGGTGAGGTACACTTTTGAGTTTTTGTTTTTTTCCCCCCTTAGTTGTATGGTCGTGAGCCAGCCAAACAGGGTGTCCCATTGGCTCCTGTACAGGAGTGCTTAGACAAAACAACCAAACACATAGGAATTTAAACACACTCCCCTATGGGAGGTCCCGACACGGATCAAGTGTACTTATTGTTAAAAGCCCAGGTCCGATTTCTTTTAGAGGAAGGAAAACTGCCTATCCGAGGTGTTCTTAACTCATTGTGTGCTAGCTCTGCATCCTGTAATTTAAGGAATCAGTAATCACTGCACTTCAACTCCTGCAGAAAGCAATCGTATGGTGAATTTTGACTCAGCTTTGATTTTCTGAAAAGCCTCTTTGAAAGGGGAACAATCTTTGTAGGTAAGTGCCATCTGTAAAATGTTTCCTCAGTATAAAAAATATAGATATTTAAATAATAATAATAATAATAATAATAATAATAATAATTAAGCAGTTATAACAAGAAATTTGGTGCCTCAGTATGTGCCAACATTCACGTGTCTGGTTTTAAGCCACCAGTTCCCATGAGGCTATAGTGCATCTCAAAGGGAGGACAGAACATGATATAGCGCACCGAGACGAAGCGTGAGTCAGAGCCCATTGTTTCACACTGTGCTGTGACTGGAAGTCATTTTCCAACAGCTCCACAGACTCACTGTGTGCACCGAAGACTGCTTTCCCGCTGCCAGCTAAAATAAAGCGTTCCATTGTTATCCATGCCGCTCCACTCTAAATCCAAACATGAGAGGCGCGGTAGTGACATAACGCAAACTGCTCTTAGTACATGAGCCATTACTGCCTGTTTGGAGGAGATTCTGGTTTCTCCGACCAAAGCAAGGGATTCCTGCCAGCATGGAGACACACATTTACATACTGAGGCCTGTGAGAGCGCCCGTCATCTGTAGAGTGCTTGGGTGGACATTCAGAGACAAATGCAGTCTGTTCCTCATTACCCAGACTCCCTTGCTCCCGCCGTCCAACAGGAATGTCCAGGCCTATTTTTACAAATCCGCAACCAATGAGGCTATTGGGTGACACCATCAAAAACAATGAGGCGTGATTTGTCGGGCGCTCCAAACAACATTTCACACTCACTGCCCTTTGAACAATGCTCTTTCACAACCTCCGTTGTCTGCCAATGATAAAAACAAAAATGTAAACTATGTGCCATGGCTATCCTAGGAAAGAATATTTAATAACGTTGGTATTTACTATGAATCTCCATTTAAACACTCATTTGAATTAGTTCCATTGAAATTTTGAGACATGAGCTAGAGATGGACTTTTATATGAATTGATTGAAATATATCTATTGCCTTTTCAAGAATTGTATATTCAAAATATATAATACACACACACATACACACACATACACACGTGGGTATATATATATATATATATATATATATATATATATATATATATATAATGCGTATCCTCCAATTTTTTGGAGTTCATGGTTGCATTTTCTCACATTAAATTGGACTATTTAATGTGTACTGTAATTCTGGCCAGAGAAGTGATGGGCACTATGCTTCAGGGAATATCACACTGCCTTAGTCATTTGGGACCCTGGCAAAACGTATCTTTCATATATATGTATTATTATCATTTCACCAGAGTGGCACCATCTTGAGTGGGGATGTGCGAGCAAACCAGATGGGGTCTATTCACACCACTTTGAGACACCAAGAGTTTGGTGGCACCCTGCAGCCACTTCTTGTTATCTTTTGTCACCAATCAAGTGTGGCAAATTTTTCCTCCTATGAGTGAATTTTCATGTTTAGAGTCCATGTGTTTCCCAAGGTCCATCTGTAAAATAGACAAACAATTTTGAATAGCGCCATATCACCTATGATGATACTGATGGTGATGCAGATGGTAATGCCTTTTATAATGTTCGCAAACAGATACAAATTAATTAAATATCCATTCAGACTCAATAAACACATTTTTCACCATAGATTGATAAAGGACAATGATAAAATAAGCCATCCAAAACAACCTCAAAGGTGGCCATGGTTACCGCCAAGGAAATTAGAGGAAAACCCAATAATATGCATTTTACATATCTCTAACAGTAATGAGACAATAATATAAGTGTATTATATGTATTCGGTCTGGATGTAATTACTTATTTGGATTCACAATCAAATAAGTAAAATATAAAGACTGCATATATAAAAAGGATCAGGATTGGGCTTAACACAGTCACTGCAAAGGACTTACATGGCTGACCATGGCTTTTGTATTGGGCTTAATAGACACATACAGTATGTAGTCCCTAAATGTATGTAAAACACTTTGTAAAATAGCACTTATAATGCATGCATAGGTTGTGTGCTGAGGATTTATATTGATATTGATTTATTATATTGATTTATTAAAATGACTATACTAGCCATTTTTTGGGCACAGGTCATCTCAACCTTCATTGAGTGCTACCTCAATCTAGCAATCTGGTCAGTTTGCCTTACTTCAGCCAATAAGATTCTTGCCATTGGCTGCAAATACTTTGTTTCTTCAATATGATTCCATTGGGACAAGAGAAACAAACAATGTGGGCATCATATATTGCTACCACTTTATCCTTGACCATGCTCAGGTGTTCCTGTAAGGAATGGGAGGGAGGGGGGCAGATATCCATGCATTGGTGTGTTTTCACCAATAGGTATGAGGGAGGGATAACCTAAGCCCATACTGGCAAAGGCTGGATGAGCGAAAAGGGTTGAATATACGTAATGTTCATGGTAACATTCTCCTTTAATTTTTGTGAATACAAAAAAAAAAAAAAGAATATATTCAAGATATTATATGAAAAAGCAATAATAATGTGTGCCTGAGTCGGGTGCAGAGGACATGCACTGGGCAGAAGGAGATGGAGTGGGAGGGGAAACAGTCCTGTGGAGATTATCTAATGCCATTTTGGCCTTGATATTCAATTATTCAAAGCCTGCCTCATCACTCTCATTATAAATATTTCATCCCTCAGCAACTGTGAAAGCTCTTGTCTTCCACTACAACTGGGAAACAAGTCATAAAGGAGAGAGAATGTTGGGAAGAGGGGAGTGCAGAAGACAACTAGCGTGCCCAGGATCTGCTTGTGTGTGAAAGGTACGAAGGCCACCTTGGCATTCTTCCTTTCTAATCAGAGCTGGGTGGAAAAAAGCACCTGAGCACTAATTTATTTGTACTATTCAGAAGGTTTCAAAGCCCGTTTTATACTATATGGTAGCACTAATAGCCCAGACTGAATATTTCAAATGGGAAAAGAAAGAGCCCTCCAAGACGTCAGAATTGCAACCCTGGGCCCTTTCTTCCTGTCTTTGACAAAAGATAGAGGAGCTGGCAAGCTCTTGGCCAATCAATAATGGATGAGAGTAGAATGGTGTCCACTTTTGCCAGTGGAAATGGGGCCAAGGGGGTAGGTGGGGGTGGTAAGGGGGTTGTGCATGTGCATGTATGCATGCATTTACGTGTACGTGTGTGTGTTTTGGCAGGCTTCCTCTGTGGTTTTCCACAATAGCAATAAAAGAAATCTGATCCGAAAACTGCCACTTTTGTGCATGACACTTCAACCTGGGAAAAAAAAGTCAGATAAGGGCATCTTAAAAGTGCTGGCAATTGTTTTTCTTTTTCTCTCGGAAGCATTACTGTTTTGGCCTTGGTCGATGGCTGCGAATATTGCAATAATGATAGTTGGAGAGCGCAGATATTCTGGAAAAACATTTTCCTCTTTCAACTAAACAGGAAAAGTGAAGCATGTCAAATCCTTTCAAGTAATCTTTATTGAACTGGCGCTCTGCAGAGAGAGGAAGGCAGTAATTTAATCTGGTGTATTTGAACTGGCCTTTGTGGTCCACTCATGGCTCCTTTCATTCTCCTGTCTTCTTTTAGTAGCCAGCATTTGCATGTTGCTACCTGAACAGTGGAATTGCTGAGATTAAGGGGAGTGCAGATGGAGCAGAGCTGAGCCCCCAGAAAAAAAGAAAAAAAACAGCCCGGAGACACAAAGATGAGGAACGTCTTGGCTCAGTAGATGGAGATGAAGGAATTGTCGAAAAATGTATCCTCCCACTCTTTTGAATAGGTGTCAGTTCTAAGTACACTTGCAATTCAGTCATATCAGAATATTAGACAATGGCACAAACGCCGCGAGGATCTAAGAATCATTGAAGTTATTACCAAGGAATCCATGCATATAGCTTTAATGGCAGGAGAATGCTGTTTCGGAAACAACATTATAAACCCTTTTAAAAAGAATTATTACTACCCCTACGAGGTAATATTTTTAGTTGGTGCCTGTGATGGAAATTCTGGGATAAACAGCTCATCTCTGTCTTGCTGTGTTGTTGCCGTTTGCGAATATTTCATGAATTTGTCCTTTGGGAAGAAATTTCTCCCTCCAGGAGACATGTGACCCTTTTGAAAGAGTGCTGGTTCGTAAATTCGTACTGACGATATGTGCAAGTATTTATTTACCGTGTGTTTACAATCCATCTGCACCCTTCACACTTCCATCTTTAGACAGAGCTTGCACGCTTATGGACAATTTGCTTGTGCACAAACCCTTTGTTCACTGTATCTCCCCCAATCCTCCTTGTATGTGTAAACATTGTGATTGAGTAAAGTGCATGAGTGCACTTAATAGATCAGCTCTGCAGAAGATACTAGGGGAAATGAAGTCCACGGTGTCCAATTCCCTTTAAGTAAGGGGACCCTTGTGAATTTGTGGTGTTGAGGTACTGTGGTCTGAAGTAGGAGCCCCTCCCTTCTCACCGGCGGCTCATTAGGGTGAGTTTACTCTCAGTATCCCTATGTCTGGTGATTGTTAACGGCTGTAGAGGCTCATCTCTACTCAAACCACTGCCCTCAGTCCACAGCAACTCATAGTTCCTTTACTATATAAAAACACAGTACTTGCCCTACTGTACTATGTGAACTTGTCTCGTGTAATCTCATAACCAAAGGTCAAAAGTGTCATCTTTTGGTGGACGAACAACTTACCAGCTGTTTTGACGTACAGTACCTACTGACACTAATTTTGTTTTCCAAATGTGCCGCGGCATGTGCCAAGTGCCACAGTGCCAGAGATGGTAGCCTTGGCAGCGAGTAGGAGATACCTGATGTGCAGTTGGGCCCTCTCCCAGTAGCTTGGGTCAATGCCACTGATAGTATACTTTGGGGATGTTGATAATTATGTGTACATCCATGCAGGCACACAAACACACAGAAATATGACTTTCAATGTCACCTGGACCCAAAACAAAATAGGCGTTTTGAATAAAAAGCATTTGCCATCATATAATAAATGTACACGTTGCCCATGTGCCCATGAATGCTGGCAGCAACAGTTCAATCGTGCTTTTTAACTAAAACGTTCTCACGATCACTAATGATAATTAGCATAAATGTTGCAAACGAAGGATGGGAAAATAGTCTGTGTTGATGTTCGTGTCATCATTTGTGTTTTTATATACGTCTGCCATGCTTTTCAATGTAATTTTACTAGAGTGCGGACTCTGTTTTAGGTTAATACATGTAATGAAAAAAGTGAAACCCCACTGGCAACCAAGATGTCAGAATAGTCACTTCCAGCAAGCAGCAATGATAACTTTTTTGCATTCATAAAATGAATCTCATCAAGTACTTTACCATTAAGTCTCGTGACTGATAGTGTGTAAGAACAAATGATACATTATATAGCTTATATATTTATTTCTACTTGTTTAATAAAGGGACATAGGCTGTTTAAGCCACTGGATATTGTAACAATAAACGTGTTTAGTGTCAAAAGAAGGAATCTGGTTTTGGAACCCCCTGGGATTTAGATCAGCAGACTTTAATTGTTACATTATAACTCTGCCGCAGGCTATCTCTTTGATTTAATCAAATAAAATGTGTGTGTTTGTAAAGGCTGAGTAGTGTGAAAATGTGTGTTTTAATTTAGGGTAAAAAGGAAACAACTGTCTGCTACGTGAAGGTGGGAATTGACTGCAGAAATTGGCATCGAAACGTCTGGGTAAACATTATAAGTGGACAGAAAAATATTTTATTCATCACACAAGTCTGCAGATTGTCCAGTTCTTTTTCCTTTTAACAAAATAACTTTAATTATTGCACTCTCATAAAATGTTTAACCCTTTTAAGAGCAGCATAGCTATTTACACAGCCCTGGTAGCCAAACCTATTTTGACGTGTAATTTGTTGGACGGTTCAATTACACTTTTCAAAGTGGAGGATAAATATGAAGTGGTGCAACACAGGGTAGAAACGGGCCAATAAAAACCTTCTCCTTGATTGCCATTAGTGGGGCTTGGCAGCCGTCCTTGTGCTATCTACTTCAGAGGGATGGCTGTGCAGTTGCGGGGAGGCAGCATCCTAATTTGCACATATGGAAATGCTTTTTCTCGCCGTTCCGCCGCCTCTGTTGTGGCCAGATGGAATTAGAGAGCGTTCAGAAGCCGTGAAGGCAAACACATCAAAAAGAGAGAAAAAGGCTGGAGTTTCTGCGAGAGACCAGGAGGCTGGATATAAATACAAATAAAAAAAGTGAGCTCCCCAAGATTGCATTAAAGATATATCACTCCTTTTTACACCTTCTGTTGAGCTGGACTGTTTTTATTTCTTCCATTTTTTTTGTTCTTGCTACGAGTCATTGGCTGTGTGTTTAATAAAGAGATGGAACATTCCATTGTAAAATAAAATGTGCACATGTGTGTAGATTTTGTATGCACATAAGGAACCGCCAAATTCCCTATTCCCTCTGCCTATATAATATCTGTATTTGTTAAATAAAAAGTTATTTTTCCTTCCGATTGGTGATTATAAAGTATTCCATCATGACTGTAATTAATACGGCTATATTTTTGTTATTGCTTACCCAGTGAAATTAATAAATTGCGTAATCATTTCAAATCAAAATTTACCATACAATCTGAAAAAAAGGTTTTGATTATTATAGGAAAAAAAACTGGATATTTTACTTAACATTTTACTGGCTAATGTTTTCCACTGGATTAATAGTGGAATGATTATCAATAAGGTTCAATGATTTTAGTTTCTTACTAAATGTTTTTGGTGATTGACAGTAATTCAAGTTTAATCCCTCCAGATAAGGTACTGTATGGACATGAAGTCCCTCAGAGGTCACACCCAAAGCATGGACGATTAAACCCAAAGTTGATCTCGTAATGTTGGACTCCTCTGTGCTCTGTCCTCACTACGTCCATTGTCACTTTTGCGTGTTTGGTTGGTATGAGCAGGGTTCCTCAGAACTTAAACTGAGCCGTACAAATGAGAGATGTTTCTGGGACCTGGAATACTTGGGATGTAGATGTAAGCAATGCTAATTGAGGCCTCTAAACCATAAGGCAGGGAGTCAAACCCCCATGTCACCAGTTTCACCGTGATCCGTGAGGTTCAAAGAGACCCAGCAACCACACATAGAGGTTCCTAACAGGAAATCCAACTGATTCAACAAGGGAGTGCTTGAAATGTACTTGTTAAAAAAGCTCTTTTTGTTGGAGCAAGAACCCTCTTGTGTAGGAAGTCTTCCCAAGTCTAAATAGGGTGATGAAAGTTAAGTCACGGCTTTGTTAGTTGTAACAGACATCCATCAACTGACACAGAATCCTTGTAGTATAATAAAATAAATAATAAATAAATCCCTTAGGAAATATACACATGCATTTTTTTCTTAAGTAGTTTTTTTCCACTGCATTTTTCCTTTAGCTACAAATGGGAGGACTGCAGTGGAAAAATCACAGATACAAACCAAGCAACAATATATTTAACCTACTTTGCAATGAACAAACTTTCTTTAAAAAGTATAAAGAAAGAATTCTTGTAATTACTATATTACATTGACATTGCCCTATGGTAATCTGTCTACACCAACCTTTATGAAAATGTACTAAAATTCTAATTGTGTTTTTTAGTCTTAATATATTTTCTTAAAAATGTCTTAAGATTTCACATTATATATACATATATATATATATATATGCATACACACACTTGTCTTGATTTGAAATGATCAGATTGATGACCATAGTATTCTGAGGTTATCATCAATTTGACAGTACTTGTCTGCTTTCTTTTGTGCATATTTATTTAAGAGGGGGGAAATGGGGGCAGTCTTGAGTAATAATCCTGAATAATAAAAAGTTCCGGCCTCCAAAGGGAACACGAAAGGGCTTTGGATCTTGGGGGAAACATTGTGGACCCTCCTGGAGCAATGGCAGCCCTGACCCAGTTCTCCTTACAGCTGTTTTTATTTATCATTAAATTCACTCCAAACCTTTATGTTTCAGTTCTCCAGCCAGCACCATAATTAACTTTTCAACTTGTGGTAAAGGCCTGCTTTTTTTTACTTTCTCAGAAGCCACCAACAGACTAAACTATTTCAATAAAAATTAGGAAAGAAAAAAAAAAAAAAGGATAATAAACATTTATTTAACACTTTCCTCACCAGATATTCATAAGAAGGGCAGTTACAGGAGTCTGTTTCAGTCTTTTCAATATAAATTACATGCCACTGAGCTACCCAGAGAACAGGTCTAAACAAACCTACAAAAGGAATTTATTGCAGAGTATAAAATAGTTTGCTTTGCATGCACTGTATAGGTCAGAGGTCCATACCTATATAACCCTCTATGCAACCCTCAACTTGCACCTGAACCATGTGTATAGTGCCACAAACTACAAGGCGCGGAACACAGTGAATAAAAATAAAAATGAGTCGTCCTGTTTCAGCACTGCTTGCATACTCTCAGTAGCATTTTGTCTCCAGAACTTTCTATGCCTTTGCTTTTGCACATGCTATGTCAGTGGTGGGTGACCAAGCACTTGAGTATGAGTGTTTCTTACACAGGCGTGGTCAGTTACTGAGCCCTGGGATTCATATGAGCTGTAACTGTAAGACATGGTTATGCTTTACACACATTTTTCCCTGTAATTTGCCATTGCTAGTATTGTGTTTCAGCACTGTATTAAAAGATGGATGGAAGCCAGTCATTGAAACGGAACACTGTGTAAACTACAGATGAAACCAGAAGGTAAAAACAATTACTGCAGAGTTCAATTTGTTTATTAGCAATTAACTTAACTTAGTGCTAACTGGTGCTTATGTTAGGTAAAAAATTATTATGGATTATTGTATTACAAAGAAATCTAAATGTGCTTTTAATTTTTGAAAATTATTATTATTATTATTTTTATATAAATATCATCTAAATGTGTTAGAAAGAACGTTGTATTAATTGAATGGGAAGAAATCGGAGGGTGATGGCAAGCCGCTGTGCTTCACCCACTGGTTCACTGTGCGTGTTTTGATGTGTAATAAGCGGGGCCACCCAACAAAGCAAGTCATCAAATGTCCTTGTGGACATATGGAAATACTGATGATGCTTTTCATCGTCAATTTCTCTCATTGGTAGAATGAGAGAAACATACTCTCCATCGTTACGCCGGGATACATTTAATGGTCTAATATAACATCTCCATTGTTTTGTTTAGTTTAGTTTATTTGACATTTAATTAAAAAAAAAGACAATACATGGTTACGTCCCGGCGCGTATGCATGATTAAGTGAAGTATATTTAAGCTCTTAAGTTTCTCCAACCAATCAGTGCATAGTATAGTGCACACAAAAATATGGTGGAGTTTTGGACTGAGGAGAGAGAAGATCGTCTGATTCATTCAAGAACAGCCCTGTGTAAACGACATGCCCATGTTGTCCACATTTCATGTCTGCTTTTATATAACTATGTTTTTTTAATTTTTTATCACATTACCAAAATTACCCTGTAGTTCTACGTTAGCTCCTGGCTAGCTAGGACGTTGTAGGATAACTAGCTGTCGTTATCTGACAAAGATGCATATTCCTTTATAACACATTCATTTTTGTCTTTGTATAGTATCGACAGATTTGTGGTTTTTGTTCAAACTGTAGCATGATTTCCAGTGACATCATCGGTCAATTTTATATTTAGTAGCTAATGTTAGCTAAATAGTTTCCAAGAAGCGCAGCGTTATCATGAGTCGCTCTCCGGGTGAAATGCTGTCTGGAAAGTTTGTACTTTCCCTGCATATTAGAGATGACAACAGCTCTTCTAGACAACGGTACTGCTCTGGGAATAGATGCAAGAAATGAATAAAAAGATGGTATAAAAAGATCTCCAGTCTCCAGTTCACGGCAAACTTGCGTAGGCCCCTTGACTCACTGTAGCATCCATGGTCAGCTCCAAATCCTTGATCTCCGTGTTTTTTTTTGCCTCTGCAGGGTTTAATCAACAATACAATTGCAGTAAGCAACTCGCTGCCACTGCCATCATACATTTTTTCAGATACAAAATATCCAGCAACCACCAATAAAGCCGGAAGTAAAGAGAGTGGTTGTTATGGAAACGGTAAACTGTCTCTGCTTAGTCTCTTTGATGTAAACTAGCTAGCTTCAGAATGTTGCAGACCATACGTATTGGGATTCTTTTGCAGGTAGTTGCCAGTTTCAAGTCTTGTTGCGAACCTTTGATGTGAACTGGCCTTAAAGTACTGACTAAATATCATTTTCCTGTAACACATGTAATCTGTTGGTGTACTGACACATGTTTCCATTGTTTTCAATATCTGTTTGTTAATATATATATTATACATACTGTAGAACCCCAGAAATACAAACCTCAAAGTTATGGACTGACCAGTCAACCAAATGTAGTATTAAGCATGAACTGGATATAGCAAACACAATTATGCCTCATCAATATCAAGTTCTTTATTATCACTGTTGCAAAGGTGAGCATTAACCTAAATTGCTATGATACAATACTACAATGTGTAAAATCAACAGTGTTATAAGGGCTAGAACAAAATCAAATAGTTCTCAATATAAGCCAAAGATGGTGGGTTACCGAACATGAGATGTATTGTTCAGAAAGCCAAAAACAAATAATGAGATGTTCTAATTAGATCCCGATTATTGTTGGTTCATTTAAACTATAGCTACAAAATTAGGAATTTTTGGTAAACTTCATGAATACAGGTGGCAGTTCTGCCATTGCCCTGAAATTTAAATATGTCCATTAGCAATGTCCGCTGGATTTTTGGCACCTTGGTTTTAAAGCTTGCAATTCAGTCATCCAGTGGCAAGAAGCTGACACATCCTTCTGATAAAACCACCTGTTGAGCAAGTATTAATATCATAATGATTTCTGTTTTTAACTCAATTTGTCTCTGCCGTATCCTGTTTATATAGTGACAATTTATTTATTTTATGTGTCCTTATTTTACTTTTATTATGTAATAATATATTGACATCACTGAAATCTGTGTTAGGCTTTGGCACTTGTATTGTGCAGGGCACTATCCTTAAAAATAAATACAAATTTTACTACTGTTAATACTATTCTATTGCTAACAATATTCTACTTCTGCCTCTTAATTGAAGTTACAGGTTTTTGTCACAAATCACAAACATTTTAAAGGAAGCACTCAATTGAAAGGTTTACCTCTCTGGTAAATTTCACTATAAATTATATTTTCTTAATTTTCAAGACAAATATTGCAAACTTGATTACAGATCGCATAATCCTGAAAAAACACACAAAGCAAGTAATAAATAAATTCTATCATAATTGCAGGGTTTAATGGTAATCTCACTTCTTTGCATACACGTATTTCTTGTTGAATACATTTCAAAACTAAATATTTTACTGCTGCCTTTTGAGAGATTTTGTAGGAGGATAATCCAAGCCTAGAGATGCATAAAGTTCTAGAAATATAATGAAATTAACATTGATCTTTAAAAAAATGCAAAGTCACAAAATATGCATTCAGGCATAAACATTTAAATTGTCCTAGAGCCACAATTATACATTCAAAGGGAATTATAATGTGCAGTGCTTATATTTCCCAATGTGATGGTATTTTGGCTGATTGCAAAGAGATTTGAAAAACAAAATGAAATAACAACCCATGGAGATGTTAAACTTCTCATATTGTTATTCATAAGTTTGAGCACAAACACCTAGACGTTCCGATACAGGGTTACAGGGCTTGTAACATTCACACTTTTCATTGAATTGAAGAATATGAGCTAATCAGCTCATTTGTGAACAGACCAACTGATTGAATTCATTAATGAAATGTAAAGACAAAGTGCCATGGCAGTTAGATTGAACTCGCACATTATTCCATGCAAAATGTGTCCATACTGGTAAGCAGTGGTTTAGCCTAATGCATTGCAGATAGGAAATGCATGCTGTTGTATCCACAGCACAGATTACATCATAGGCAGTATGACATTCCCGGCAATTTATTTAAAACATAGCATTGTAATAGATAATGTGATGAATTTATTCAATAAAGGCAATTGAATAACTGCTGAAATTTGGCAGAAAAGAATAAGCCGACATATTCTATTTTATCAAAAACTGTAATTAAACAGAAGTAATAAAATCAAAACAAGGTAGTTAAACAGCTACATAAATCAATAGTCTTTCTTTTATGTTGGTAAAAAAACAAGTATCAGCCTCTGTTTTTGGTCGGAAAACTGGGGCCCTTATTCTCACTGTACTATAATTATAAAGCATGACTAATTCAGCAGGGTCACAAATTGACACCATAATCATACTTTCTGTAATTACGTTTTCCTTTTCCTCTTAAACGACATTTAACTTCCTTGTGAATGTTCATTAAACTGGCCTATTTAAGTTAAATGGAGAGACATTCACAGTGCACTTAAAGTGGAGGAGAAAAATGAAACTCCTGATTCCTTAAAATGGTTAACAAGCCCATATGAACTTGATGATTGAAATGAAAATAGATATATCAAATGCTAAATTAATTAAGTTAGACATACTGTTTATTAATCACAGGGGGGAAATTATATGCTCACATTAATGACAGGCTTATGGGTTTTTTTTGTCATTGTCTGTGAATTCTTCATCTGTATTCATCACAATTTTCTATCCCTTTTTCCTCGCGAGTAAATTTTCTATAGCCGTTTTATGGACATTTCAGTTTGGGCCTGCAAATTCCCAAGGCAGTGCTTGTAAGGTGGTGTGTAAGGTTAATTGGAAAATGAAGTTGATAAAGTAATTAAAGCATTCATCAGCACTCTCTTTCTTCTTTTCTAAAACGATACTGCACTGAACAGGCTCTCGCAATGCTGCCACAGTGGAAGAGATTCTGGACTGATACAGTTCCTCGTATCTTTGACTTTTGTTTTCTCATGGTGTCACCACAGAGAAAAAGAGAGAGAGATGGAGAGAACCTCTTTCAAATTTATCATGTACTCTCTAAGATATTGGCTCGCAATTAAGTAAACCATTAAATGTACAACACATTGCTTTGATTCGCATGTGGTCCTGCATTGCAAATCACTCAGAGATGTACACATTCTTACGCCGACAAAACCACTGCATTACTCTGGTTATCCATGTACATATTTTAAGCAAAATATTTCATTTTCAGCTCAGAGAAGAGACACTTTGGACTTTACCATATTTGCACTCAGACGAGATACGGATGAAAGCACGGATAGTGTTAATTCCTAACTGTGCTGGGACTCATAATACACACTCCCCAAAGGTCCAGATTAATTATGAATGAAAGATGCAGACTAACCCTCATCACATAAGGGAGAAGCTCTCCGTAAAGCATGAAATATATATACGGCTTAACTCCTTTATTAATAACATATTTAGGAACGGATTATTGATTCTTATAATGGACAACGGGGAAGAGAACGGCTTCCTGCTCATCGTTATCTCCGTGCGCCTAAGTGAAGCCCACGTCCGAGAAAATACGTATTTCTGAGAAAAATAAATAAAAGTTTGTCAAAAAAAGAGAGGGGGCGGTGGTTTGGAGGCGGGAGTGAGGGTGGGGGGGGTGAGGTAACATAGTATCTGCGGCAGTTCAGACTCCTCAGAAAGTTAGCACTCAGTTGACCTACTTGGCTTTCTCCTCCCCTCCTTCTCTCAACCATTTTTGTTGCGGAGTATTTATGTTTTCTCATCCAGATGACATTGAGCTCAGAGACATTGTTTGCATCGCCCTGCCCACACCCACCCCCCCTCCTTGCTGCATCCCACTGGGTGGGCGTAAGTGGCGTTCAGAAGTTGCAAAAGCAGGTGTTGCTGAAGTGAAGCGTGCCGCTCACAGTCAGCCCTGCTCTCCCAGGATCCCGGGATGCTGTGCTCCTCTGGAAAGCAACAACAACAAAAAAGCGCTTTTATGGAAATCATCACGTCCGTCTCCCAGCTTTTCTCACCTCTTGATTTCTTCGGCAAATATTTGCTCTCCATCTCTGTTGTGATTGCGGGATTTTCGGCTTTCAGAACCCCTTATTTTTTTAACGCTCTGCCTTCTAACGCCCGAGTACAACAGTTCACTCAGAAGAAAGTGGAGATACGTGAAGAATCCTTGATATTAATCGATTTCTCAAAAAATGAACGAATACGCAACCATTCAATCAGGATGTGTGTGGGCCTTTATGTGTGCGTTTGAGATATGGCTTGCTTGCATATACCCTTGACAAAGGCCATGTGTTAACACTCTGTGTGATAACTACTGTGATAAACTATTTTTGTACATTTGAAAAAAGGACCTTAATATTCAGTATAAACAATAGATTAAATAGATTTTCATCCGAATGTGTCCCCTGTAATTTATTAAGGCCATATGGTACCATTGGTAATTACTTTTCTTTTTTATCAATTTGAACCAACCTATTTAAAGTGATTTCAGATATACACTGTCCTATTGGTTTTATGTATTACTCATATTTCATGATACTACATCTCACAACATAACAAATCCAGTTTTAATTCAGTAAACATATTACATGTTCATTTATTTCTAAATGTACAATATATTCACGGTGACCTTTTAAACAATTAAAGATTGCATGTTTTTTTTTCTCCCACTGATTTGCAATTCCACAGCCTGTGCAGCTTTGGGTTAGAACCGGACCTTCAGTGCCGGCACATCCAAGAGGCGATCCCTGGGGACGGATCTAAACTTGGGCGAGATCGCAAGCTGTTCTGCATCACTACGGTAACACCTGCTTTTACACGTTCCGTCTGCCACTCAGCCTGGCCCAGTGGGGGGGGGCAAGGACCAGGAAAACATTTGTACCTACAACGTTTCTGATTAGCATGTCATTGGGAAGAAAAAAAAACAGGAGGAGGAAAAGAGAGGGAAAAACCGATGGTTTGGGTGGTAACTCGGTGACAGGTCCTGAACAATCTGACACAGTTCAGTGCAGCTGTTCACTTTGATGGGTTTACACCGCGTAAGATTATGTGTAATTAAACAAAAGGAAAGTTACATGGTTAAAGAAAGATAGGCAGAGACCTATGCCTGATTAACCTATGACAGGTTAACTCGGAACAAAACATGTGAGACAGACTGGGTAGTTAGCTGCCTTGTTAATAAGCAGACTTGAAATCTTGAACGAAAAATAAATAGATAGGCATTGTGCAGAGAAGGTTTCCACCTCCATTAATATCAGTTGTTCTGAAATCATTTAGGGTTAAAATATTTGTTGATCCCCACCCCCAATGCATCCTCCATCAAACAAATGGGAAAGGCTAATTCTAGTGCATTTTCTCAATTGTATAATTTTATGCACAAATTTTATGTGCTTAGTCGGCATATAGTTAAACGCAGAATGAAAAGACATTGAGTTTTTCAACCTTCATGTACCAATATTTTACAGTAACTAGTGTGTAAATTCGGTATTCTGGTACATGGGTTTGTGTTTCACATTTGCATTTGAAGTGGTAAATGAAATAAAATAACCCATTCTTGGGTATCAGTAACTGTACAACAATATACCACTTCTCATTCTGAAAATATGATTTCCCCCAGATTACAAGAACAGAAAAGGAAATCCACAGACTAGAAACCTGCGATATTAATTATCTGCATTTATATGGATTTAATTTGAAATACATTGCAATAAATCTGTCTGCTAAATGAATATATATTAAGATAAAAGATTTGGGGAAAGAGCGAGTGCCATATGGAATTATACTTTTTTTTTTTCCAAGTAAGCTTCTGAGGAGCCATTTGCAATTAGAGTTCAAAAATGGTGGCAGATGTTTGAAAAGAAGGAGAGAGAGTGAGAAGGAGAGAGAGAGAGGAGAGAGAGAGAGAGAGAGAGGAGAAGAGCCAGAGATGGAGAGGAGAAACGCTGTTGTTTTTGACGTGAGAATGGTGATGCTTACAGTGTTTGTTGTCTTGAAGGTCTCAGGGTTGCTCCCAGGTGTGAACAACCATTGGTGCAAGTATATGGAACCCCATTTATTAGGGAGCGCTATTAATAAACAGATACAGCCCAACGTGTGAGCGGTGAGCCTCACAGAACTGGCAGACTGTGAAGGAGTGAAGGATCTACGTCTTACCTGACATGAGTTGGACATACAAGACTGATCTAGTCATTAAAGTAGGGAATTCTCCCAAGACGGTAAACATTGCTGCATGCTAAAATTCAAAATAGATGGGTTTGGGTGTTTTCCAACCGCTCATTGTCTGTACCGTCTGTAGAGATGTTATTGTAAGTAGCAGAGTTCATGTGCAAAGACTGAAGGGAAAGATTATGCATGAATACGTGGTTTTATGAACAGCACGGCTGTGAGGCGGGGAGCGTGTGACCGCCTTTCGCTTACAAATTGCGAGGGCTTTTTTTTTTTTTTTCTTCCTGAATGCTTCGAAAAGTACTTAGATCATATGCAAAGCGTTTTATGCTAATGCATGTGTACACACTTGCACTGTGCTTTTAGACCAGCCTGCATAAACCACATCACAGGCTTCTTACAATCTATGCACCTGCTTCTACCAGTGCAGACACTTTTTTTCAGTTGGTAATTTCTTTGTAAAAAATACAGACTAACTTTAATTCCAGTGCAGTGGCAAATGTATTCAGGCCTAACTGTGTTACGCGTGCGAAGTATCACACGCGGGTTCTTGGTTTTCCATGCTATCAAAACCAGCTGACCACTGCAGGCCTGGGTGTCGGTTGTGTGAATGAGTTAGAGTGGCCCATTTCATAATCCTGTACTTCAGGCATTTGTGTCTTTTAGAAGCTCATTTGAAAATGCCACTCATTCAGAATGGATATGCCAAAAGATAGCAATTACGCAACAAAACTAATGTGAAGCCTACTGTCAAGTCAAGACAATATAGTTGTATTATTGCCCTTGAATACAAGATAGAGATAGAGATATAGAAAAACTAAAATGCACATAATGCTTGGGTACTTAAAACATATTGATAAAGGAAACTGTTTTGAAATAAAATAATGAGAAATTCCACTTTTTATAGAAACGATTTCTTATGTATCTATTTGCTACTATCAGCGATCACAATTGAACTGACATTGACTTTACAGAGTGTTCATTTTACTCTGGGCAATATTCCTTTCAGTTGTGATTGCTACACAAGCCATCTGTTATACACAGCGACTGTATGTGTACATGGTACTCTACACTGCACACACCTAACCCGGGCATCCCAGACTGAGTTCACATTAGGTGAACTCGGTTTTCACTTAATTTGCATTTTTTGCCAGGAATGTCTGAGAGATGCAACATGCAACATGTGGCCACATGTTTGCCATGTGTATATGTGAGGATTATTTCACACAAAGTAAGGTGTGATGTGGGGTAGCAATAGCATTGTCTTTGTAGTGCTTTGAAGTCAATCATACAAATTGCCTGTCATCTCCATCCATATTGTTTTGTGGCCGATACGATCACAGGTCCATCTCCGTAGTGGTCCAGTTGTAAAACGCAACATGGATGGTAGTTCTTCAAGTGCCTGTGGTACACTCTCCTTCTATGATTGTACTGGAATAAATGACATGATACTAAACACAACACTGCACCGACTGTGTTTGGTAGGGTTCTGTTGGAATTATATCGTACTTAGGCACACAGTATTGACCTACATTGCCCCATATTGACATATGCACAGTTGGCTCTGATGCGTTCAGCATTGGAACCACGGTCTTTCAGTATGGGAGGTGATCAGGCCACGGCGATGTGCAAATTCCCACAGCAGTTTCGGAATCCAGGAATGTGTAAATCCTGGAGATGGCCCAGTCAGATATCTTGATCGTCTGCCAATATGTGCTTGTCCTGGAAATGTCAATGTATTGCGTGATATTGATTACTGGTGCACAGTGGTGTCTCATTATTGGCATCCCTACCATTACATTACATTACATTACATTACAGGCATTTAGCAGACGCTCTTATCCAGAGCGACTTACAGTTTTTACATTTCTTTACAATCCATTTATACAGCTGGATATTAACTGAAGCAATTCAGGTTAAGTACCTTGCTCAAGGGTACAACTGCAGTGTCCCACCTGGGGATTGAACCTGCAACCTTAACGTTACAAGCCCAGTTCCCTACCCTTAGCGTCCTCACAAATATTTTGTGGTAGTAGCATTTTTCTTAAGCCATTATTAATGCATATTGTTTCTTGTATTTTGAAGCCTGGGTCAGAGGCGAATAAACACACAAACACAAACATTTTCATAGATGCAAACAATACTGTCACTATTTGTGAGATACAAAAAGGCATTGAATAATTGTTAGTAAATTAAGAGAATCTAATGTTTTTTTGTTACGTTTATTGTGACTGTATACTTCTGGGGAAATACTGCAGCCAAATTCATTTGTTGGATAATGAATGCCTTTCAGTATAGTTTACAATATTAGATAAGAGTACTCTCTCACTTTAAAGGCAGCTATGCATGTATTTCGATGAATATGCTTTGTGGGTCTTTGTGGTAAGGTTTGGGGGATGTGCTGTATATGTGCTTCAGTAAGAGTGAATGCATTGTAAATGCTGTTGCCGGCACCCTACGTTTAGTCTTTTGATTTTAAATTGGTTAAATCTGGCTTGCTGCGTTAGTAACATTCCAGCAACAGTCTGCAAGAAAAGCAAAACAAATGAGGTTGTGATGTGATGCAATTAAGGAAAAACTGCTCTAAAGTATAAGTGGAACTACATATTTCAGAAAAAGTCAAACAAGCCTATTACAACTTGGCAATTCAACAATGGTGGTACACTAGAGTGCCGCATTTAAAAGTTTTCCACAAAGAATGTTGGGCAGATGTCAAAATTGGCCCAGATGCCTTTACAAAATGTTTAGGATCCGTTTAGACATGCTACCAGCATTTTATGAGTATCATTTAAAAAAATAAAATTCCCAGAGTTGGTGACAGCTAACTTTGGTGACCCACTGAAGAACACCACCAATAGCAAAGAATACCCCCATAAATACAGAATATAGATGCCACCTGGGAGGAGCATAGCGCAGTTCTGCTTCAAGTAACAAATGTGGGAGGTGGGACTTTTGTAACTATTCGACACTTTGCATTGCTTCCTCGCATGTCTCCTCTTTTGCCACACTCTTATTTGGTCTGAAAGGTCCTTATGAGCGTCCCACTGTGGGCAGGTGACATTAATGCATCATTATGAAAAGTTGCTGTCTGATGATAGAACGGCCAGTCACCCTCTCTGCTGGCTGGCTCTTTCCTGCAGCACGAGTGGACATGAGGGATCGTCTGCACGGCGGGACGGCTGGGCCGGGAGGATTTCTCACACCCTGGTCTTCCGCCATGCCTCCGCCAGCATACGGGGCAGCCTCCGGTGACTCACGGTGCGGCTGAAGGCTTTCTCTTTCTTTCGACCTTCCTTACTTCCGCCGGACTCTCAGAAACAAATCTCCTCGACAACGTTGAAGGGCACAACGCTGACAGCCAAGTTCAGTGTCAGTTATTATAATTGCTTGTACCATTGCACCAAAATGAGGCCCATACAAGGTTGGTTTACAGAGCCAAGACTACTCTTGGCCTTCTTTCTGCCTGTGCTCCTTTATTGCCCTGCCAGAGTGCTACAGGCACAGGGAGAGAAGTGAGAAGTGAACTCACCACTGTAAGTACACAGACAGACAAAACCTCTTCTACTGCCTTTCAGAGACAACTTTCCCTCCCTGGAATTATCCAATTTCTGAGCAGGGTGATGCGGGGTGATGTTGTTAATGCATCTGTCTCCATCGTTCAGAAACCCAACACTTATGTTCAGTAAACTGTGAGCACATACACAGCATTGTGCCTATGGATTTGAACTTGCTTCACGGAAACATAAGGCTTAAAGATGGGCCAATAGCTGAGAGATATTTTGGTACAGCAAGCCTGACCCTTGAGTTAATTAAAGCATAGTTTCAATGCAGTTTCTTGAATTAATTAAAAATACATTTGATCTCGCCGTCCCCCATTCCCCGTCTCCCCATTCCCTCCCCTTCCAATAAACCCCCCTTTCCCCCACCCCCATGCTCTTTAAGTTCTGGAGGAGTAAAATAATTTATATTACTTGTGCGTTGTGTTTTATGCCTGAAATCTGTTGTCCAGTGGCGGAAAGTAAATTCAGACACTTGGCTGGACTGAGACACATGTCCTCTTCGGCACGGGACAGTGAGGGAAAAATGATCCCTGTCCATCAGATATGCTCTTTCTTCAAGAAGGACGTGTTGAGTTGTCGGGGTGGGGGGGGGTCTATGTGGAGTGGGAGTGAGGATCTTACAGAACACCAAGGCCTTAAGGCAATTAAAAAGCTCCGTGGCAGACAAAATGGGGCTGTGTGTTTGCACATATCAGATACATGCGCGCCACATCATTCATTCTGCACGCCGTTAATCCCCTGAAAATAAACACATTTTACATGTTGTAAAGTGATACACAAAATGCACTCAAATTAATTTTTCATGCAATAGAAAACATGTGCACAGTAACACATGCCTTACAAAAGATCAAAACACAGAGCGAAGGGAGGATTGCGCTTTCACAGTTATTAACTAGCGCAGGCCCTCGTAATTGTGAGAGGAATATTCTGTGCATGAGCTTTTCACTCCTTTTAATCTTTGTTCAAATGCTGCAGACACATTCAATGTATTACTAATAGTAAGTAAAAATAAATACAATACATAAGAAGCAGAGAGGGACAGAGGAAAAGTGAGTCCATAATCCCTCCGACCATTCCAGTTCATATGATAGGATGGCGCTGTGACTTCTCACCATTTAAAAAAAAAATATTTGTAATATTTTTATATATTCATTTGTTTGTTTTTAGAGAAATACATTATGAGATTTTTTGCATGTCTTTGCATCTTATGCATGTCTTCAAACAAAAGGACAGATTTGTACTGAATGTTTGCTCGCTGTTTGCTTGCTTTTTATTTTGTGTGGGCGGGGAGCGGCTCTGACAGGGACAATTTTCGTGGGAGGGTGGCATTTTATCATCTATTAAATGCTGAGGACCTCTTAGGGGGCTAATGAGGACATTTTTACTGATCAATAAATCATGAGTTATTGATTTTTTAAGCCTTCTGTTCTTTGAAAGTCAGTGACTCCCTAGGAAGGTGTATCCAAGAAGGCAGGTGCAGGGATAACATAAACAGCAGCATTTGACCATAGGACAACTGACTCGCAATGTATTACAGGACACAAGTGGACAATCACAAGCCCTTTCATATGTCTCCGTGGTTTTCTCAATGTTCGGTAAGTCTTAAGTGAAAGATAAAGGTAGCAAATAGAAAGGAAATTGTCCCTGTCCGAGTGCCTGCACTGCATGTGCACCATAGTGTCAAAGCTTCTGTATTTGAATTAAGAAAGCATAAGAAAGTGTCTTTTTTCTTGTTTTCAATTCAAGTTAATGTGGGATTATGTAGAGTGCATATGCACGGGTGCATATATGTAGAGTATGATATTTTTGCCTAATAATCTCCATTTAGGTTGCAGGTTTAATAGCTGATAAAATGATAAAGCAGGACTACAGGGATCCAGTGGGCTGCAGAAACCTTCTTCAGCGGTCTCATGCAGAGCTCCATATACTCTAGACAGGAGTTGAAGTATTGTCTTTAGTCCACAAATGTACATTTCTGGTGCCCATTTTATTTTATTTATTGAATTTTTGTTTTTTTCACAACAGGACATAAAAAAGGTACAGTGGACACAAACAAATACATGTTCCAAAGATAATTCTGTGATAATTGCACAGAACAAAACCAAAATGTAAAAAAATTCAAAAATAAATATAAGATATAATATATTAAATACATATAATGAATAATGGGGTCTCTCAAGAGATTAGCCCAATCCATAGTCATTAATATATTTACATTTATTATTAACATTTTGCAATACATAATGCAATTTGTACAACTTTAAGCAACGTTTTTGATATAATAATTCAGTAACTGGGACCACAATTTCGAAAATTTGCATTGGCTATGGGGTAGATAATATGTCAGTTTCTCAAGTGGCAAAAACTCAGCTATCTGCATCTTCCTCGTAGATAAGGTATTGGCCCCCAATGCAGCAGTACACATACAATCCCTTCTAAAGGACAATCCATGCATGCAGTCTCTTTAAATGTCCTATTATGGTATCATTGCTAAGCCCTGGATCATCCAGTCGTAATCGACCTCAACCTGAACTTAATTTTACAATGATTTCCTTTTGTTAAGATTGCATTAAATTTCCATGGCACATTTATCAAAAAGTCAGTGGTTTGTTAACCTCACATTCAAAACGATAAACTTTAAAGTGGTGGAAAAAAGTATTCTGAATGAACGCCAATGAATCTTGATTCTGGGGGGAAGGGGGGATTACTGACACCTACGATATGCTATTTCAAAATAATTTGTTCTGAATTGTTTGTCTCGTTTGGTATGCGGATATGATAGTAACAAAAGAGGCGTAACACCATTAAGCCATTCAACGGAAATGACAACAGATGGCAACAGTGGTTTCTCGATAACTTCCTGGAATATCGAAAGAGGAACTGAATATGTGCTCTGATTTGTAAAGTTGCTTCATCATCTTTCAGATTAACTCTCTAAAAGCAGGAGGTGCATGTACATTCTTCAGCATGTAATGGCAACTCCACAAAGTTCAGGTAATGCTATCACCTGCCTCCCTTACTGTATATTAAGCCTTCTATACCCTTAGTTGTTTCCTTTGACACGCATGGCTCCTTCCTTATTAACAGGCATCTTAACTCACTCTTGTCGTTCCTCAGTTAATATGACTTGATTAGAGTATTGTGTAACTGAAAGGGAGTGTAACTGAGGGACACAAAGGCTTCTATGCAACCCCCTCAGATGATTTCCTGTACACAGCTGCAGTCAAGAGCATGTACTGCTCTGCTCTGTACCTGAAGGGTGAGTTGATACTTGTGTATGCAGTAACTATGTACAATGATGACATGTGAAAACCTCAGATTATAGCATAATTTGCGAAATGTGAAAACTGAGGAAGACCCCAAGTGTACTGTGTACTGTAGAACAACAGATATGGCTTCTATTTACGCTAGCAAGGATGCCTGTTGACATACTATAGGTTGAACAAATAGCTTCACATAAAAAGTACAAATTCACTACATCTGCCTATTAAAGTCATGGGTAAAAAAAGATCTCCACATAAACTATGTTAGTACTGTACTTATTGCCATGTACCACAGCCAAATATTGCTTTTGCAAGATCTTGAGACTTTTTAATTCAAAGAAGCATTCAATTTTATTATGTGGCCTTTTAACTGAATATAAAAATGTAACCATTTACAACATTATGAGTCGGCCTTGTACTGTGCAGACACAGTGCTAATGAATGGAGCCCTAAAAGTTTGCATTAAAGAACATAGCTGGTAAAAGCAACTTAATTTATCTGAAATCGCTCTCCTTTTAAAATAAATCAGTATTCTTTAAATTGTTGGTATAAGGAGTGTTATCTAAGGTACACCATACAGTTGTGTTGAAATGATCAGTGAATACATTTTTTAACCTGTATTCACATGCATGTTAGAAGGTATCTACAACTGCCGCAGTCCTTCAAATGCCTCAAAAGGATACCTTATGAATTCCTATGAAGTTGGCTTCAGGACTGTTGCACTGGAATGTCAGCACAAGTACAATTAGTAGTATGGTTGCAGCCTGCTGCAATTCAAAGGGGAGCGTTAGGTACTCTTAGGCTAAAAGGGGCATCTGTTAAAAGACTTGCTGAGCACACTTCCCAAACTGAAAACATTCATACTGATGAGATTCAATTTTGTATTCAGCCTGCATTACATCTTATTGAATATGTTTATTGAAGAATGTTTTCATTGAAATAATTCACTCTCTGGGATCAACAATAAACTTTTATGTACATTGTATGGTTAGGTGACTTTAGCAAGGATAGCAAGATGTCTTATTTTAACCAGCTAGCTAACTGTGGCCAGCTGAAGTACTTTGGCAGATGAAAACAAATGAAATAAACTTCTGCAAAAGAAAGTGCAATTCCCTGACTCCTTGGACAGTATTATTTATGAAAAGTTTATGAAAAGTTTGTGGGGTTTGAGACAAGGCGCCCCTAAATGCAAATGTGCAAGGTTCCCGTGGGCATATGTAACAGGTAAGGACAATATTTTTCACATTATTACCTGGGGAGTTATGGCACTGCTTGCAGAGTGGAACACTGAGGTGAGTTTCAAGTTTTTGCCTATGCAGAGCTTTGTGAAGAGGCAGTCTATGCGCCGTGAAGCTAGGTACGGTCTGTCCAACACCCACTTCACAGTAAACGTGAAACTTGGTGGAGAAACAATCGTCCCTGCAGATGTATGCCTTCGCAATTCACTGGAAAGAGCCTGTTTCATCAGCGGCAGAATTTTCTGATATGTCGACACAAACATCAAAACCCCGCAGCCTCTGAAAAAAAAGAGTATAACGCATAACATTATGCGTGGTGCTACGGAGATCTGTCTTTCATTAAGTGTGAAGTGGTTTCTGTGTAGTTATTGCACACGGGCTCTGTTCAAAATCACTGGTTGCGACATTAGTAATCATTCGTTTAGGTTGTCAGCATTTCCTAATCAGTTCACTGAGTGCAAAATAACACACAATATAAACATGCAGAGGAAACTATGCATCACTCTCGACTTGCAATTCTGATGGATGAATTTGGAAATAAATGGACATCGAGAACTAAATAAATATGAAAGAAATCCCTCTTAGAAATACATTTAGAAATGAACATATAAAAATGGACCTTCTGATTATATTAGGAGTTACATGAATTGTGCTTTACATCTTTAAAACATTCAAAGCATATGATAAATAAAGGCACTAGTTAATTTCTGTGAAAGTTTAGACAAGTCTTCTTGTGCAATGGCCTCATAACTTTAAATGCCCGTTTTGTATTGTGTACATTTCGCACATAAATATGAAACGCAGAGCACGGTGGCTTGTAGGTAAGCTGTGGCAGGGTAATTAAGTTGGTGTGGCAGAAGCAGACATCTGCTCCCAGACAGATATAGTTTCACTGATGCTATCTATAGTCACCATCCTTCAGAGAGATAAAGAGTGCCAGGGTGCAGCTGGGGGAGGAAGTGGCACACTGTGGAGGCACTGATCACAAACCAGGGCGTGTGGCCCCTGTGGTCACACTCACAGAGCGAGAGAGAGAGAGAGAGAGAGAGAGAGGGGAAGAGGAGGGGAGAGGGTAAAGACACAGGTGACAGGACAAACACGGATGGCGATGCATGGAGGAGATATGGATAGAGGAGAAGAAGACTTGTTTGAAAGAAGGTAGCTGGGAGAGAGAGAGAGAGAGAGAGAGAGAGAGAGAGAGAGAGAGAGAGAG
Organism: Aldrovandia affinis; assembly: GCA_029706075.1. Classification (NCBI taxonomy): domain Eukaryota; kingdom Metazoa; phylum Chordata; class Actinopteri; order Notacanthiformes; family Halosauridae; genus Aldrovandia; species Aldrovandia affinis. Next base: position 4,270,146 of record JAINUG010000021.1, read on the forward strand.
AGAGAGAGACAGAGAGAGAGAGAGAGAAAGAGAGAGAGAGAGAGAGAGAGAGAGAGAGAGAGAGAGAGAGAGAGAGCAAGCCAGTGACTGGAAACCACTTGTCAGGTATCCTATTCTCAGTGAATTGTGTTCACACAGAAGAAAGCCACAGCCCTTACAATCCCACAAGCATGTTCGATTCTGGATGAGGATCACACTGGGTTTTTCACATCAGAGGAGACAATGTGTCTCTTAAAATCTAACTTAACTAATGTACAAAGCCCTCAAACGGCTGCAATGTGATGGCCACCATAGTCGGAGGACATTAGGACTGGCACATAAATGTACTGCATAGTATGTATTGGAGAGTCTAACACTTATACAAGGTTGGTACTTGTTTGCTCTTCTTGTAACAGTACTTCTGCCAGGTGTTTGGTTGACTTTGCATGTTGTAATAATGTTGACTGACAGACTCAAATCTAGACTCTCAAAAAATGTAAGCATTGTCTCTGGGTGCCGAAGCCTAATGCAGATGGCATGATAGCAACTTTACTTGTTCTCTGTGAAGAGGAATCATGTATGTAATCTTTTGTCTGAAGTTTTGTTTTTCTCTGTACTGTAAACGGATGTGCTTCAGTAGGCGAAGGTTTGCGTGGGAAAAATATGTCATCAAAATGATGTTAGTCATTCATTGAACCTGTATGAAGCCTCCATTTGTGAAGACTTTAAACACACCCCTGCAGATTATCTGCAAATCATACTCATTCAGGCTACATTCATCATAAATTGAGTAATATATAAAATCAAGTTAGCCTAATAATGGAATTGGACTGGTTCAATTATTCAAAAATAGAAAAGTATTGCCATTGAACTTTCATGCATACCCTCTGTTTAACATGCATCAGGGGGAAAACAAACAGGCAGCGAGTGTTTTGCATATTAAATTAAGTGCATTGTCAGGTTTCTATAGTAATTATGTTCAAAATCATTTCTAATGCTCGTAATTTTAAAGAGGCTACCTTTAAAGTTTCAAATTATTATTTTGATGGGTTTAAATGTCCAATACACACATTTCTAATCACAATTTGCAATTCCAGCACCAAGATAAATAGAAGCATGACCGACCGAACCGGTGAAAGTGTCAGTTTACTTGGCTTATGCCGGTCACATTAAAAGAGGACAATAAAGAGGAAAAAGTGTTTTGCCCTTAGTGAAATATGCATGTTACATAACACAGATACGATTGAAAGCCATACCGCCACTCCTGATTACAAATGTAAGGACACATTTTACCATTTAACACGCACAATCATCGGTGATTAAAATGTGAGGAGTTATGAAATTATAGAACGGGACCTCCTTCAGAGACGATCCCCTCCTTAATATTCAACCTGCAATACTGCAGGGCTCACTCAATAAACACAGCCTGAAGTTCAGACTTTTGGAGTTGATCTCCCAGAGGGGAAATCTCCCCGCCCTGAGGTGGGCAAATACCAGCATAAGTTAGTTTGTGTCGGCACTCTCTGTTTATTGAGCTGGGCACGGATTAAATATTCACAATACGAAGTGCATTGCTGGGGGCCTCACATTGTTCTAATCACATTTTGATGTGCTCCAGCCCCCTCAGCAATTCAAAAAGG